>CM050166.1:391181243-391743743 GCA_027410445.1 Discoglossus pictus | reverse complement strand
GAGCCTAGAGAGCTCTGGGTGCATCTTCCATTTTTAGGGCATAGAGTATATTTCAGGGTGCATCTATTGCATTAAGGTAATACAAATATTCTCCTACTCGAGCTGGACGCAACCCCTCACCCAGACATTCTGGCTCCAGGGCTCACAGTATCTTATCAATCCCTATTGTTCCCTTGATCCTGATAGGGGTAACTGATAGCTGGGGCCATAGACTCCTCAGCACATAGCTGGGGAAATAGACAGGCTGTCGCCAGGTTCTTGGAACCACTCCTAACCTACATGGGGGTAATTCAAAGGGGCAGAAGATATAAAACTTGCATATATCTAAGGAAATTGCCCTCTGCTGATTGGCAAAGTCTGTACAAAATGATGTACCGGGAAAAACTAAGTTTATGCTTTGTTTGGGACACATATGCATGGTGTGTTTAATTTAGAGGAACTACTTTAACCTGAAAATAATTTCTGCAACTTGTCCTGGAACCTGGTAACTTGACCTCAGAATCTGCAACTTGTCCTAGAAATAGGTTAAGCTGTCCTGTGTGTGGAGATACAGAACCTATACAGCCTGCACCTAGGTTTGGTCTCTTTGGCCTTTTCAAGCCAAACAAACAGTGGTTAGTGACACACAGAAATGTCTATATACAGTGATATTTCTGTTTGTAAGTGTACTTGACACTTTCTGACATACCATATATATACATATGTAAATATACACAAAATTCTGATTTCATATATAGAAAGGGGTAAGGAGGAGCTAAAAGTGGGTGCAAAAAACTGAATGGATCCGGGAAGCATAAAATCCTAAATATGCCATTTACACGCGCATTGTGTTCAGGATGAAAAGCATCTCTATGTTGTTCAAAAGTGCCAGTGTGGTCATTTTCCCTCTATGGTCTTTTGAAAAAATAAACTTGACAATGAACAAAATAAGTGTGAATAAGTAATAACTGTGTTTTGCATGATAAAATATTAAGTACAACTTGTTTAAATATCATTGAAACAGGATGTGCATCAAGTATATGTATGTCTGTAGATTTTATTGGCCGACAAATATAACTTGTATAGTTACATTACCGCTCACTGGCATACAGTGGCAAGGCCCCATATAGTTAAACATTTGAATCTGTTTTATCTGCTTTCAGAGTATCACTTGAAAAAAGAAAACACATAATGGTGCATTATTAAATGCCATCTATCAGATGCAACAAAGAAAAAAATATTTAAATGTCCATTTAAATGACACAGAAAGAGTTATTGCAGAAGGGTCCCCTATTGCATGGTACATCTGTTCTATCTGATTATTTTATTATGACCTCAAAGTGTGTTCTACCATATATGAGTCTCCGGCTTATGACCATAACCAATACCTTATTTCCTGTGAGCTGATGACAGTCTTCATCACTCCACAGTCACTTTATTATAAATATTACTTATTTGTATACAGATGGTATTATACACTAGACAGCAACTCCTAAATTACAGATTGGTGTAGGGAGTTCCATAAGCAACTGTGTAGTTCTCCAGTGACCAGCAATGGTTTTATTTGATTTTAAATAGCAATATTGTATGTGCCTTAATAATAATTATGCCTAATGCCATTTGTTACACCTTTCTCTTGAGTTCATAATAATAGTGGCTAATAGCATAGGCGTGCCACATAATGCAGAACTGTTCTTCCCTCTATTGTCCTGATTATTATGATTTGTGTACCCATTACAAAATTAGAGATACAACCTAGTAAAGTACAATACATTCTACTACACACGAGTGTTTGAGCCAATGTGTATGTAGAAATGAAAACTACTCATATAAATGAACATAGCGGAATAAAGATGATGCAAAGTTGGTATAGATTACAATTTAAGACTTTTACAATGAAAGGTGTCTGTGATTATTAAAATCTATCCAATTGACATTTATTGTATCTTAAATTCATATCTGATTAGAAGTATTAGATTATCAAGTTACATTTTTTATTAACATTGTCACATAACTAATACCTGATACCAAATAGAGCTGTTAGCTCCAAAAATGTGCTGGAATACCTATCTTCTGTCCATCTAGCCCTCGCTCATATGGCACTTTAGACGTGTGAGTAAGAATAAGTCCTTTACAGGCAATTTATCCTTAGAATCCAAAACTGTTAATCTTCTAATCTAAACTTTTAATAGAAAAAACTATTATAAATATATTTATTTATATGGGTACTTTTCATTTTCTCAAAAACAGGATTTTTTTTGCTGCAGCTTTATGCACCAAATTAGAAAATGTATGCAAGAAATGTATTTTTTTTTATAGAACTGCACCTACTTTCAAGATTATTCACTATTATTATCCTAGTTACAAAGTGTAAGATAGCCCTGATAACGTGGTCTAGTTTGTTGCACATCTCTTAACTGACGGTAAAACAACACATTCAGAACCCGAGGAGTATAAGCAAATACCAACAATAATCACATTATTAGAAACACACGTCTGCTACATGGGTGGATCAAAAAGGCTGAGTGACAGATAAAAATGTGAAAAGTTCAATTTACGTTTACTGAAAGAAAAATGTCCTTTTTTATAACATTTAACTGATAAAGTATTTGTTACTAAGTATTTATTACCTATAGATTTTACGTATTCCATATTGGGAACCTCTGATGTGCTCCTTTAAGAATGTGTGCATTACACCAGAATGAAAATAACACATTTCAGGTAGAGCTAGATATATTTATTCTAAGTCATCACATTTTTTTCATGGGTTAGTCTCATATAACATATTGTGCCCCAGGTAGAAATTCTCAGAGCAGGTGGTCCTACTTACAGTATGTAGACTGTACTTTTTCCTATATTATAGCAGCTAAATAAACAAAGATTTACTGTAAGAATTGCACCTTTATATAAGGTATCCTCCATCAATAGATCATATTCCAATGTTATTCCAAGGTGCACAGACATAGGCTGCTGTCTGCGGTCACACACTTGACTTCTACTGTCATTTGTCTTTATACATTATGCACACGGACATGTAAACAGACACATGTGGGACACAGAAATATTTCCATATACAGGTGTCAGCGTTTCAGTGTGTAGAGGAGGAATGCTCAGAATATTACAAGTTTTATATAAACTGAGTGTCAGATGCAGAGCCCAGGAGCTCATATAAATGGATAACCACATTATCAGCCCTAAAGAAATATATGACTTACAGGAAGCTAGACCTGGGAAGATGGCTATTACACCACCGGCTACACTAGCCAGTGCACTGAAAAGAATTTGGCATGAAAGCCTGCTTTTAATCAACTCATCTTGCATCATTGAGGGATATGTACTAAGTTGGGGCTGTGATGGGTTATGAATAGCTATGATGGCAGTGTGTTAAGTCATTCAGTCATGTCAGACCTTCAGGCATAGCTATAGTTATGTTAGATACTGGAGTGGGTTGCCAGTTTTTCTCCAGTGGACCGTAATTTCCCTGACCTCTCTGCTATGATCTGCTATACAAGCCCCTTCACCATGATAAGGTAGTGATCCAGAAGAGGGTGATGGCAATAGTGCATAGTAAATACAGAGATGCCCATCACAACCAGCTTTGTAAATCCCGCCATTGTCTTTGCAGACAGTCCAATCTGTTTCTAGCTCTACCCAGACTCTACACAGACTACACAAGGTTTCACTTTCCAGACATTTTTAAATAAACACAAAGGCAAATAACATTGTGTGCAGAGAATACCAAAAATAGTAGCCAGACCACACAGGCTGGAACATCTTCATAAGCTCATATAAACATTTCCATGACATGGTGTATATATCTTGTATTGTCTCCACCCCAGATTGTGTGTAGTGTAGGGCACCTGGCCATGTGTGGGATTAGTCAGTGTAGTCTATGGACACACAGATGTGTTTGTTGGACTATATATCAAAGCCTCACAGCTGTGGTATTACACTAAAAGTGCCAGAGATTTCAAAGCAAAGATGTCTGATGCTTCCGTAGGGCTCCCTTTATTATTAAAATGTACAATGCTTAATAGCCAGGGAATACTGACCTCTTGGTGATTGAATGGGTTCAAAAGTGATTCACAGAGGCTTAAAGGAGACACGGCCATCTCAACAGGAAGTTTGTTTCATATATTATAGAGAATTACAAACTGTCAATACATTGTGATATCCAATTTTCTCTACAATAAATAATTCCTGAAATACTTGGCATGGAAAGGAAGGCTCCTGTACGTGAATATAAAGCTAAATACTGTATGCATCTCAGAGTACTTGAGAAGGGTGAGGGAGATTACCTTAGATGGGCATTTGTTGCCACCACAGAGATGGACAAGCATACTGTAATCTTAATTAGCACATGAAAGCAGCTAATTAATATTTGCGAGTCACTCATTTGCATAAGAATACAGCACACAAAAAAATCGGATTAACCCAGAAATGACTACTTTTAAAATCAAGGGCCAGCACAATGTATGATCAAAGATTTACGTTAGGAATTGCCCTTTTATGAAAGGTTTGTAACCTGTCCTTCATCAATATAGCTATTTTTTTCTCACAATCAACTTTTATTGGGATATAACAACAGAGAAAGCAAAATCAGCAATACAGTTCCAGTGCATAATATTTTTTTCTTGAATATTGCAAATTATATTATATGTTATTTATAGTATTTATATAATAATGTAATAAATTACTTTAAACAATAGACTTTATTACTGTCCTTATTATCTTTCACATTTCAACATCTCTTTCCTCTCTCTTCTTTCTAACCTTCTTATTTATTTTCTTATGTCAACGTTAGTGTCTGCTCCCGCTTCAATCTTAAAGGCATATCTAAGTTTCCTGGATTATGGATGTATATGATAGAGGAGAATCAGTAGTACAAACATTTTTTTCCATGAAAAAATACCAAAGTAAACATGTATAAACTCACCCTGATGTTTCCTAAATCTTTTCAGTTTGTAAGCTGCAGCTTTTGTTTGTTGACCCCCCTGAAAATCCTTGTTAAGATTAGCATAAAATTCATAATTTGTTTGGCCAATCAGGAGAAAGCAGAGGTTAGTTGAGACATTTGTATCAAACTATTCTGTTTTGCAAAGCAGCCTGGGATATGTAGTCTCTATCTCTCTCTCTCCTTTTGTCCAATTAAGTTGTGAGCTCAGACCCTGCCCAACCATGTGATTCCATCCTGACGCAAGTACTTCCTTTGGTCCCTACCTGAAAGGTCAAACTCTGTAGCTGGCTGCTTTCCTCAGTGTACTTGGTTATGTAAGCTCCCTGTGTATGTGCAAGGCTGGATTTTACTTCCCTGCCTATAACTTTGTAAGTACCAAGAACTTTTCTATACAACACATATTTTTCTGCCTGAAACTGCCTGTTTCTTACCAAACATTTGAAACCCAGGAAACTAATATTTCCCTTAAATGGTAAGGAAATAGAAGAGAAAACTGTATGGTCTCTCCTCTCCATATATTAGAATATTAAAGATATTATGCTAGTTTTTCATGCTCTTTAAGCATAGTTGAGTTTGGGGTGATAGAGTCCCTTTAAATTTAGGAATCTCAATGGAAACAGTGTACATAATGAATCTACAGTAAGTTGCAGATTTGTTTAAAGGACCTCTGTATTTTGTGAAGTATGTATCAAACTAGCAATATTAGCAGCTGTGCAAACAATGAACATAAATATTTTTTTAGAGAAAATCATACTTTTGAAGATTCAGTTTATTAATACAATCTTCTGCCTTGTCTGACCTTGATAGTCTGAAGCCTGGGAGCATGTACTAATCTACCAAACTAATACCAATCTATCGTATGGAGGACGAAGGAGGGAGAGAGGTATTTATTAAATGATTGGTTCTTTTATTGCAAAAATGAACCTCAAACACATTCATTTAAAGAGCTTATTGCAAAAATTTCACGTAATACTTCAGCAAACATGCTGCATTTTAGCCCTAATATCCCCCTCTCCTTATGATGCAGGGCCTCACAAATTAAACACCCACAAGCTTATATAAGTCAGCATTTATTTGGATTAATATACTATTTTAAACATAAAGGCACCAGCTTATCGTCTATAACTCAGAGTGCTAAAGCAAGATATGTATTTACTTTGTGCTTTCCTGACTTTATTTTCTGTTCCTACAGAATATACAATGTTAAGACTGCACCTTAATATAAACACAGCCTGGAGCAAATCTACAGTATGGCTTTATTAGGAATTACTTCCAAGTCAGCAAAATAATGCCAGGTCTATTTGCAAAAGTTAGCAATGAAATATGTGCATTTGAAGATCCTGTTGCAGGTATCAGCCCAATAGAAGGGAACTGGGCTCAGGAAAATGTTGCAAGGTATTGAACACATAAGAAGATAAATGACAGACAGTAATTGCAACATTTGTGTGGTAATTAACAATAATTAGACATACAATTGCAGCAGATGTTCTTGACTGTAAAAAAACACATAAATGTTGCATAACAAAGTATTTTGGGGATAATTTGTATATTACTATTGTCTTCCAGGGTAACATCTGTGACTCGGTTTTATGCTTGCCTTTCAACACTTCCATGAATTCCATTCTCTTCATACAACAGTTCTATAGATGGCAGGGTTAGAAAGGACAGTTCATTTACATATAAACAGCCTTATTAAATTGTGATTTGGCCAATTGAATAGGGCTCTATATAAGCACATAGCATACTTTTTATACAGGAGTTTTTAGTTAGTGAACTTCTATCCAAAAGCAAGGTCTTTACTAACTAAAAACTTCTGTAAAAAAATATATGTTATGTGCTTATATTGAGCCTTATTCAATTGGCCAGATCACAATTTAATAAGGCTGATAATATGGGATTAGGTTACATGAGCGCCTATTAAACCTCACTGTAAGTGCTGTTCATGGTGTGAAAGAGCACAAGATTATATGTTAAAATTATCTATTTTTTTTAAGTATACTAATAACAGTTAAACAATCTAAAGTTTTAAGTCTGTTTACACACTACCGTGCCTACTGCCTGTTGCATGAGTAATAACAGATAGCCGAGCTGTGCAGTGAAGACAGTGATTGATAGCAGTTTTCCCTGCACTCAGAACTGCACTGACCATTTAACCCATGACTGAACTATTTAGGTGATTCCAGCATGCTCTGCACAGATAGATTTGTGCACGGAGTTGTAGTTGCAGTCAGTGACACAAGTAAACACAGATTTTACTTTATCTGCAAGTTTTTTCAAAAAATGTAAAAGTATTTCAGCATGCTTTTAGGAGATCTTTAATGTGATGTCCAAATTGTGCTGAATTATATCCCTTTAAAGGGCAGAGTTGCTTTGTTAGAGATGGGGCTCTAAGGTGTAAGGTATTGGGTATGACATTTGTACATCTGATACGTACTGCTTATGGTATTTTGATTAACTACATTTTAAAATAAGCACCATCATTTTACAATGTAAACAAATAATACAGCTTCTAATGTATTACCTTTGCATGCAATTATGCTGCTGTGGAATCTACCATAGTACGGTAGTTCAAATTTCCTCATCCCGTAGCCTTTTCTCACCCTTACCCCGCAAGTCGTTTACGGGTTGCTTTACGGGTCTAATTTAATAGCTGTTAGTCTTGCTGGCTACGTTACGGGCTACGGTTTTATACGTTTTACACAGCAGGAGATTTTGAAAGTAGTTTGAAAGTACATTTAATGTTAAATGTTGCTTTTTTAAATAATTGAATATGAATTTTAATTATGAATAGTGTAGAATAAAAAAATCTCAGATTTCTGATTTAAGCCTAAAGGTTAAAAGTAATTAAAAAGATATAGAGTCCCTTGTGTAATTATAAAAAGCACTGGACTATTTTTCATGCCAAATATTACATATATATCCTGTATATACAGCTGAATATCAACAGTCAAACATTTCTATAATGCTTTTAATATTTTTTGCAGGACTTGTACAAATTACTATAATCACTTGTTACATCCCAGTAACTATAGCAACCTAATTACAACATGAGAGACCACAGACAGACATCCTGCAAGCCCAACATTTATATGGCTCAGGATTTTTCTAAAAGAATGTCGCTTTTGTGTAACTTCTTAATATTTCCCTGTCAAATGTAGGAGTTATTAATTTCAGGAAGATTGTGTCACCCTATTTATGGCCCTTTTAATGGAGGGTGTTATGAGGTAATTTTATAAAAGCCTGATCATCTGAATGAAATTTTGTAATTACGGAGACATTTGATCCCATGTCCAGGCTACATTTAATCCCACAATAAATGCCACAGCTAAACTGGCACTGAGACTGGTTGTATTGTACCAGTAATCAAAAAAGGATTTGTTACGCTTATTTTAAAAGGACTACTGCACAATTAAAAAAGTAGGAAAAAAGTAAGAAAAAAAGCAGTTTTTAATTACAAAAACAAAATATACATCTTGATGCAACTGCAGGACCCTGGAGGCATACATGATATATTGGTGGAAGCTGTGTGTGTGTTAAAGGGGAGTTTACATTTCTGGAGGGGTATGGATCTGGGATCTATCCTGTTATGGTGTCGGGACAGGTCCGCCACTGCAGTGTGACCTCCAACCGCTAGATGGCGCTGTCAATATTTTGATGTGCTGCCGATATGTGAGAGAAGTTGTAAGCCTATAATGTTAGCCTAGCCATTGAACTAACCCTAACCCTAACCCCAACCCTAACCCTCACCCTAACAGTTTACCTAAGCCTTGACTCTTTGATATGGCACCGGAATATCGGCAGCGCCATCTAGCGGATGCTCACCACCACTGCTGCTTCCTTGTGCTGCATTACCATAAGAGGATAAGTCCTAGTTCTGCTTATGGGCTTATGAAAAGGAAGGGGGGTGGTGTCACCCCGACATCATCAAATTCTCAGGATGTGATGTAACAAACACAAAATTCAAAGTTTGCTCCTTCCCCTCCCTCTTTCCACTGATAGTCAAAACACCCACCCTCATGATTCTGCTCTGAGGAAGTTTTATGTACATGGTGTACACAGCTGCTAATATTGTTTTATATATATATATATATATATATATATATATATATATATAGTAAATAAATAAATAGTACATTTGTCCTCACATTTGAACGTCTAAAATAAGTAAAAAAATGTATTTCCTGTTCAGAATTTAGGGAAATACACTTATACTACTGCATTCTGGGAACCTGGGCAGGGACATGCAAATGTGCCCAACAAAGGCTTTGCTCCAATACCATTTTAAACATATATATATAAAATAATATATACATATGAAGTACAGCTATAGGAGAGATTCAGAAAGACTGTGCAGCAGATAAATATAACAAATTTAAATGTACTATTACTGTTATTAAATTAAGTTAGTATTAAATTGATAAAATATCTACAGTTTAAATTATATCTGTAACATTTGCAGGATGTCTATTTAATGACAAAAAAATACAATTCTATATCGAATGAATTCTGTACACGGCAGCAAATCACAAAGGATGAGTCTTTTCTGAATACCGACACAGCAGATGTATTGTTAATAGTGTTTTTTCCACTGCCTATTTCTAACCCATTTTTCATGCTTCTAAATATATTCAGACATTGTTGAGTCATGTTACAGATCTGTATAACACGGGAGAGCGACTCAGTGTTTGTAGCTGTACAAGTTATGTACAAGGACACATGGAAAGCTCCCACATCCTCACTGGAATGCCCTCAATGCTGCCATATACTGTTACACTGAGGGTAATAAGGGATAACCAGAGGATAGAGTAGCGCTGTAAGTCATATCTAACACAGGTCCTCTGATCATACAGAACAAAGGCACTTGTTGAGGGTTAGCTGTCTGGGAGAATATGGTCTCAGACATTATGCAATATATGTTGAATCTGCCAGAAAATGAGAAAAGGTGCAGGGGTACGTAACAAGAATTATCGTGCACGCATGTAATGCAAGAGAGATCCATAATCTAAATATATCAACCATTTCCAGCACATCATCACATACCTCACACCTGTCCCTCTTCTTTTGGAGGGGTAGAAATTATTTTCATGTGAAATCCCCTTGTACCTCAGCCTACCAAATGTCCTCTTTTGAATTAAAGTTTTACATGTAAGGGTGAAATCCCTAATTTCTTATTATTTTTTATTCTTATTATTTTTTTTTATTCGTAACGCATCAGCATATTCCATAGCAATATACAGGGGTTAGGTACAAGTCAAAACCTATTTTAACACATTGCAAAAGAATGGAGGGCCCTGACTTTGAGCTTAAAATCAAACGTACATAGTGGTTTCCCCAAAGCACCTTACAAGATTGAAAACTCACAAACTTACAATCTAAAGGGTATGGGTATTGTAAAGGGGGTGATAGATGCAGAGGCAGAGCAAGCAGTGGTGCAATGCCCAAGGCCCTCCACTGAGGGGGCCTCAGCTATGGGAAAGGGTCTTGGGGAGGGATGCTGTTATGGAGAAAGGGTATTATGGAGGGGAACTAGGGGAAGAGGTCTTGGGGAGGGGCATACCAAAGTGAGTTGGTACCAAAGTGCTGGGCCCAGCACAAAAACATTACAGCCCCCCTTGGGGGGAGGGCCCCAATTTTGTTGTTGCCCCGGGGCCCTCCATTCTCTAGCTCCACCACTGGATAGATGCATAGATTTAGTGAGGTTTTGAGGCAGGAGGATAGTCTAGTGGCACAAGGCAAGGAGTTCCAGAGAATAGGAGCAGCACAAGAAAAGTCTGAAGACCGAAGTGAGAGGAGGTGAAAGAGAGGAGGACAGAAGAAAGTCATTAGCAAAAAGAAGAGGACAGGTGGGGGAGTTTTTTGAGATGAGAGCAGAGATATAAGAGGGTGCATTATTGTTGGGGGCTTTATCGGTTATGGTAATAAATTGTAATTTTATTCTGGAGACTATGGGAGGCCAGTGGAGTGATTGACAGAGAGGAGCTGCAGACACCGAGTGATGAGCATGGCGTAGGAGTCTGGTGGAGGCATTCATTATGGATTGGGGTGGAGACAGGTGATTCCAGGGCTGATGAAGTCCTTCTTTCTTTTTTCCTGTTTTCTCTCAGAGTCTAGGCGAAAGCTAAAAGCCTTGATGGTCAGTCCTATAAAGTATATGTCCGTTTGGAACAATTTGCACGTGATGTGTTTATTTCTAAAACCTTTTATAGTTCATAGTTTTTAAAAGATGTAAGTGTCTCTACTTTGAAATTTTGGTCAGTATGTTATCGCAGTGTATATGTAAAATGCTTAATGATCTGTAGATAACACTCCAAGCTGCTTTCCATTTGACTATGCATGTGTATTGGATTCCTTAGTAGGAGTTCCTGTCCTTCTTATCCTAAAACTATTAAAATAATTTATTATTCTTACTTTTCAAAATTATAAATTTAAATACACAGATACTCATACAATGCGAGAATTATTCTAGCACTACTGAACACATATATATTTCTATTTTCAATTTTCTGAGACTCTATATTTCTGAAGTATTATCCACTCCCTCCTACAAAAAAAATACCTTCAAACTGAAAAAAATTGCCTTCAAATTAAGAAATGATTTTTTACAGTACCTATTTAGTCTAATTATTTCCTGGATTCTCCACCATTTTTCCCATAAAATACTAGACAAAAAACATGCATGCTGACCAAAAGGAGTAGTTGGCAATCACGACATTGTAGAAATAGAAAAAAGCACAGTACTGATTGACAAGTAAAAATGTAAGTTTATAGTAAGAAAACTAATTTAATTAGCTTTTTTAACATCCAATTGATTTTAGTTTTATGAAACCACTATCTAAGTGAATTAGCAGATTGAACTGTGACATATTCAGGCTCCTGTATTTGCTCGCTTGATTTTGGGAGATTTTTCCAATTTTCATTACTGAAGTGGCAAGCTTTAGTAATAACATGTTAGTGCATACTAGATGTGGGTTAATGGCGGACAGACAATTTTGTAAAATTACTGTTTTAATTAAAATGCATGATTTACAGAGTAATTATTAAAATGATATTCAGGAGTATAAAATGTGTTAATGCTAATTTTTGAAACATTACATTTGAGATTCTTTATGCTCCCCTAGCTAGCTGAAGAAATCCTGTGCCAGAAGTCAGTACGATTGAGCATAAATCAAGCAATATTAATCACTACTTACAAGAAACACATGTACAGCTTTTAGAGCAAAATTGGTTTCTATAGGAGCAGGTTCATAGGCGATGTTTAATATTCTGCCCCTGGGAAGAATTAATGATCTTATACATTATAACTCACTAGTGACTTGCCTGTCAAAAATGACGGGGCAATAAAATGTGAAGCCATGGCAATGCTGTTTGCCACACAATGTAAAGCTTTTTCTAGTGTGACGACCTTCGGCGCTCATTGCGAGCCTCAAGCTGAGCACCTTCGACGCTCATTGCGAGCCTCTCGTCTTGTGTACTTTTGCTCCCCTGAGCACCTATGGTGCTCATCACAAAGACAGATACATATATGTATATATTTTTTTATAATAATTAATTAGTTACTTAATAAAATACTATACTTTACCTATTTCTAATTAATTTATCCAGCAATCAAGAGCCTGAAGAGCTAACAATCCTGCAGCATACAATGTAGAGTTGGACTGTTGCTGCCCTGAGGAGAAAATGTCATCAATATCCCAAAAGTGCATTAGAAATAGGCTGCGTGCGTGAGGGCAAACCATTGGTTTAGTTGTGGAAAGCGCCATTTTAGATTGGTAATGTTATTAGTTGTAAGTTAGTGTTGTAAAATGGCGTTGTTTGTCTATGACCTTTTTGCCATCCTTTGTAATAGTGTATTTTGTACCTTGTACGTTCCTGTGTGAAAGGGGTACGCGGTTGGCTGTGTTTTGCGTAATCCAGGGTCGTGTAGCCTCGTTTGGGCGTCTATTTCTTTTCTTGCTTAGGCGATTTTCGAGTGCCGAAACTCTGCGAAATAGATTTAAATTTGCGTTCCACCTTACTCCCAGACGTCCTGGCTGTTTCCCTGTGCTGTGTTTGGTGATTTTGTTGTATTTTTTTTTTTTTTTGGGGGGGGGGGGGGGTATTTTTTGTGGGTTTTTTGGTTTGCGCGGTTCGGCCATTTACTTCATATTTTTCCTATCTCATATTTTTTTTTTCTAAGTCCTGCGTCTTGTAATTTTTTTTTTCTAAGTCCTGTGTTCGTCGACTGGTTGCAGCCTAAGGCGATCCCGCGTTTCCTAAGTGTTTGGTGGCTAAGTCATGCGTGTTTCAATGTGTGATCGTCTCGCCTCTCTTCGCTCCTTTCTGACTAAGTGATGCGAGTTTTAGTGCCTTAACAGCTCGCCTCACAACGCAAGGCTTGCAGACGACATCACGTAGTTTGACAACTATTATATGTTATAGTTCCTTGTCCCTAAACAAGAACAGAGATGGTAGATCTATATTACACATACAGTGGAAGAATGGCCTAGGTCAGATGTATGTCTCAGATCAGGGGCGGGAGGGGACAAATGCCCGCCAGATTATGTGTCTAGATGAGGTGTGGTGGAGCTCCTCACTTCCCATACCTCTGGCTGCCCTGATAATGCTGTTCCCAGTTCTCCCAGTCATTAGACCCGGTTTTCCGAGAAATCCTGGGCAGCCAGAGGTATGGGAAGTGAGATGGAGCTACACAGGACTGCTGGGGAGAGTGTGGGAGAACACTAGAAACCAGGTATCTATGTAAGGGCCATGGAAATATATATATATATATATATATATATATATATATATATATATATATATATACACACACATGCACTGCAGCTCGCTCTCTCTCTCTCTCTAATATATATATATATTAAAATAAATAAAATTTTGGTCAAAAAAACTATTTACAACGGTATAATTTCAACATAAGAAAATATTGACTCTTGTCTGTGCATGTCAGTTTCTATTAGCCTGTGTGATATGTAAGTACCTGTTGAAAAGTGATAGGGTTAATGTCCCAAATGCTATATTTAGTTATAAAAGTAGAGTAGACATATCTATAACTAAGGTCTAAACACCACATACTATATTTAAAGTTACGTACCTGTATGCTATAGACCTTTTATTATGTCTTTAATCTTAGTAATAATTCATGTTTCATTGATTCTTATCTTAAAACTTGAAAGGGAAATAATAAAAGGGTGGGGTTGTATACACTTGGCTGCCACTTTGTGGCATGGTTGGAGTAGCAATGACTCATTGTTGTAAGCTAGACAAGGCAGCACCATATTGACAAGCACGGCTGCCCATGAGCCATAAAAATGTTGCTCGTTGTGGTGAGTGGCGGGTGTGTCATGGTCAAAGGCTCTCGGAAAATATTTATAGCCCTGTTATCGTTTGTTAACAGATAAAAGTTCTAAAATAATAGATCTTGTTTTTAATCATTTCATTGTGAATAGTCTCAGCAGGAGACAGCTAGCAATTATATATCACAATGCAAAGGAGGCCTGTGATCATCTAATGCAGTTAGAAGGGCTCAGTGTTATCTTAATATCGTTTAATAATTAACCTCTAATGGAGTCCAGTGATTCTCTGATGCAGTTAAAGGACCACCGCACAAGGAAATATTTGTTTGAAAACTTTAAATCAGAGCATAATTAATCATGAAAATAGTCCTATATCTAGTTTTTAAATTATATATATATATATATATATATATATATATATATATATATATATATATATATATATATATAAAATACATTTTGATGCCCCAGCAGAGCCCTGGATTGATCCATGATACTCTGGTGAATGTTCTATGTATGTTAGAGAGGCATATACATTTCTGGAGAGTTATTGTTGCAGTGAATAATGCAAGGTGTCTGTTTCTGGGCCAGTGAGAGGGAATTGGTGTCTATTTTAATCTTATCTGATTCTCTTAACCAAGACACTGTGTACTCTCCTTCCCCACACACTCATGATTCAGCTCTGCGGAAGTAATGTAACAAACACTAAATAGTTTCCTGTCTCCAAAAATGTATACTTTCCCCAAGAAATAATGTATGCCCATGGCTTACAGAGCTGCTAATATTGTTAGTTTGGGACATACTTGACAATCAAGTGTTTTTTCTTGAACTGCAGTGGTTCTTTAATATGGCCACATATTTGAAATGCAAATGAGACCCAGGTCCATTTTTACATCTTTGTGACACCCAAAGATTCAAATATAAATCACATACAATGTAAAAAAAATCTAAAAATGTAACCAGTTTTGTGCATTTAACACCTTAACTGAAAATAAGGAAACAATATAATTAAAAGTCTATCACATAAGAATGGAGATTTTTTTCACTTAAATGTTATTGATTTTTCAACTACAAGATGATAATAGTATTTAATGCAGACAAACAGATATTCCAGTTCATATTACAGAATTAAAAAAATCTGCTTTTTATAATTACATATGTTCTAATATTTTCCACATATTTATCGGCATATAACACGCACTTTTTCTCCCTGAAAATAGAGGGCAAATGATATGTATATGCTATATGCTAATGACGTAGCTCGCATGTGACGTCACATGTGCGCCGGGTCAAGGAGCGGAGGTCGGAGCAGAAGCAGGTAAGTGAGGGGGAGGTATTTAGGGGGGTTTAGGTTGAGGAGGGGGGTTTAGGTTGAGGAGGGGGGTTTAGGTTGAGGAGGGGGGTTAGAATGCGGAGGGGGGTTTAAGTTGAGGAGGGGGGTTGAGGAGGGGGTTGAGGTTGAGGAGGGGGTTGAGAAAGGAGGATGGGGGGTTGAGGGGGGGTTTGAGGATTGGGGGGTTGAGGAGGGGTTTGAGGAGGGAGGTTGAGGATGGGGGGGTTGAGGAGGGAGGTTGAGGAGGGGGTTGAGGATGATGAGGGAGGTTGAGGTTGAGGATTTTGCTTCAAAGTTCTTTATTTGAAATTTCATTTTTTCCCTCTGAAATTTCCTTCTTAAAATGAGGTGCGTGTTATACGCCGATAAATACGGTATATAAAAGCATAATTTTGCATCATACTATTTTGTATTATTTTTTTGTATTATAAATATCTTAATTTTCAATAACAAAACTTTATTTTAATCTACTGTTACCATACTGCCATATATTACTCATGATTAATATGTAACTTGCAGAACATATAATATCTACTGAGCATCAGAGGAGCTGTTTTGCCTAATTGATGGTAGGAACCAGTTAGCATTTCTCAGGTAACGCTAGACTTCCTGTTATGCTCCGGGTATCTGCGAGTACATCTCAGACCTATACTTGTGATCATATGGTCATGATGCCAAGAGATTTGAAATACAGGATAAAAATAACTCATGAACAGAATGACAGGTGAATGATAGATAGAGGAGCGCCTATCACTTTCTGGGTACAGGTGAGAATGTATTTTAAAAAAAAGAGTATTAATAATAACATGATCATCAATTGGGGGAACCATAAAACCTGTACTAATGATATATAGAAAAATATAATAATATCATATATATTTTATTTACTATATAGGGATTTGTTTTTTTCTCCATAGTGTATTGTGTCTCACATGTTTACATAGACTCCAATGGTTTAGAGCAATATGGATGGACTGCCAGCATCATTACCCACAGTGCCATCATTACAAAATATTTCCTAATGGTCCCAATATGCTGGTATTTATTCATTTATTTACTGGCATTTGCTCATTTAGTTACTGGCCTGGAAAAAAAAATATCAGTATAGCTTTTAAAATTTACTTAGCATTGTAGCTTCCAGCAAATTGGTCTAGGGAATTATATAGGTCACTTTATTGTATACAAGATATCCACAATGATTATAGCAGCATACCAGGACAAAGCATCCAAAGTGTGGGTAAAGCATATCCTGTGGAAAGCATTTACCATATACAGTTGTTATAGTTTTTAATTTCCTTATCCCAAGCAAATGCAGAATTGAAGAGAAATGCAAAAAAGTCCATAATGATCTGTCTTTACATCTCTTTTCTTGCAAATCATATGAGTATTTAACCAATATTGTTCTTGGCTGACCCACAATAATCCTCAGCATTTACTCACAACTTTTTTTTTATTGCAGATTTGTGAGCTTGATATTCACTTTAATACCTTTCATCTCTTTCCCTATAATTTAAAATACAGTAGTGTGTTTATATTTGCTTTTACAGTGCTACAGACAGTTTAACCCCCTTGTGGGTCCTCTCTAGTACCCACAGGATTTTTGGCTACATTTGCCATTGCAGGTGTGAAAACAGTTGCAGGCTTGAGGACTTGTAGCAATTTAATAGCGATTTGCGATTGTAACATTTACAGAATTGAAAGATCAAAGGCTTAGCCAGGACGGCGTTCAGATTTTGACAACCGCAGTGATTTTACACCTGTAACCCGCAGATCGTTTGTGGGCAGCTAAAAGAGGCCAATTTAATAGCAGTGACTTTTGTGGGCTCCTTTACGGGCTTCCGGAACTTAATAGGTGAATTTAATAGGGTCCCTGGTCTCCCATCTTGGCAGATCCCAGACTGGGTGGGGAGAGGATCTACATGGCTGGACTGCATTTCTGCTGAAGTCTAAAATACTAAACTTCATCTTCATTTTTCAAAAAATATCTTGATTGTTCTGTGCAGAAATAATGATTTTTTGCAGCTTATCACTAACTAAACAAATAAAAAGATTTGTATGAACACTATCGTGGACCTGTAAGTGCAAAACCCAGTTTCCCAACCCTGACCATGTGCCACCTTTTCCAGTTCTTCTTGTTTTCTTCAAAATCTAGGAGAAAGATCCTTGGTTCTAAAGAATATAAGTCTTTCTGAAACATTGAGCGCACATTAAGATTTTGTAATAATGTATCATTTTTCATGATTATCAATATCCCCTGTTGGCTATTTGAAATGTTGGGTGATATGGTCTAAAGTTACAAGAGGGTTTCCAGAACTCTGTTTAATTTCCTCTATGCGACATAACAGTAAAGTGACTAGATAATGTCACTATGGGCAACGAAGCAAGGCTGCCCACAAGCTCTTTATGAAGCACTAAATCAACAATTGATCTAAATTTGGTGCAAAATGTACCAAGGTCCACATGAGGAAGGAGACAAAATAAGTGCATTAATTATGAGTTTTACCATTTAAATAATTTTACAATGTTGATTTAAATGTTCTTTTGGTCCACAATGATTATAATTAGTTTGTTTTTAATTATCTTTACATTAGTGCACTATTTTTATACAGTTTATTCCATCTTTAAATATTTTCTGCATACCGATGATTAGCAAATACTTTGCATATGAGGCCTGCATAGATTTATTACAGATATTATTGAAATACTCATAATAGGCCCTATTATTATAATATTAATCCATATCCAGTAATTTGCTATATCTGTCAAATTAGGTTATCACTAATTATATCCCATAGTATTATGGGATAGTGACACCTATTGACTTTAATTTATTGATGGATTAACACACACTTTTTTACTTGCACCATCAGAGATTTTTCCTGAATTTATTTGTGCTAATTCCCCAATTACAACTTTATCCTTCTATATTATTTAGTGTAAAACACTAGGGAATTATATTGGTCACTTTATTGTATACAAGATATCCACAATGATTATAGCAGCATACCAGGACAAAGCAACCAAAATGCAGGTAAAGCATATCCTGTGGAAAGCATTTTCCATATACAGTAGTTATAGTTTTTAATTTCCTTATCCCAAGCAAATGCAGAATTGAAGAGAAATGCAAAAAAGTCCATAATGATCTGTCTTTACATCTCTTTTCTTGCAAATCATATGAGTATTTAACCAATATTGTTCTCGGCTGACCCACAATAATCCTCAGCATTTACTCACAACTTTTATGTAAATAGTAGACATCTGTTCAGAGCAGTAAAATGAAACAGCTGAGTGAAATCACCAGGAGCAAACTGCATGTCTGCAGCTTCATTTTCTGTGTAAACAGATGTTTTCCACTGAAAAAAAATGAAAATCAACAATCACTTGCTACTCAACCCCATTGGCTCGGAAAGAATGAGGGTCGGACGCTGACTCTGCAAGCCTAGTCACCTGCTTATCACAGCCATTCTGTTAGGATTAGTATGGTAGGGGAGCGAATCCGCTTGTGACACCGGATGGGTCTGAGATTCATTGCAACAGCACAACAATTATCAAATAATACAGAGAGCTTGATACGGATGTTATAGAAAATGTGGCATCTGAAATAAAGAAGCTGAAAACTCAAATACTCTAAAAACTATTCAAACCCCACAGAAGAAACTGAATTGTTTTCCGTTTCTAATCTTCTGCTACTAAAAAGATAAAAAAAAAAAAAAAAAAAAAATATATATATATAGATATATATATATATATATATATATATATATATATATATATATATATATATACACACACACACACACAGAGTACAGTAATTAAATAGTACATTTGTTTTCCAATTTGAATGTAGTTAGTGCCTACAAGAGCCCAAGAGCAGTCTCTGCCTGCAAGAGCCCGGAAATCTGTGTATGTCTACATGAATTAAAGTGTAAACTATACATATAAGAAACAAAGTGCAGCCTGTGCCCACAAGAACCAAAGTGGAGCCTGTGTCTACAAGAATCAAAGTGAAGCTTGTGCTTACAAGAACCTCCTTCTCCTCCTCTACATCGCCACCATCCCATTAGGCCCTAAAGTCCTCTCAGTACAGTTGAAGTGAAGTTAAGTTCTATGTTATTTGATCTAATTATTGTTTTGTATTTATGTCTGTTCCGTTTTAAGGTTTTGTATCAAAAAACAAGACCATCAGTTCAATCTAAAATGTGAAATTTCTTGAGCTCAGAATGGATTATTTCGATTTACATTGATCCCTATGGGAAATGCTTCTTTGGAACGCAACCTTTTTAGAACTCAACCTGGCGTTCAGAACGGATTAAAGTTGAGAACCAAGGCACCATTGTGTATATATATATATAGTGCCTAAATATAGCAAGATTTGAGGTCAATTAGCCAACGCTATTTTTTCTTTTTGTTTTTAAATAACTTTTACTTTCTACCATAATTGTAAATGTTGCTGTTATCCCTTTAAAATGTTCTATTTGCTGATAAATCAAGCGGTTCTAATCAGAGTAGGTGGTCCCGTTCCCTTGTGGTCCCCAACTAATTTGTTTTGTTAATTGTATTTTGGTTTTAATAGTGTTCTGTAAGCATTAATTGTTCAAGCATACCATTTGCTTCAGGGACTCTCTCTCCCTGCTGAGCAAATCTAAGTGTTAGCCTTTATAGAAGCCAATTAGCAGGTAATGAACTTACAGTATATGTCGTTCCAGCTTAAGAACGCACAATTACCAAATACATAAAGAGTACCCACGCGAAAAACCGAGCACTTTCATATACAGAAGCTTTACAAAACTAGTGTTGCATATAATATAGAAAAACCTACTACATATAGATGTTGATTATATATATAATTATTTGAAAATGGTATTATCTCAAAGTAGAAACGTATTCAAACAAACAATTTTTAAAGTGATATTTAATTAGATATGTTACACAATCAATATTTCGAAGGTTAAAGCCAAGGGATATAAAATGTATTAAACTAGATGAAACTGATTAAGTGGGATTTAAAGGACATATTTTAAAGTATACTCTTTTGAAGAAATACACTTGAAAATAAGCAAAGTTTTAGGATACAAAAAAAATACAATCTCTAATTTATTATCTTTTTATATGCAATTATAATGCAGTGGAATCTACCATTTAGGTTAATGTTAATCAGCTTCCTGGACATGGGAGGAGACTTTGAATGTAGAGTAAGCTTCTTTATGCACAGTGTGAATGTGGCAGATAAAACTGTCAGCTCTTTCATTAGGACTAATAGAAAGCTGAATACTTTACAAGGACACTTTCTCATGAGAAAGTAGGGGCAGGATTAGCTAAGAAAAAAAAAATGTAAGCCTGCAGTAAAGAATAATTATATATAGAATAAAAAATGTGAAGGTTGTGGGGTTTTTTTTGATGACATTTTGCCCATTATCAAGTTTAGTTCTGCAAAAGATTGTATATAAAAATAATAAATCACACTGGCCCTTTAAGCTTAGTTAAAAGTACAATATCCCCACTTTATGTAGCCTAATAATCAATAAATGCTAGCCTTATTTACTGAACAGTATCAATAGAAATCAGAAGGAAGTGGGAATATTTAACTTCACTTTTAACCCCATCTTGATAAATGCACCCAAGTGTTTCAGTTTATGGCACATTAATCAGGGTAAATGTATATTCTGCTTAGTTTGACCTCATATCTTTAGGATCATAGCAGAGCAAAACTTAAAACTACTTGTTCTCCCCTCATTCTTCTCTATGGCTTTCTCTTCAAAGCTATACAGCCAGATCCCAGTTGGATAATTAGCAATTATAGGCAATAACCACCCATTAGAATTAGATAGCAGACAATGGCTGATGAGAAGATCAGAAAGACCGATTGATTTATAGAAACGTCAATGAAAATTAACTGAAGGAAAATGCATTTTATAACATTTTACTGTTAAAGCACTATGTTACCTATAGTTTTACATTATACCTATTTTGAAACATCTGCTGGGCCCATTAAAATCATAACACTCTGTCATTATACTTTATTGAAAGAAGAAACCAAAGCAGTTTCCAGAAAATATATATATAGATAATATTGATATTAGAGATGGCGTCTGAAATAATTCAAATGATTTTCTAAAAGAAATAGTGATTTTCCTTTTCTGTAATATGCTTAATCCATCCTTGCATATCCCTATATAATGCTATATAAAGCATGCTCGATAAAACACGGCAAATAACATATACACATATCAGACAGGCAGATAATATTGCACACATTTAAGGTATTCTTAAATCTGTTAGAATCCATTTCAATTACCGTATATTTCTTTTCTCCCACACCTTTTCTTTAGTATTTTTTTTCAAACGTTTTTTTTACCCTAAAATATATAATTTTGTTTACCCAAATTGCCAGTTCTGTGCTCTCTACAAACACTGTGCTGGTTTCTACCTGAATCCAAATTACAGCCGCTGATAGCCCCATCCATATGGCATGAAATTGCAAGGCAGGGAAATTTTTATGATTTAAATGTTTGCTTAATAAACCTGATATCTTGCAACCAAATTTCAGCTTGTTCTCTGCGTTTTTATATTTGTGCTCATATAAAGTAAATCCATGGACATTATCTCTGCACCTCATTCCAATATATTAGGGTTTTAATCTATTCTGAATTTGCATATATTAATTTTTGATTAAAGTACCTAATTATTGAGGGCACAGTTTTACCTCTTATTTATTCATATATTTTAACCCTGGTTTGCAAAAGATTGTAAAAACACAATTTGTTTCCCAGAGTATGAACCAAGTGGCTACTTCTTCAGGGATCATTGATAACACTCCATAGTGAAATGATGTATGTTCTCAACAATTCTTGATGGCTTGGCGACTGGTGGGGTGGCTTCTGCTAATTTATTTTATCTATTAAGGAGTAGAGGGAGGGAATTTACTTGTTGGCAAATACAGATAAGCTTTTAGCTGTTGATATTTCTTACCCCCTCCCTCCTTCCTATACAAGGCAGTCACTAGTATACAGTATAACATCTACATTCATCATTAATCCACTCCTGAAGGACAGACGGATACTGAACATAGAATCATTTTTTTTCATAGAATTAAACTAAAACAGGAATAATCTGTTCCCAGTCCAGATACATACAGTGTCTTGCAAAAGTATTCACCCCCTTTGACTTTTTACCTATTTTGGGACATTACAGCCTTAAGTTCAATGTTTTGTTAATTTGAATTTTATGTGATGGATCAGAACACAATAGTTTAAGTTGATGTAGTGAAATAAGAAAAATATATACATAAAAATATTTTTTAGAAATAGAAAACTTGGCATGTGCGTATGTTCACTCCCTTTGTTATGAAGCCCATAAAAAGCTCTGGTATAACCAATTACCTTCAGAAGTCACATAATTAGTGAAATTATGTCCACCTGTGTGCAATCTAAGTGTAACATGATCTTTCATTACATATACATACTTTTTTGAAAGGCCCCAGAGGCTGCAACACCTAAGCAAGAGGCACCACGAACCAAACACTGCCATGAAGACCAAGGAACTCTCCAAACAAGTAAGGGACAATGTTGTTAAGAAGTAAAAGTCAGGGTTAGGTTATAAAAAATATCCAAACATTTGATGATCCCCAGGAGCCCCATCAAATCTATTAATAACCAAATGGAAAGAACATGGCGCAACAGCAAACCTGCCAAGAGACGGCCGCCCACCAGAACTCACGGACCGGGCAAGGAGGGTATTAATCAGAGAGGCAGCACAGAGACCTAAGGTAACCATGGAGGAGCTGCAGAGTTCCACAGCAGAGACTGGAGTATCTGTACATAGGACGACAATAAGCCGTACACTCCATAGAGTTGTGCTTTATGGCAGAGTGGCCAGAAGAAAGCCATTACTTTCAGCAAAAAAACAAAATGGCATGTTTTGAGTTTGCAAAAAGGCATGTGGGAGACTTCCTAAAATGTATGGAGGAAGGTACTCTGGTCTGATGAGACTAAAATGTAACTTTTCAGCCATCAAAGAAAACGCTATGTTTGGCGCAAACCCAACACATCACATCACCCAAAGAACAACATGCCCACAGTGAAACATGCATCATGCTGTGGGGATGTTTTTCAGCAGCCGGGAATGGGAAAGATGGATGGTGCTAAATACAGGGATATTTTTGAGCAAAACCTGTACCACTCTGAGTGTGATTTGAAGCTAGGACGGAGGTTCACCTTCCAGCAGGACAATGACCCCAAACACACTGCTAAAGCAACACTTGAGTGGTTTAAGTGGAAACATGTAAATGTGTTGTAATGGCCTATTCAAAGCCCAGACCTCAATCCAATAGAAAATCTGTGATCAGACTTAAAGATTGCTGTTCACAAGCGCAAACCATCCAACTTGAAGGAGCAGGAGCAGTTTTGCAAGGAGGAATGGACAAAAATCCCAGTGGTAAGACGTGGCAAGCTCATAGAGACTTATCCAAAGAGACTTGGAGCTGTGATTGCTGCAAAAGGTGGCTCTACAAAGTACTGACTTTAGGGGGTTGAATAGTTATGCACATTGACTATTTCTGTTATTTTGTCCTATTTGTTGTTTGCATCAAAATAAAAAATATATCTTCAAAGTTGCGGGCATGTTCTGTAAATTAAATGATGCAAATCCTCAAACAATCCATGTTATGTCCAGGTTGCGAGGCAACAAAACACGAAAAATGCCAGGTACTGTAAATAAATAAAATTTGAAACAGAACTACCTTAACTGAGGAGCAATCATAGCAGAAGCTGAAGAGGTACAAATGAATTATTGTTTAGAAGGGGAGTCACCTTTCTTATTTGTCCCTTTTCCAACGATTCACCAGCACTCAATTTAGCAAAGATGTCCAATGTTGTTTGCTTTTGTACATTTTGTGACTAATATTGGATTTTTGGATTAATGTAGGAGCATTTTTTTGTCCAAAATATTGGATGTGATGAATAGAGAGGTTCCACTGTATTTGCAGCATGCCCAAATTACCCGGTTCTGTACCCTCTCCTCATGCCTTGAAAAGTAATGATTGCTGTCATGGAAGCTTCCATGTGCCAACATAGCATGTTAAATGGCGGATTTTCTATAAAAGCGTTTATATGTGAATGGCTTGCCTAGTTGCTACTGTTGTTGTAAATGTTTGTTAGCAAACCTATAAGTTGTCCCCAAACAACAGTGCTTCTTTCAACTGGTTTTGAAAAATGACAAAAAAGCATCACATATATAGTTGTGAGCGTACGGGTCGTTGCTCACGCTTGCGGGCTCGCGCAGCGAGCCGCGGCCCTCGGGTAGCGAGGTCACTGGGCAAGGGCCTCAGTTGCTGGCATGGAGCGCCGAAGGCGCTCCATACCAGCAACTGAGGCCCCTCGCGAAGCGAGGGCCTCAGTTGCTGGCGAGGTCACTGGGCACGGGTCTCAGTTGCTGGCATGGAGCGCCGAAGGCGCTCCATGTCAGCAACTGAGGCCCCTCGCGAAGCGAGGGCCTCAGTTGCTGGCGAGGTCACTGGGCAAGGGCCTCAGTTGCTGGCATGGAGCGCCAAAGGCGCTCCATGCCAGCAACTGAGGCCCCTCGCGAAGCGAGGGCCTCAGTTGCTGGCGAGGTCACTGGGCACGGGCCTCAGTTGCTGGCATGGAGCGCCGAAGGCGCTCCATGTCAGCAACTGAGGCCCCTCGCGAAGCGAGGGCCTCAGTTGCTGGCGAGGTCACTGGGCAAGGGCCTCAGTTGCTGGCATGGAGCGCCGAAGGCGCTCCATGCCAGCAACTGAGGCCCCTCGCGAAGCGAGGGACTCAGTTGCTGGCGAGGTCACTGGGCAAGGGCCTCAAACCCTCGCAAACTTCACGTCGCTACTCAAAAAACACGACACACAAATTACGACACTCGCTAAATTTTACGAGGAACGCAAACAACCTACGAAACACGTTACCACACATTACGACCTCGCAAACATCGGACGCAACACGCCGACATACAAACATTTAAAACACAATACATACACACAGCACATACATAAAAACCTTACCTACACCAAGAGGGAGCACCCAGGACCTCAAAAATGCAACTTACACCTCGATTTTACTCGAAATAAAAGACTTTTGAGACTAAAAAAAAATCTAAGCAACAGAAAAAATGGCTGCCGAACAAAACGAAAACGAGGCTACAGCACTCTAAACTCGCAAAACACCACAAGAAACTCGCAAAACGCCACAAACCACCTACGGATATTCATACCACACAGTGCACACATTCAGCATGCTTACACAGCAGCTCCACACCACTAATGCTGCAGCAACATCAACACAGATTGCCAGCTCTTCATCACAATGCTTCAAAATAGGTACACTATATTCATTTACTAATTTAGCTACCTTACAATTTCATTGCCGTCATTTTTTGACGGGCAATTCGCTAGTTACTAAATATTATTGTGAGAAGTCCTTCACTGACAGATCACCGGTTTTAAAAAATAGGCCTAAACAATCCTCACTTTGCTAGTACATCAAATAAAACATCTTCCTTCATCCCATGTTTTTACACAAATAAATTAGTTATCCGGGTGGTTTCCACTGATTTATATATTAAAGGCAACAGCCTTCATCCCATGTTTCCCAAACATGAAAACACACAAAAAATATTCCCTGGCTTGTTTTCTAAGAGGAAATCCAATTTCCTGCTACAAAAAAAAAAAAATAGAACAAAATATTTTTAATTCACGTACTGTCATGGCCAGCTGAAGATAAATCTTCTAAAAGTTAAAGACGAATTGAATTATTTTTAATTTACTGAGAGCATTAGCATATTAAACTTATACTTAAACTTATTTATGAATCATTCACTGTTTTTATTGCCTATCATCAAATTAATAATAACTGAAAAGTAACTTACCACTGCAAAACAATTTTTTTGAAATTGAATTTGCCACTGAAATGGTTAACAAGATATGCACTTAAGTAGTGAGATGAAAGGCCTTAATTATATCAACAGACCCATTCCATGTAACAATGATGGCATCCCTCCGGAAACACAGCCAAGGTCAAGCGCACATGTGTGTTTCTCTACACGTCTACCACACAAAACATTTTCTCTTTTGTAAATTATATAGTGGCTGATATGCTCTTGTTTAGAACCAGTCAATGTTGCTTTGGTAGTATATAATTAAAGAGTATTTTGCACATGCACAAACCAAAGGAGTATTTTTGGTTAAATATTCAACTATTAGACAAGCAGGTCCAGCTCCAGTGCTTGAGAGTTGAATTAGGCCAAATTTTTAGGATCTCCATTTACTGAACACAAATTATGTTATCATTTCAGTCATCAAGGACCCCAGACGGACTAGTGCACTATAATAGTTATTAGCTTGGGAGTAACGCCTCTGAGATGCGTTATGTGTTGTTCCCAAGCTCCTAACCCTAAATCGCACAACTGTGCATGGGAGAAGAGAAAGGATGGGAAGGAGTAAGGGAAGGGAGAGAGGGAGAGAGGGAGAGAGAGAGAGAGAGAGGGAGAGGATGGGAAGGAGTAAGGGAAGGGAGAGAGAGAGAGAGAGGGAGAGGTAGAGGATGGGAAGGTGTAAGGGAAGGGAGAGAGAGAAAGAGAGAGAGAGAGAGGGAGAGAGGGAGAGGATGTGAAGGAGTAAGGGAAGGAAGAGGATGGGAAGGAGTAAGGGAAGGGGGAGAGAGAGAGAGAGAGAGGGAGAGGATGGGAAGGAGTAAGGGAAGGAAGAGTGAGAGGGAGAGGATGGGAAGGAGTAAGGGAAGGAAGAGTGAGAGGGAGAGGATGGGAAGGAGTAAGGGAAGGGGGAGAGAGAGAGAGAGGGAGAGGTAGAGGATGGGAAGGTGTAAGGGAAGGGAGAGAGAGAGAGAGAGAGAGAGAGAGAGAGGGAGAGGGAGAGAGGGAGAGGATGTGAAGGAGTAAGGGAAGGAAGAGGGAGAGGATGGGAAGGAGTAAGGGAAGGGGGAGAGAGAGAGAGGGAGAGGATGGGAAGGAGTAAGGGAAAGAAGAGTGAGAGGGAGAGGATGGGAAGGAGTAAGGGAAGGAAGAGTGAGAGAGAGAGGGAGAGGTAGAGGATGGGAAGGTGTAAGGGAAGGGAGAGAGAGAGAGAGAGAGAGAGAGAGAGAGAGAGAGAGAGAGAGGGAGAGAGGGAGAGGATGTGAAGGAGTAAGGGAAGGAAGAGGGAGAGGATGGGAAGGAGTAAGGGAAGGGGGAGAGAGGGAGAGGATGGGAAGGAGTAAGGGAAAGAAGAGTGAGAGGGAGAGGATGGGAAGGAGTAAGGGAAGGAAGAGTGAGAGGGAGAGGATGGGAAGGAGTAAGGGAAGGGGGAGAGAGAGAGAGGGAGAGGATGGGAAGGAGTAAGGGAAGGAAGAGTGAGAGGGAGAGTATGGGAAGGAGTGAGAGAAGAGAGAGCGAGAGGATTGGAAGGAAGGGTGGAAAGGAGGGCGGGAAGGGAGAGAGGGAAAGGATGGGAAGAGAGGGTGGGAAGGAGTGAGGAAAGGGAGAGGATGGGAAGGAATGAGGTAAGGGAGAGAGGGTGGGAAGGAGTGAGAGAAGGGAGAGAGAGAGGGAGAGGATGGGAAGGTAGGGTGGGTAGGAAGGAGGGAGGGAAGGGAGAGGATGGGCAGGAGTGAGGGAAGTGAGAGGATGGGAAGGGAGAGAGAGAGGAAGAGAATGGGAAGGAAGGGTGGGAGGGAGTGAGGAGAGGGAGAGGATGTGAAGGAGTAAGGGAAGGAAGAGGATGGGAAGGAGTAAGGGAAGGGGGAGAGAGAGAGAGAGAGAGGGAGAGGATGGGAAGGAGTAAGGGAAAGAAGAGTGAGAGGGAGAGGATGGGAAGGAGTAAGGGAAGGAAGAGTGAGAGGGAGAGGATGGGAAGGAGTAAGGGAAGGGGGAGAGAGAGAGAGGGAGAGGATGGGAAGGAGTAAGGGAAGGAAGAGTGAGAGGGAGAGTATGGGAAGGAGTGAGAGAAGAGAGAGCGAGAGGATTGGAAGGAAGGGTGGAAAGGAGGGCGGGAAGGGAGAGAGGGAAAGGATGGGAAGAGAGGGTGGGAAGGAGTGAGGAAAGGGAGAGGATGGGAAGGAATGAGGTAAGGGAGAGAGGGTGGGAAGGAGTGAGAGAAGGGAGAGAGAGAGGGAGAGGATGGGAAGGTAGGGTGGGTAGGAAGGAGGGAGGGAAGGGAGAGGATGGGCAGGAGTGAGGGAAGTGAGAGGATGGGAAGGGAGAGAGAGAGGAAGAGAATGGGAAGGAAGGGTGGGAGGGAGTGAGGAAAGGGAGAGGATGAGAAGGAGTAAGGTAAGGGAGAGAGAGAGAGGGAGAAAATGGGAAGGAGTGAGGGAAGGGAGAGGATGGAAAGGAGTGAGGGAAGAGTGGGAAGGAGTGAGGGAAGGGAAGGTGAAAGAAACAGGCACATGACACGGAGAGAGAGAGAGAGGGAGATAGACAGGAGAGAGACAATGATATGATACTGTCATTTATGATGGGCAAGTTACTAGTATATGATAATAGTTATTTATGTAACTGACTGGTAGGCTGTGTTTTTCAGCTGGTTAAATCACTATGGGCATGTACTAGCTCTGCATCCTTCCAGGAAGTGACAACACTTATCAGTAGATAACATGGAGAGGTAACAGAGAATCAATGGGACTGATTCATGGACATTAAACAGCAACTTCAGTTTTTGCTTATTAAATTAGTTCTTAATGGATTCAAATGCAAACGTACTTATAACAGTATTTTTGTGAGCTTTTTTTGTGCCTTTTAAATTGTATTGATACCAATGATGCTCTGTATTGTGACAACTGTGGTTTACCCATTTAAAAGCTTAGATGATAAACATGAATGGGGATGTGCCCTTTCCAGGACTTGAACCGAAAGCCAATACAACTAGTTATTTCAAGACTATTTTCTTCTTAAAAATATAAAAATATATTGCTTATTATTTAAACTTGGTCAACAAAAGGTTTTTGTATAAATGAGTACCTTCAAGTTAAGAAAAATGAAATGTAATGTTTTATTTATATCTATATATAAATGTATATATATATATATATTATATTATATTGCACTGAACCCTACATCCCAGTTTGTGACCAGACAAGCCAGGCAGAGCTGGCAATCACATCTTGTCCTGCCGCTTCCACTGTCACCGTATTCATTATTATTTTTAAGGAACTACAGTATTTCAAGAAAAACTTAAAACAAGTATGAAGAATGTAACAAACCAACATTAGCAGCAGAGTAAGAGTTAACTTTTTTTTTGGAGAAAATCGTAAGGTTTTGAAGACTTTCTGCATAGAATATTCTATCTTACCTAGCTTTAACTTTTCATGATAGCTTAAAGCCTGTGAGGTAGCGGAGAAGAAGAAGAGCAAAAAGGGATTTTTTTATTATTAAAACTTTTAAAATTTGACACCTACCCCCTCCACCTAACATGCTCAGAAGCAGGTACTTGCAAGTATAACTGCAGAAATGCAAAAACCTCTCACATCCATGCACACATCACCAACATATCTGCATGAACATATATTTTATGATATATGTTTATTGTACAGTGGTACTTACTTCTGTAGACACTGTAGTAGTGGATATTATGACCTGTTTGACCCACCTCTTCCAGCATTCAGCAGACAAACACAGACATTCACAGCTTCTGTCGTTAGTAACTATAATCCAATCAAAGCTAAATCCGATTAGCAGGAATAGTGGTAACTCTTCTAAGAGATAAAGATGTGTTTATCTTCAAAGTGGCCTGTGACTGCAGGGTACATGGGAAAGGTTTAAACCCTTCACTGCCAGCAGCAACTGCAACATGCATCAGAGCGACAAGAGGCAGCAAAGTAACATATGTCAGATCATCAGTAGAGCAAGCAAGCAATCACATGAGGATGTGTATATGGTGCACAATTATAACAAAACAATAAAATATTCTTCTATATAATGGGACCTTTAAAGGGCCACTGGAGTATCATATTTTTTGAAAACCTAGATAATGGGCAAAATATTGTTAGAATTCAAAGAAATGCAGCTTTCAGATAAATTAAAGGTACTTTGAACTCATGAAAATGAATCTCCTCCATCATGTAGAGGAGTCCAGTGGAGAAGCAGTAAACACATTTTAGTTTGAATCTCATATATAATAATTATTTTTAAATGCTGTACTGTTACTGTTTTTTGAGTTTTATCTGTAGGTCAGCTGCACCAACCGATATATTCATCTTATGGAGATTAATTTTCAGGTCATACATTTAAAAAAGAGCTTTAATCATTACTAATGTTGTGTTTTGCATCAAAAAAATATTAAAGTGCCATTTACTTCATTGTGAGTGCCCTTCCCAGTGTGAAAGAGCACAAGATTGTATGTGAAAATTATCTTTTTTTTTAATTACACTTATAACAGCTAAAAAAAAGTTTAAAGTTGTAAGTTTGTTTATAAAGACAGTCTATCATGCCTACTGACTGTTGCATGATTAATAACAGATACTGAGCAGCAATGTGAAGACAGTGACTGATAGCAGGTTTTCCTGAACTCAGGACTGCACTGAAAAGTTAACCCATAACTGACCTGTTTAGTTAATTCCAGCATCTCATGCTCTGCGCAGATAAATTTAATAAGGGATAACTTTTTTTTTGCTCACTACACAGAACTGTAGCTGTGGGTCTGGGAGTGGGCAGTCAGTGACACATGTAAACACAGACTTTATTGATATTTCAGTGAAAAATACACATATCTTAAAAAAGTATTTTAACATGCATTTAGGAGATCTTCTCTCTTTTTTTCCCTTTTTTCTTTCTTTTTTTTTTTCTCTAAGAATGTATGGCTTATTTAGCTGTGATACATTCAACTACAATCTATTGTGTGTTATGCAATATGTGTCTTGGAAATTAAGGTATATGTATCGCATTTTATATTATGATGATTGTACACTTACATGTACCAAATTTGTATGGGCGGAATGTACACCTGGATGTATCAATTTTGTATGTGAAGAAAATAAAAACCTTTGAAAAAAAAAGGAGATCTTCACTGTGATGTGGTCCAAATTGTTCTGAATTATGTGGCTCTTTAAGTAAATCCTGTTTAAACTTCATTGAAGCGGACAGGAGATGCACAGAGCATGTCTTTGATTTCATTTGTAGACAAGTATGACTAGTACAAGTATATTACTGCTCATTGACACAGGCATTTTATCTTCTTTGAGGGCATCACTTGAAAAAAGAAAACACAGAGTGGTACATTATTAAGCACCCTCTTTCAGATTCAACAAAAAAAATATTTCCATGTCATTTGAAGGCTGCAGCTATTTAATTTCTAAAACAATATTTAAAAAAAGTATATTTTAAAGATGAGTAGTCATATTTTTTTAGTGTTTTTTCTAAAAAAACTGTTTATACGTAGAATATACATTGTTCCCACGCAATCATGTATTTTTAGGCCAGGTTAAAATGATAAACACACCAGATTACTCACACCCTTAATCCTTCACTGACAGAGCTGCTTTAGTTCTTTGTAGTTTAATATTGTAGTGATGTTTGTATCTGCAGGCTGTTAAAGGGTCTCTCCAGCCATAACAAGACATCACACTAGGTATTAACATTAACTATTCTGTTTTTCTTCTGGCCCTGAATGCCCCGTTGGAACATAGCCATGTTCTTAATCTAACACAAGCACTCAGCACGGCTCTAACCTCTCACTCTCATGCTTTATGTCTGTAGATAAACCTTCTTTATACACTTCACAGAAGCACAGCCGGTCTCCAAGTGTCCAAGTACTTTTCCTATCCTTGAACCACTTCTTTGTCCCACCCTTGATAATACCTGAAATAATATACCAGGATGGTCACAAATCCATATGATCCAGTCCCTTAGTTTTGCTCTGTACTTTCATTGATGAAGTATGTTTTGGTTGGCCTGGGAAAACTCAACTCTGGACAAACATTTAAATGACCACTGTAATGGAATAACCACAATCTATATTTTTTAGGCATTGACCATTAATAAAATGTATATTCCATTTTTAAAAATCCAGATAATCTGCTTCTGGCTCTTCCCACTACAAGATCAATAGGGGAAGTCAGATCTTGCTGCTGGCAGTGCTAAATTTTAAAGAACAAATTTATGTCACAATGTACTTCATTGACTGCTGATTTTCAGGTTTCCTTTGTAAACCATTTCTGTCAAATAAAGACTCAAGATAGCTTCAGATTGTTACTAAAAGCCTTTATTTCCAGTTCAGATCCTCTTCCCCCCTTTATGACATTACAAGGGTGGAGATCAGCAATACCACTGGGAGCCAATATCTAGTTTTTGAAAGTGACTCTAATATTGATTTTTGCCATTGGAAATAATAAAATATGAATGTTATTAATGTTCAATGGGTAATTCAAACAAGTCCCTCTTGTTAGGGCATAGCAGTAGTCCATTCATTTGGAATGACAATCTTTCATAAGATGCAATTCTCCTTTTGAAATCAGAAGCAATACTGATAAGAAGTAACAAATCATTCCATTACATCAGTTGGGAAGGTGAAAAAACTGAAAACAATGCTGAGCATGGACACATATGGGACAGAAGAGACAGGGTCACAGGCATCCATATGGGACAGAAGAGACAGGGTAACAGGCATTCATATGGGACAGAAGAGACAGGGTAACAGGCATCCATATGAGAGAGAAGAGACAGGGTAACAGGCATCCATATGGGACAAAAGAGGCAGGGTAACAGGCATCTATATGGGACAGAAGAAACAGGGTAGCAGGCATTCATATGGGACAGAAGAGACAGGGTAACAGGCATCCATATGGGACAGAGGAGACAGGGTAACAGGCATTCATATGGGACAGAAGAGACAGGGTAACAGGCATCCATATGGGACAGAAAAGACAGGGTAGCAGCCATCCATGTGGGACAAAAGAGACAGGGTAACAGGCATCTATATGGGACAGAAGAAACAGGGTAGCAGTCATTCATATGGGACAGAAGAGACAGTGTAACAGGCATCTATATGGGACAGAAGAGACAGGGTAACAAGCATCCATATGGGACAGAAGAGACAGTGTAACAGGCATCCATATGGGACAGAAGAGACAGGGTAACAGGCATCCATATGGGACAGAAAAGACAGGGTAACAGGCATCCATATCGGACAGTAGAGACAGGGTAACAGGCATCCATATGGGACAAAAGAGACAGGGTAACAGGCATCCATATGGGACAAAAGAGACAGGGTAACAGGCATCCATATGAGACAAAAGAGACAGGGTAACAGGCATCCATATGAGACATAAGAGACAGGGTAACAGGCATCCATATGAGACAGAAGAGACAGGGTAACAGGCATCCATATGGGACAGAAAGACAGGGTAACAGGCATCCATATCGGACAGTAGAGACAGGGTAACAGGCATCCATATTGGACAGTAGAGACAGGGTAACTGGCATCCATATGAGACAGAAGAGACAGGGTAACAGGCATCCATATGGGACAGAAAAGACAGGGTAACCGGCATCCATATGAGACATAAGATACAGGGTAACAGGCATCCATATGGGACAGAAGACACACCCATACCCTGTCTCTTTCGTCCTATGGTGTCCGTCCTTTCTTAGTACATTCTCCACTAGTGTAACATAATTTGTAATATTGAATATGTATTGTTTTTTTTAGTTGAAAGAGAGTTATGTCTCTACCACTCTAAATGAAATGCTTGTCAAAAATGTATCACTGTATATTGCAATTCTCACATTTTTATTTATTATTATTATTATATTTTATTTGTTACGCACCAACAAATTCTGTAGTGCCATACAGGGGTTGAGTACATAGCAAAGTACAATATTAACACATTGCAAAGATGGGAGGGCCCTGTCTTTGTGCCTCGAATCTTAAGTAAAAAATCTTTTTTTACCAAAGCACCCTACAAGATAGAAAACTTGCAGACTTACAATCTGTGTTACTGGACATTCACTAGTTCAATGTTCAAAATACAACATCTTTAACAATATTGAAGCACCCTTTAGCTCATATGGCCCCAATATTTCTGTGCCTGTCTGTTTGTCCACCATAAACTCTGTTGTTGGTCTTATGTCCTCAAAACACATTGACATGAGTCAAAAGGCAAAACCCTACATTAACATATTATAACAACACACAATAGACTTACTGTTCTATAAATTACAAGAGGTGTAACCTCTACTCACCCACATTTGAACCTACATGATTAGAATAATCCTCTCACCAGACAACTTTGGCACCATAGTAGATAGATTTCCTTGCCCAGTACCACATGCACACAAACGTATCAGTACATATTAAAAACAAAACCCACCTAACTGTGTAGCGTCTACTAGATTCAGTGTATTGCACACATTTACACAAAGGTGGCGTACAGCAAATTGACGTTATTTATCGTGGTTTACAAAAACGAAAATAGTCTCTGATTCTTTTATTGCCAAACACATTCACTGTGTACCATGTCAGACGCAATGAATGCTTTAATCTATCAAAAATGTGCACCGACTACAGCCTCATAAAACAGGTTTCTTATGCCTTAAAGTTGCTTTGTATTATACGATTACATTTATTAAATTACATTCACATAAATCATTGCTGATTGATTTATTATTGTGAAATCTTTTTAAACAAGATTTTCCACTCACCAGAATTAATCAACAAAATAATTGTTCTGCAGGAACGACATTTGTTCAGCAGAGAGGCTTGAGGGTAGTGCAGTGTCGTGTTTAAATTATAGCAACTTCTAGAAGAAAATAATATACAACGTTCTGGTCTGGAGGCTAACAGAATAATACACAGAACTACAGAGGAACACATAAGCCATTTGTTTTTTGCTATTTTGTAAATATTAATAAAGGGACCACTATATTATGAAAAAAGTGTGTACCACAAAGGGCATATACTATATAGGCAGGGAAAGTGTCATAAAGTTAAGTTTTTATTTGGAAAAAAAATGATTGGTCCCTGAAGGCATCCATAATACTTTGGTGAAGACTACATGGGCAGGAAGGCTTGTTGTATACCATGCATTAGGTTTCAATGATATAACAGATCCCTCTACCCTCTTTGCTAAACCGATACCAGCAGCAGCTGAGACTGAGGTTCCAGTTAATAGGTAATACTAGCGACTTGCTCGTCAAAAATGACGGCAATAAAATTTGAACCCGGGAATTCGCTGTTAACCACACAATGCAAGGCTCTCCCCCCTCTAACTTGCAGGCCTCACGATGAGCACCTTTGGCTTTCATTGCGAGCCACCCCTCCCTCTACTTTACGGGCCTCACGATGGCGAGCCCTGCAATGAGTGGCTTTGCTGCTCATTGCAGGCCTCGGACAACCCGCAACTTTCAGGACTCGCAATGAGCACCAAATGCACTCAATGCGAGCCTCTCCCCACTCTCTCCCTCTTGTGTCTCTTTGCCCCCTCTCCCTCCCATGTGTCTCTTTCCCCCCTCTCCCTCCTCTGTGCTCCTGTTTCCATTTATGGGTGTGAAACTATTTGCGGGCTTGGGAAATTGATCATTTTCCCAAAGCCCTAAATGTGTTTCCGATTTACGGGCTTGAAAAAAAGTTGCGGCCGCCAATTTTTTCCTTTCTTAGCCGTTTTCAGAACTTTCAAAAACCGGCTCCCTGCCTCTCCCCCTGTGCTACGTGTAAGGTTTTAATTTTTCAATTCATTGGCGTTTTTTGGTGGTCTTCCGACGCCTTCCGAGTTACAGGCTTGAAAAAAATTGGGGCCATTAAATCCGTAATTTTTTTGAAGCCTGTAACTCGTAAGCCGTTTGGAGCCTCTCCCTCCCTCAAGCCAGTCATGTATGGCCCTCGCAATAAACGCCTTTGGCGTTCATTGCAGCCCTGTCAAGCCATTGACGTACGGGCCTGGCAATGAGCACCTTTGGCGCTCACTGTGAGCCCCGCATTGAGCGCTCATTGCAGTCCCGCCAAGCCAGTCACGTACTGATCTCACGATGAGCGCCTACATCGCTTATTGCAGCTTCCATCAAACACAGAACTTTCGAGCATCCACATTCAATGACGACATTTCGCAATTACCACAACTATTATATGTGATTGAATTTGCATTTTTAAAATCATGGAATATGAATTGTATTATTGATCGATATTTAATTAAAACATTTAGCTCATCTTGTTATGGCACTACTGTGGTCCTATAAATGTATATTTAAAAATATATATTTACTCCCAGAGCAAAAGCAGCTCTGATATCCTTAGAACAATTATACAATGTGCAACTAGTCACAGTCATAAAAAGACAAACGTATTTGCCAGAGTGCTCTGTCCCAGGCTGGAATTGCCCCTCATCACATCCATATATATTATAAATGTAAGATTTTATACTCACAGCTTCATATGAAGCCTATTGTATGTTATACCTGTCAGTATCCCTTTAATAAACATTTTGTAATAGAAACACATCAAAAACAGAAAGCTCCCATCCAGGTTTGCTGACATGTGCAATTCGGAAACTTTGTTAGCTGAGCGAAAAAATCTGCAAGTTAGGAAAAACTGCTGATGAAAGTTATTTACTTTTTTTTAGCTGCAAAACATATTTGATGTTGTGTGAAAATATCAAGTCTCTAAATATAAAAATACAGTTCATGCGGAATAATCCTTCCTTGTACTTGCAAACATCACATGCTTTAAAAAGATCTATTGTTATGTAAAATAGCAATCATTTGAAACATATTTTAGCAACATATCTAGATTCCTAGTTATAATGTATCTGTATAAAACAAAAAGCAAGACGGAAAATATTTATGGATTTGATGCTCCATGTCCATATAGATGTCTTTGTCCCCCACTTGGTGTCTTTAGGCATTTTTTTGTTCTATTCAACCGTTTTAATTGGGTGGTGGTATGACGTATGTTTACATACATAAAGCAGTGGACAAAATAATCCTAAATTTATTTATATATATACACAATTTTGGAGCCCTAAATCCCAGAAAGTTTCTACATAATATATATATATATATATATATATATATATAAATAATGTGTTTTAGACATTTGAATGTTAAAAAAGGTGTTTCCAAGAAATACAGTTATTACACTGCATTCTGGGAAGCTGAGCTGGGACATGCAAATGTGCCCACAAAGGCCTAGCTCTTCAATCCATAACCAATTAAAAAATATGTCTTCCTTTAAGCTTATACCCACTGCATTACACAGCTTTTATGCAAAGCCAAGGTTGGATTTTACACAAGCCGAGAATCCTATCCATGTACAGCTGTTTCAAGCTTACTGGCTATCATCAGCATGGAGCAGGATCCTAGCTTGTGTTGTGGACCCTATGAGTAGGTAGTTCCCCACAACAATCATTTATAATATGGTGGGCAAAAGAGCGATAGAAGCCTCCACCGTACAGTAGTACAGTAAATAAATTGTACATCTGTGATCACATTTGAATGTCTAAAACAAGTTAAAAAACCTGCTTCCAGCTCAGAGTTCCGAGAAAAACAGTTATTACACTGCATTCTGGGAAGCTGAGCTGGGAAATGTTGATAGTTTTTGTTAATTTTTTTCACAAAGGAATACAATATACCATGTATCCATTTACTTTTGTGTACTTGATTTTATTTCTGCCTAAAATCTTACAAACAGTTCCTAACTGTTCCTATTCCTTGGCTGCTCCTCCCCAAGTCTCTGCCTCTTATATTCCCTTTATTGATTGTAAGTAGCGAGTTTCCATTCTTGTAGGGTGATTTTACAAGACTTGAAGCTCAAAACAGGGCCTTCCATTTTCTATAGTTGTTAATATTTGTATAATGTTGTATATTTCCTTGTTCTTAACCCCTGTACAGCGATACAGAATATATTGGCACGTTACAAATAAAAGATAATAATAATAATAATAATTGATTTCTCTCCTCTGAAGCTCATGAAGACAGTGTACTTTTTACTACATGGTGTTTAGTGTCACATAGTAACCAATCAGTGATAACATTCTACAACATGCTGCTTGAGAGAGGACAATGATGGCTAATTTGAAACACTGCATTTCACAGTCTTCATGAGTTGCAGAGGGCACCCCCAAACAGGTACAAAGTGTATGATTTTAGATAGAAAAATGATATTGTAAGCTATTTTTAATAATAAGTACATAAAAGTAACTAATCGTCCATGTCCCTTATAATTAATATGCTGAAGCTGTTATCACCCCTCTTTCTTATCAGCACTTTTTCCTTTCAGTTCCTTATCTTATTCCCCTATCTATTTCTCACTGAATAGGAAAACAAGTGAAACAAGAGAAAACAAGAAACAAAATTATTGGAGAATCCCTGTAACTACTACATAATAGGTAGTAAAATCTATCTTAAACGCATAGAAGATTTCTTTATTTTACTCGGTATGAAATATACCATGTATTTATTAACTTTTATGTACTTTGTTTTATTAAAAGACAGCTCTGTTTTTACTGCCTAAAATTATACAAATAGTTAATGTATGGGTCTGCCCACTGCAGTTTATGCAGACATATACTCTGTCGGGCTAGATATTTAGTGTAGTGTCCTAACCTATCAGGGGGCACATCTCAGCAGCATGTTACTGAATGTTGCTGAGAGATGGTCACAGAGTGGTTAGTATGAGACACTGCACAGTAAGTACCACAGAGCCTGTCTGCATACACTGAAGAAGGCAGACCCATACATAGACTATTTGTATGAATTGTGGGAGAAAAAAAAGAATTTGCAATTGCTTCTTAATAAAACAAAACTACATACAAGTAAATAGATACACAGGTATATTACATACCTAGTAATATCCAGAAACGTCCATATCCCTTTAAATTAAAACACCAGCCGTACAAGGCACTGTATTATACAAGGTTCATATGCTGCCAATGCAGTCCATGTTATGACATCTCATTCCCCAGAATGCTTTGCCACAGTAATATCTTGATCCATTAATAGCTATGTCAGTCTGTGATGTAACTTGCACACGTACAATTATGTGTAACTCCAGAAGATTGTGTATGGCCAGCATACAATAAGTGTCACTCAAGCTTATGCTAGTATTGAGGTTACCTATGACAGGGTTAGTTCAATGCGAGAAGTAAATCCAGTAGTTATTTCCTATAGTAATGCTCCATCAGAAACATTACATGACTTGTATTTGTAATTAGTAATTAATTCAGTGACACAACACTGGGCTTAAAAAGTTTTTTTTACATATAACATGACCCCAACAGGGTCCCCACTATCCCCCTGCAGTGCACCCAGAACATCAATATCTAAGATAGGATCTACATGATCTCATTTAAATCAAAATTGTTTGTAAAAAGAGAAACTTTCTGGTGGATCCACTGATCACACATTAAGTACCGATAAGTTCAACAGAACACGGTTTTGGGTTTAGATCAGTGAGCTATGGTTCAGGTCCAGAATACATAAGCGCCCTGATAAACACTTCTAACTGAACTACTGTGATCAAGGTATGGAGCCACATAACAGCACTTAATGATCGGGTATGACCAGACGCCTGTCCACCTGCACCATAGCTCATCCAGCATAGCTGACACAAAGCAGGCCTGAGACTGAAACCAGTCCAAAAAAGGAAGCACGGGCCAGATCAGGACACCCCTTACTGGAATTTGCAAAGTGATTTTCATTTAATCCACTGTAATCCAACTCTTTACATTTATTGGCAGGAAACACTATAAAAGGAATCGCCCCACTGAGCCTGAATGACAGGTTTATGGTTATTTAAATTAACCCCTATCTTTTAGAGGAGCTAGTTAAATTAAAGGAAAACTGCATTACCCTCCCTACCCTAATATGAAGGACTTAGTAGCACGACTTTTGGGCGAAGTAGACGTGCGCGCCGAAAAATGCCTGACAAATGAGCTCACCCACACCAGCGCGGCAGTACAGCACTATGCACTCACCCTCTCCTCCCCCACTACTCATCCTCCTTCTACAGCCAATAATCACCCTCTCCCCAAGTCTTAACCCCCCCCCCCCAGTATTCACCCTCTCTTCCCCCAGTATTCACCGTCCTTAGTACTCATCCTGTCTTTCCCAGTACTCACCCTCTCTGGTACTCACCTTCTTTCCCTAGCTCTGTCCCTCCAGTACTCACCTTCTTTCCCTAGCTCTGTCCCTCCAGTACTCACCTTCTTTCCCTAGCTCTGTCCCTCCAGTACTCACCTTCTTTCCCTAGCTCTGTCCCTCCAGTACTCACCTTCTTTCCCTAGCTCTGTCCCTCCAGTACTCACCTTCTTTCCCTAGCTCTGTCCCTCCAGTACTCACCCTCTCTTCCCCCAGTATTCACCGTCCTTAGTACTCACCCTCTCTGGTACTCACCTTCTTTCCCTAGCTCTGTCCCTCCAGTACTCCCCCTCTCTCCCCAGCTCTTTCTCTCCCCACTACTCACTCTGTCTCTCCCCCTAGGGCCCACCCTCTAACCCCAGGTCTCTCTCCCCCAGTACTCACCGGCCGAGCTGGTGTGGGTGCGTGCATTTGTCAACACGCATATTACGTTGCGCACGTCTCGTGCGCCGAAAAAACTCGGGGTGCCCGAAGGACTTACCTAATCACAAACTGTACACATACATTGCAGTTTTGAAGAGGTGTTGAACAATGTGTTTAATGTCCATAGTTGCTCTACATGATAACAAATGTTCATTCATTTTATATCACACTTTTAGATGCAAAATATACTTTATCATGTTTAAATTGTATATATATATATATATATATATATATATATATATATATATATATACATATATATATATATATATATATATATATATACCCTTCTTGATCATTACCTTGTCGTAGTGAAGGGGCTTGTGTACCTCAATGAAGCTGTGAGCTATACCATGTAGGGTCACCCAAGATTGGTAGGTCATAGCAGAGAGGTCAGACAAATTGTGGCCCACTGAAGAAGGAACTGAAAACCTACTCCAGTATCTTTGCCATGAAAACGTTATAGATTAGCACCACCATACAAGCACAATATCAAACATTGTGTATATACTTATACATTAAGTAAACTTGATTACAACACATTTTCAGGTATTACAAGACATTTTGCTGCTCTAAATGTACTGTATTTGCAGGATCTGTTTTAATTCCACCGTGCTATCTCTCCCACTCTCTGTATAGGATTCAGTTACAGGTGCTTAACTGCTGAAGGGGTTAACATATTAACCCTAATTATGATTCTGAACAATATAGTAATTAAAGCTCAGACAAAGACGTCCTATGAGAAAGGTTTCTGACTTGCTCCAACAAGATTGTAGATAAGTCCAGGCTTGCTTTTTATCTATTTTCTTAGTTACCAGCACATTACTGGCTTCTCAAACCGCATTTTCCAGTTGCAAAATATCTTTGAAAACAGATGAAAACATCCTATTCAGATTCAGGCAAAAGTAAAACTGCATCAGTTAAATATCCATAGAATTTCCCAAATAAATATAGATGTACAAAATGACCCATGTAATCAAACAAAAAAAGGAAAGCCTACTTGTAGTTTAAAGGCCAAATGTACAATTTAATCAGAAAGAAACAAGGTGCCAACAAATCTGTGTATCAGACAATTATTTCACTGCAATGGGAAATTAATGTTGTTTAAAAGTCAGCAAAGATGCAAGTGGTGTAGCTGAAGATGTCGGTTTTGTAGAAAGGTTCCACTAAATACTTGGGGCCTCATTCTATTATCGGCCGTAGGAGATGCGGGGCCGCAAGGACCGGCCACAGGCTATTTGCCTATTCTATTCCCTTCCGGCTGCAAGAGTTTCGGCCGCAAGAAAATCCCGGTTGCTATTCTATTGCTCCGGGAACCCTGTCTGCAAGGCTAAAAGCGAGCCGCAGCTTACTTGCAGGAAAGAGGTCCCGCTAGCACCAATTAAGCACATAATAAAGCCATAATAAAGCCATAATAAAGCCATAATAAAGCCATCCTGCACTCTGAGGAGACTATAAAGTGATTGTAGGTGTTAGCATTCATAGCACAACATTCCCCTACACTCAAATCCGTAAATATTTTTTTTTTTTTAATTTTTGTCACATATCCATGTATAAAGTCCAGAGGGCTTGGAGCACCTCAGACCCGCCCACGCTGCGGCCGGAAAATAAACAGTTAATTAAATCTCGGATTTGGGCTGATGTGCAAGCTTGAGAGGGGGTTACTTTTAATCCTCATGTCCCCCATTATGATCCCTAGCATTTACAGAGCTGTACAGTGCCGGTTTGAATTTATTTTTGCTTTTAAAGTTTTCAGAGCTTACGGCCGGTTGCAAGATATACGTCCGGCCGTAAGGGGATAGCCTTGCGGCGCCGTCTATTTGAATTGCAAGGTAACGGGAGCCCCGCAAGGAATCGCAGCTTTGCGGCCGATTTACGGCCGATAATAGAATGAGGCCCTTGGCCTTTGTATTAAATTTAGAAATTAAGTAATGCAAAGAACAAGCAAAACCATTATAAGAGGCAGACACTGTGAGAAAGGGCAACTGCTAAATAATACTAAGGCAGGGGTGCGCAACTTCAGTCCTGGAGGGCCACACGCAGGCCTGGATTGGGGGATATCCCTGCTGCGTACAGGTAACTCTATCATTTCTTCAGACATCCTGATGGACAGAAAGAAAACCCCTGAATCCAGGGTGGTGTGCGGCCCATCCTGTACTAAGGGATGTAAACACTCACAGCCTTATTAAATTGTAAATCTGCCAATTGAATAGGGCTCTATATAAGAACAGAGCATATTACTTTTAGAGAAGTTTTTAGTTAGTGAAGACCTTGCTTTTGGATAGAAGTTCACTAACTAAAAACTTCTGTAAAAAAATATGCTATGTGCTTAAATAGAGCCCTATTCAATTGGCCGATTTGCAATTTAATAAGGCTGTCAGATTGCAGTCTCTCAACTCACATGTGCATACAAATTAGTAATCTCCTGTTTATCAGTCTATCTCTGCTTCCGAAGAAAGACCAGCCCTAATATGCAAAGCATCCCTCAGTATGAGCAAATCAGCAAGATCCAAATATAAGCCTCAGTCTCTCCGGTGTAAGGGGCTTTGCAGAGTCAGACTGATTTGTCACAGGAGTTTTCTCCTTTTTAAAGTTGCAAGTGAGCTAAAAGTCACAAAGACTGCAACATGAGCGGGTATATAACAGCTGCCAGGTCTCAGAAACACAATAGGCTGAGGCCTGGTCCTTCATCCGTCACATGTAATACAAATGATTGTGGAAATCAACCCGACACCATTGAGGAAGGCCTGGCCTGTAAAAACCGCACTGGCTTCAATGGGATTTCAAGGGATTATGACAGGTCCAAACTCCTTGGCATCATTTTTAAATCACAGTGGTTTTGTACGCATTGTCATCTTTTCCCTTAGGCATTACAATACTGAACTAACAGGCTGTGTGACAACAATGGTGTTACTAAGGCTATCAGGGCTGATTAAGCCTCTGTGTATCAATGCAATGCTTAAAATAGTCCTCAAACATATATTGTAGTATCTTAGAAACCCCAGCTCCATACACCATCTTATTTAAATGTTGGCAAAGCGTGCAAGACTTCTCTACAGTTGCCTACTTACTGCACAGTGTACTGGCAGAGACAGGAGATGTGCTGCACTTCCTGCCATAGTTTGAAAGGTAGGAGGAGCTCCAACCACAAGTTGATGGGAGAAAAGGCATTTTAACGATGGCCTTAGGATTCCTGATTCCCTGTTGAAACTAACTTCTCTGTATGATATATGGGTACTATGTGTATAGCTCTGACAGCAAGCAACGTCTCATAACTGCAAGACATATGTCACCTTCTCTACTAGCAGTGAAAGCTCTTTGTTTGATACCCAGACTACAGTTCAGGGCCCCTGACCCAAAAGGTGTTTATCCCAAAGGCGTTTCTTGAATTCCCCTTATTGATAAAACCTACAGGTTTACCTGCAAAATGTTGAAACAAATCTCAGCACCAAAAATCCATATGGAACACTATAGGTATCTCTGGAAATAAGCTTCATATACACACTAATATACAGGCTTATACCACGTATTACAAATACTGAGACAAAAGTGAACTTGATAGACTATCTGCACAATACCGTAAAGTGACAGGAGCTATTGCAGAAATGGAAAGGACATATATAAATACTTCTGGTTGTTACACATTTTGAGTAGAAGTGTAAGATAATTTAGCTTGAAAGTTGTTTCTGTTGAGCATAAGTTATATGAAAAAGTCCTCATCCCACTCTCCTAATGATTTTATCTCACAGACATAATTATGTCTTACAATAAGTGTTAGTGCTTTTTATTGTTTTGTATATCAACTGGGCATGCTCCTCTTCCTTTTCAACCCCCACTAAGAGAGTTAATAACTTCAAAAAAAGAATATGGGGTGGTTTTCATGCAATTTATGCTTAAAATACCCAAGTTTCATATTCCCATATAGGTGGTCCCGGGTTACAGACGACCCGACTTACAGAGACGTTCCCACGGCTTTTTATATTAGTTTGCTTTTATGTTATGTTTGTTTGAAATAGAATAAAAAGCACAATAGTTTCTGTAACTTATTATTACAGTACAAGGGTATTATTAATATTCATCAGGAATCCAAGTTAGATACAAAATTTGGTTTAATAACGTTTTAACGTATCCCATCCTTAACCAGAATGTCCTTCCACCAAAACAATTTTAAAAAATTGTAATTATCTATCTATCTATCTATCTACCTGTAACTGGGACCTTAGCTGTGTCACTGTAACTTTATAGACTATTCCCCATCTTTACAATACAGTAATTAAATCCATATACATTGGCAGAGGTGCACAGAACAACATGAGAGTTGTACAATATGCAACAGGTATTTGGTTTCTACCTTGTTTAATCCTGCAGGGCGCCTGGAACCTGCACAGCACAACGATGCAAAACTTTTTTCCGCCTTCAGCTCCTTGCTTGTGGATTGAACTTGCCGTTCCATGTCTTGACCCTCAGATCTGATGGAGGGATCCAGCCATTGAGCCTCTCACATAGGTCTGTTGTTCCTGACAGTCCTGTGTGTACATGTTCGGCTGTATCCTATCATCAAGCTGCAGGATTCATGTCCCTGTCTGACTACCGGTTTTTCATGGGTGAATACCAACACATGGGTGGAGTTAAAGTGTGCAAGTTAGTATATCACTTCTGCCCTTAAAAGAAGAACAGATCCCTTCTGGAATTTTAGAGAATCCTGTTCACCTAAACAATACAGCAGGACAGGCACAGGCTGCATAATGACAGTACAAATGGGACGGCATCAGAGCTGTGAAACTTCACTGGAACTGCCAAACAAAAAGAATTTAAAGTGCCACCGTAGTACACAAATAGCACTTGTGAACACTAAAATGTCTTAGTTCATGTGGATAGGTGTAATTTATACATTTTAAAATCCAGGCTTTGACATATAAAGCCAATATTAAGAGTGCACTATATTATATGTTTGAAATGGTGTATTTACTTTTTATGATGCTTCTGTAAGTGAGAGAAGCTGGCAAATTTTGCTGCCCCAATATGGCGGAGACCTAGGCCTGGAACTCATAGGCCTAGGCCTAAACACATCTATGATCTTTGCTCTTGTCTCTAAATAGTAAATCAGGTGCCCTTTATCTCTTCATAAGACCCACATCTTCATCCTCTCCTGATAGCTCCTCTCTATAGGACTTTTCTCAAGCTGCTTCTACTCTTTGGAATTCCTTGCCTTGCTCTGCCAGACTCTACTTGCTTCAGAAGCTCATTGAAAATCATCTGGTTAAAGAAGCTGATCACCATGTACACCCTATTGTACCCAACACAGCCTATACTAGACAGCTACTTCCAGCAAATGCCTCAATCACTGTCCATCATGCATTTATTTTCCTCCTTTCTTACACTCCCAATTAAACACTCTAGACTGTAAGCTCTTCAACCAAACTGTCTGTTGATTTATTGGAGATGTCAGCAACCTACGGTTCTAGAGCTAACTGACTCCATACAGATCAACATGTGGGTCTTCTGTTAAAAAAAAAATGTTTTAACTGTGAACTCAAATGAGTGTTAGTTTGCTTTGATGATTAATACAAGCACAATAAGCAAATCCATACATTTTGTGACCATGCTTTTTTATGTACGAATATCTAAATTATGCAGATAATCCTATATATAAGTTCTTTGTGGTTCCTTGCTCTAGGGTTTTTATGCAGATTGTCTTACAAAAGGTTGCAAACTCATATAGTATTGCATTGTACTGTCTTTGTATATCTATACGCCATATAATATGATATCTCATTGTATGTATTCAACACACTCTACAATACTACACCCTTGTAAATCGAGTGACAGAAAATATTTGCTCTTTATAATCTTAAAGGGCTAGTGTAAGCACCAGATAAAGGGCTGTGAGTATGTAGTTCAACACTTGTTAGTTCAAGAATTGTGTATTTATACATCCAACAAGAAAGCCATACGTAAATAACATTGTTTTAAAATGAATGTTACATGTCTGATATGCTGGGTCTGTCCCACCTCCCTCCAACACTGTTTTTGTGGTAACCATTAAAATCACCTGGCTGCTGGTTAATTATTCAGTAGTTATGACTTATGTCTCCATGTCGTTGTGCTGTCTGCACGTGTGACCATGTCCCCTGATGTCATTTGTTTCCCTATTTCCCAAATAGTGGCTAATTTAAAGTCCTAGAAGAATAAACAGAAGTCAGAACTCCTAAATAATTAAACTTAAATTACTTCTACAAAAACGATCTGAGTCCTGTAACAGGAGGGAGATGGAGACAGACCCAGCAGCTCAGACACATTTAATATTAATGTTTAACCAGAAGGAGCTTGTAATTTATGGTCCCTTTAGGACCTGAGATCATGTCCCTATTGGCTCAATAAATTCACTGGTGTGGGTAACATTTAGATAACATCCAATGTCAGTGAACACATAGAGTTCTGTAACAAATAATTAGAGGGTTCCCTGGTGGTACAGTGGTTAGGATTTGATACCTGGGTTTGAATCCACTCAGGGAACCAAGAGATCACACCACCCTGCAGTCAAGCATGGTTTGGCCTGTCAGTACTCATGGTAGACTACCTTGGAATAGCAGGAGCTGTATGTTGTGGCCCACTGAAGAAGGAACTGGCAACCCACTCCATGGACATAAAGATGTCCTGGTGTGTTACGGTCAATGAGGTTACAGAGAGTCAGAAACAACTGAACACAGCAAAAGATAACTGCAACAATAATAAAACATTGAAAAGGTCTTCAAAAGTGATTACAGCTTATTCAGCTAATTTTGGCTGCTCTGCATGATGATAAAGAGCATGATTTAGAAATGATTTGCAAAATAAAACACATACCAAGGAAAACCTAAATTTTTGGTAAATTTTAATTTGTTTTAGTTTTCATTTAAAGATCTTGTTGCCTATTTAAGATACTATTCCACACTAGCATTGCTATTTTGCATATACACAGTGCTGAAATTAAGAAGAATTATCTTGACCTAAGGAACTGGTCACACTATCCGTGTGCGTTGCTTGTCCTGGGAGGGACCCATCAGAGCCTGGATTATTTCTTTATGCAAATAGCAAAATACACTTTGTCAGGAAAAACCTGTACGACTTGACTAAAACGGTGTGCCAGGGGCTGTATTGTCCAATGCACTATGGTGAACTTTAATCTGCAGGATAATTCTATGTTTCTTTACTTAGACTGTCAGCATTTCACATTTCAAAGCATAATGTTTAATATAAAAAGGTGGCAAAGAAAAAAAAACCACCAAATAAACAAGAATGTTACAGTATGTTCTGCCTTACAATGGAAACCATTTGACAAATGTAGCACTGAACAAAGACCTGAACTGGCGTTACCAGCCTAATCTTAAAGGAGAAACACACAAAAATAGATTTTTAAGTGGCAACTGTCTAAAGAACTTTTCAATTACTTGGTCTAAAATTTAAAATGAAATCCTACCGAAAAAATTTAATTTTTGTGCTGCTCACGTGCATACAAGCTTCAATCAGTATATAGTATATGTATCATTTTATTGTAGTTTGGGAAAAACTTCACATTTGCATAGTGTATAACAAATAATAACATTAAGTTATGTAAACTACAAACATAAATGCATTTTTTAGAGAAAATCAAAAATTTAGCAGACTGTGCTTGTATCATGGGCACTTCTATCTTGGACAACTTTTGTGTCTAAACCAGTGGTTTTCAACATTTTTACATCTGCTGACCAGAAATAGAAACCATTATTTAATATTATAAAATGCTTTTCGAAATACCACAACATGTGTATTAGAAAACAATACGCACAAAAGTGGCGAAATTTAAGAAGGTTCGGGGAAGGCAAGGTGCGCGGGACGTGACTACAGTGCGTTGTCGACAGGCAAGCTGGCGCAATACTGGCAAAACAATGTATGAAACCCTGATTACATGCCTCCACGTGCTGTCCCGCTACACTACGCTACATGATCGAGGAAAATTTCTGTGGAGTGGCTGTTGATAACCACTGGTCTAGAGCCTGTTATTATACTGGGGCTTGCTTTTCTATTTAGTCCTATTATGAAGTGTTTTTTTCATATTTTTTTTTTAAAAACAACCATTAAAGCAAAACTGTATAGTTAAAAAACACATTCATAAAAGCTTTGGACAAGTAGGACATCTCGGTGGTCAGTGCATGATGAAATTCATCTTGAAGGCTGAATGGACGTTTTACTTACTGCTTTGGGATTGTTCCATCTCTGTTTTAAAATCTCTTAAACAGTCACATATCAAATGCACTTTATCACACACTGCCACCGACAATAAGGAATATGAAACAGATATGAGAAGCAGGATAAAGGAAAAAGTGAGATTTTCTATGCAGACGACTAAACATCATGGTTTTAAATTACAATAAGTATAAAAACTCTGCATAGTTTTTTTTTTCTAATTTTCTACTATTGTAACAGTTACCTCAGATAAAACACTTCATAGGTTAGGAAGCTCTTGAATAATAATGTATGTCTAAAAATATCAATATTTTTTTTATTTTTATAATGAATTACAAACTTCTCTATTTATAGGTAAAGTCGTTTTCATTTCTGCCACAACTTGCACCTTGTGCCCCTTTAGTTCTCCTCCTCAGTAATCTACTGCTTGTGTTATAATATAAAATAGGTGCTACAGCCCAATTTATGAATATTATCTGGAGAGATGGATGTGTGACAAGAGCAATCAGCACCGGTGACATCGCCAAGAATATACAAATATGCTCAAAGTCACACAAAAAAAACTCTACATTATAAATCACTTGTGAAAAATAGAAACATATTTAACTCTATATACTCATAATATATATATATATATATATATATATATATATATATATACACAGTAAACTCCCCGTTATCCGGCACCTATGGGGACTCCCTTGCCGGATAAGTGTAGTTTCCGGTAATTGGGAGTCCCTGAATGTAAGGGTCTAAACGACCCTTAAACACCCCAAAACCCCCAAAAATGCATTTAAAAGGCATTAGCACTATTTAGGCCCAGAAAAAATAATAAAAAAAAAAGTTAGCATTTTTTTTTTTGCAGTTTCGAACTCCGGATAGTGCCGGTTATGCCGGTTTAGCGGGAGTAAACTTAAAATGGGGAATTGATGCTGGTGCCGGTTGCTTGAGAGTTGGTTAGGTGCCGGGTTGACCAGGAGTTTGATGTATATATATATATATATATATATATATATATATATAAATACAAAAAAGAAAAGAAAATCTCTCCCTGAAAGCAGGGGTAGTAAAGGGGTAGAGGAAAAGGACTGTACCAGAGTGTATCACCATATGATAGTGGTGTACAAGATTATATAGGAATACTAGGTAAGCAACGCATAACATTACTTAAACATCCTAGTATCCTATTAATGGAGTCCTCATATATCTGTTGAAACAATCATAGGACTATATATAAATCAAAAGGTGAAAAATATAGAAAAAAGGAGTGGTATAAAATACAGAAAAATAAAAAAACACTCTATAAAGGTATATAAACAGAAAGAAAACAAATATTAAGAGGCATATGATCTCTTGAATAGTACTGAAGTACACAAAGTGAGCATAGAACAGGGCAACAATGGTGAACAGTACACCAGAGCACAGCTTAAAATGTGGCTGTACTATATCATAGGAGGAAAAAAGTCCTGCTCCACCTGCTCTTACCTTATGGCTCCAGGTACATACCAGTGTGCTCCCAATGCTCCAAACAAGAAGGAGAAAGGAGAAAGGAGGGTATCAAGATGTAGTCATAGCCTAGTGATATATATATGCACACACACTTATATTTAAAGAATAGTTAGGTAAAGCTTGATAAGACAAAAATAATAAACCATTGTACATTAAAACAATTACCGTATATAATCGAGTATAATCCGAGTTTTTCAGCCCTTTCTTAAGGGCTAAAAAGGGCCCCCTCGGCTTATACTCGAGTCACTCCCCCTCCCCACCCCCCGTGTCTCTCTAACCCACCCTGTGTCTCTCTAACCCACCCTGTGTCTCTCTACCCCCCCGTGTCTCTCTACCCCCCGTGTCTCTCTACCCCCTGTGTCTCTCTACCCCCCCCGTGTCTCTCTACCCCCCCATGTCTCTCTACCCCCCGTGTCTCTCTAACCCCCCTGTGTCTCTTTCCCTCCCCCTCCTCATCCTCAACCCCCCCTCATTCTAAACCCCCCTCATTCTAACCCCCCCCCCCTCATTCTACCCCTCTAAATACCCCCCCTCCCTCCCTTTCCCTTCCCTTCTGCTCCGGCCCCCGCTCCTTCCGGCGTGTTGAGGAGGAAGGTTGAGAAGGGGTTGAGGATGGGGGGGTTGAGGTTGAGGAGGGGGGTTGAGGTTGAGGAGGGGGGTTGAGGAGGGGGGTTGAGGAGGGAGGTTGAGGTTGAGGAGGGAGGTTGAGGATGAGGAGGGAGGATGAGGATGAGATAGGGGGTTGAGGATGGGGGGTTGAGGTTGAGGAGGGGGTTGAGGATGAGGAGGGAGGTTGAGGAGGGGGTTGAGGAGGGAGGATGGGGGGGTTGAGGAGGGAGGATGGGGGGGTTGAGGAGGGAGGTTGAGGAGGGGGGGTTGAGGATGAGGAGGGAGGTTGAGGATGAGCAGTGGGGTTGAGGAGGGAGGTTGAGAATGAGAATGAGGAGGGGGGAAGAGACACAGGGAAGGGAGAGGGGGGAAGAAACACAGGGAAGGGAGAGGGGGGAAGAGACACAGGGAAGGGAGAGGTGGGGAAGAGACACAGGGAAGGGAGAGGGTAGAAGAGACACAGGAGAGAGAGAGGGGGACACAAGAGGGGGACACAGAGGGCACAAGAGGGACACAGGGGGCAGCACATTTCCCACCCTCAGCTTATACTCGAGTCACTCATTTTACCCAGTATTTTGTGGTAAAATAGGTGCCTCGGCTTATACTCGGGTCGGCTTATACTCGAGTATATACGGTAATACTCTGGTTGAAAAATAATACAATCATAAAGCTACACTTCTAGGGTGAAAATCTATTTGCCTATATCTTATAATTTTAATTTTATGACAAACAATTAAAAAAATATATATAAAAAGAGTATAACGGAATGTACAGAATAATAATATCAAGTGACGTCAATTATATATAGTAAGTCGTATTTAATTATAATATAAGTTATAATCGGAACAGAGTAACAATTTCTGAAATTACTTCTTTACCATGTGATTAATGCCTGACCCATGCGTACTGAGAGAGAGGGGGGAGACAGGCAGGCAAAGAGAGGGGGAGAGTGAGGAAGGCAGAAAGGGAGGGAGAGAGAGAAAGATAGAGGGAAGGATGGAGGGAGAGCGAGAGAGAAAGGGATGGAGAGAGAAGAGGGAGAGAGAGAAAGGGAGGCAGAGAGACAAAGAGCACACAGAACACAGAGAGAGAGAAAGCAAATGGAGACAGAGGGCACAGAGAGAGAGAGAATGCACACACAGAGAGAGGCCACACTGAGAGAAAGAGACAATGCAGAGAGAGAGTGCAGAAAGAGGACGCACAGAGAGAGGCAGAGGGTCACAGAGAGAGGGAGAGGGCGCAGAGAGAGAGAGAGAGGGTGCACAGAAAGAGGGAGAGGCTGCACAGTGAGAGGGAGAGGGCACACAGAGAGAGGGTGCACAGAGAGAGGGAGAGGGTGCACAGAGAGAGAGAGTGTGCAGAGAGAGAGAGAGAGATAGAGGGTGCACAGAGAGAGAGAGGGTGCACGGAAAGAGGGAGAGGGTGCACAGTGAGAGGGAGAGGGCACACAGAGAGAGGGTGCACAGAGAGAGGGAGAGGGTGCACAGAGAGAGAGAGGGTGCAGAGAGAGAGGGAGAGGGTGCACAGAGAGAGAGAGGGTGCAGAGAGAGAGAGAGAGAGAGAGAGGGTGCACAGAGAAAACAAATAAGAGAGATAGCACAGACAATTGAACATAACATATCATACCATCATTTATGACAGGTAAGTTACTAGTATATCACCCAAAAAGGATTACAAATATATTTATGCTTAATATATAATTACATGGAGGGTCCTTTATGATTTTATATCACTGGCTTTCACTTGTCTGCCTTTTATTGGAATTGTAATACATTACATTACCTCTAACTCCCAGAAGCCACAATGTCAGCTATTTCAATTCATCAATGCCTTTCAGCAACAATATACTTTAATTTAACTTAAAATTCCAATAAACATTTGTTATAATTAGTATCTAGAATCAATTAAATGACTCCTACAATTACACATAAGTATAACAGATCTAATGCTCTCCTTACATGTAACAAAGTCGAACAAATAGAGACGATATTTAAGCTCACGCACAAGCCTACATTACATATATAGTTGCTCAATTATGATGAATAGAAAGTAAATGATTTATATTGCTATAGCATTGTACATCTGCTACATTGTACCTGCTATTGGTGCCTTAATTAGAAGTTATCCAATAGTTAAAATTGGTCCGATCATGCCAACTAGTCTTTGATTAAGAATAAGATGCTGTTCCGAGTTGTGACAACATGGATAAGCGACCCAACATGCGTTTCGTCAATGAAGGTAGCCGTGAGCCCTCAGGGATAGGTGTGCCGTTGACCTTGCTGTCTCTAAGAATTTTATATTTTGTTCTTATTTTATTATAAATAATTCATTACATGTTTAGATTGTGCCCCAGGCTGTAAAAGCTCCAGATCTCTCCACTTGAAGAAAGACTTATTGTCTCTGGAGTAGGACCGCCTAAGGGGAAATATCAAACTATGATTTGAGACCACACTGTAAAAACACAGTAGTAGCAGGCAGTAGTGTAACATGCTGCTAGCAATGTACACAAATACACTTTCTATATGTCTCCCGCTATCAAAATCCCTCTTTGGGGACTTTCTCCTCTGGGCAGCTCCAACACCAGAAACAATGCAATCTAAGGGGTGGTTTTTCCTCATTAAGCCCTACCTAATTATTCTTTAGATAGCTCGAAAGTGGCCATTCAAAGAATACTAACGAGGCCCTTTAACTATTTATTCAACTCTTATGGCTTTTCACCCTCACTGTGAAACATACTTAATCACCTGAGATAAAGTATTTTAGGATGGAGGATTTTCCACATAAGCTTTCTTTAAAATAACCAACTTTCAAGAGCAATTATCTTTCACTTGAATGTTTTACTAACAAGCAATTGTAATTTTAATTTTTTATATGTGTACTTTTCTGCACTATCTGGGTCAAACTATGGCATATTCAGGTATATGACATCATTACAATTGCACTGACATATTAAAATGTAAATAATTAAAAACATCTTTTAAAACAAATTACAACTTGACTGGAAGTTCACAGGCCCCCAACTGTCTTTTCAATTTGTAATTACTTCTCCAAATGTGTTATTGTACAATTATCAAATGATTCACCCAGTGGCTGTCCATTAGCAGCAGTCCTGCACACTGACAGCTTCCATATGGAAAACTTAGAAAAGAAAATGAAAAGGACTCCTTGTAGAAATTGTCCATTCATGAAAAAAAATGCATTTCTTAGATTGTCGTGTGTAAGGTTTAAGGAACAGAAAGTCTCAAATGGAAACTAAGGCAAACCAGGCCAAAAATGATTGCACTTTCTGACATATGTGACATATGTAACAAATTAACAACACTAGCAGCTATGTAAGTCATGAGCATAAAATATTGTTGGAGAAAATCTTACATTTAGCAGATTTTGCTAGTGCATAGAGGCTGACATGACACTAATCTTTTCTTTCACTGTACAAGACTGGTACAGAGCAGGGAGAGCATGAGTTGGAATCTGAGGTGCAACTACCTTCTGGGAAAGAGGGAATGTGTGTAATCATCAATAAGACAACAAATCACCTTCGCTCCTATACTGATTAGGAAGTGCTTAAGAACGACACAGAATCTTTTAGAAACAAGGAGTATGCTAAGATACTTTCTTTAAAATGCTTTTAGGCTCATAGCTTTCAAAGCTGGTAATGTTATTAATTTGCTACATACTACAAAATCATGTGATTTTTTTTTAAAAACTACAGTGATTATTTTACTATACTTTAGTATATTTGTATGGAGCACCACATATTCTCACTTTTATTACTATCTCATGGTGTGCAGTCATATTATCTATCAGTGTGCAATATCCATTTTATTTGTTCTACAGGTCTGTAACTGTCAAAATTACTTTACAGACTCTATAAAAATATCATACATCATTAGTTTATAAACCAAGGGAAATGTGCCTGTGTCTATGTCCATCAGCATGACAAGAACACCAGTAGAATCCTTGCCTGGCCGGATACACCTGGAAGTCTAGGCTCTGGACACTGAATGCACTGGTCATTTCTCTTTCACAGTGTCCATGTGATACACCGGACAGCTAGATATACAACATCATAAGAAAAAAAAACTCAGGTTCTAGCTTGCTTACACAAATGGTTTCTAATTGCCATTTTTAAATTAAATATTAACTGTGACAAAGCAATGCCAGAGCTACTGCTGGTGCAAAGCACCGGGGCCCATAACAGGGTAAAAAGGGGCCTACTGATCAATTAGTGAAGGGGGGGAGGAAGGTCATCTGATCAACCTAGGGGTGATCTGACCATTTTCATAAATTGTGCCATCTTTATTGATGCTAAGGTGTGTATAGAGAAGCTAGAAGGGGGTCCAAATGATTTGGCACTGGAGTCCTCTATTCACTCCTCTCTTCAAAATGCAATTTATAATATTTCAAACACTGTAATCACTCTGGGAAGACGAACAATACCTTGGTCTATATTTACAAAGGTGCACCCACACATGTGAAGAACTATTTCCAGTGTGAACAAGAAGCTCCATAGAATAACATAGGGATTAAAGAGGTAGTGAGAACATGCTCTTGTATTACACTGTAAAGCATTCCATGCATAGCTGTCTTTAAATAACAATAAGAAGAACAACATGCTCTGCATAGCTGCTTGAACAAAGATAATAATTCTATATGCAGTTATATACGGTAATAAATGTTAAAAGGCTACTGTGATGATCCAACTGCAGTTTGCTGTGGGTCACAAAAATAAAGAATTTTAAAATATATACATTTTTAAAGGGCCACTGTGAAAAGTCATACATTTTATGAGCTGTGGTTGCATTTATTGATACAAGCTGCCTACACCTGGGTCTGTGAGGTTGAAGGGGTGCAAAGTCATTTTTTTGTCTTATCCAATTATCTAACAAAACTGCAGGATTTCTGCCTATTCTCCACCCTTTCCACTGATCACTAAAAACACACAGTCTCATGAGCCAGCTCTCAGGAAGTGATGTAAGAAACACAAATTTGATTATTGTTCTAATAAAGTGTTAAAAAATTCAGAATTTTCCACCAAAAAATGTTTTTATTTACTTGAGAGTACACAAATTATTTCCCAGAGTGCACAGCTTGGCTTAATGCTTTATTATAAGAGGTTGGACATTTTAAGATTAATTGGTCTAATCCAAGGTGGGTGTTAAAATCTCGCACTAGTCTCAGGATTTTGATAAAACATTATCAATCAAGGATACTGAGCTAATAATAATACATTATTATCATTTGTAATGCGCCAACAAATTCTGTAGCTCTATGTTGACACACTGATCAAATCCAATATCCTAGGGAAGAGTAAAATCTAATTTAAATCTTTGACCTAGAAGAAATATTTTTAAATGAAAATACAGTTAAGAAAATAGCACCTTTTAAAAAACAGTAAACAGCACATTTGAATTCTGTGAATATTGTATAAATGAATTGAATGACCCTGTTATAGTGATTTTCACTAGGCTTTGTAAGGTCAGAAAATCAGATTGCCCAGGAGCAAGCTAATTGCAATAATAAATGCAAGCTGCTCCTGTAGAAATGTAAATGATCCTCTCTTATATGAAGCCTTCACCAGAGTATTACAGATGCCTCCTAAATCCAGCAGAGGTGGATCGCAGCACGCCAGGCACATTGTTATGTCTCTGGTTGTGCTCATCCATAAGGTTTTATTTACAGATACTGGAGTGGGTTACCAGTTCCTTCTCCAGTGGAATGAGATTTGTCTGACCACTCTACAATGACCTGCCCATCTTGGGTGACCTACATGGTATTGCTGACAGCTGCATTGAGGTACACAAGCTCCTTCATCACGACAAGGTAGACTCTTAGTCATACCCACACATATATATATAAATATATATAGATATGTATATATATATATATATATATATATATATATATACTGTATATATATATATATAGTAGTCATTTCATTTATAAAGGCTGCTTTTGTAGGGGGGGAATAAATACAAATACAGTAGACTCTCAGTTAACCAGAACTCAAGCAACCAGAAAAAAAAGAATACTTTAAATAAAAATACAATTTTACAGGGCTCAACAAATGCCGGGAGCCAGGTTATCGTGCCACAAAATGCTTACAGGCACCCAGATTGTATCCACTGTACGTCTCTGCAGTTCAGTTTTTACAGGAAGCAGACAGGCATGTGTGACTGAGCCAGTGCAGTGTTGGCTTTACATTCCCTAAGTTCAGCACAGCCGAATGTACCAGTGAGGACTGAAAGCTGCTGCTGCTAGAACAGCTCTCACTGACAAATATACTTAGCAGTGCATTCTATGTGCAGCTAACCTAGGCCTCTTTTATATGTAACTCTCAAGCAACCAGAAACTACATTTATTCAGCATCTACCATGGGTGCCGGATAACTGAGAGTCTACTGTAATAGCATTCATTTAAAATGTAATGCTATGGTCTTCCTGTATTGTGTCATGTCTTTACCCAGTTATTTATCTGGAGTTGGCACTGTTTGGCCCACAATAGCACTGTCTTTGTTGTTACCTGCATTGAAAACACCTGCAGATTGTGCCAACATTTTATATATAAAAAGGATTAACAATAAACAAGATATCAAGTCAAACACTAGCAATCTGCATCAATAATTTGCTAACCATAGCATACCCTGCAGTCAGGCTTTGTGCACATGTTAGAACAAGAATCACATATTTCTTGGCAGGCCTGAAAACCTGATCATCAGATTCATCAAACACAAATCAATCCGCAGAAAATCTACAGAAGAAGCATTTGAGAATCTAAAAAGTAATCTCAGATATGACAGCCTGAAAAATGTCCAAGGTTTCCAACAGACACTTCTTGCTGAACATGTGGTATTCGGGCTTGCCGGCCTGATGATCACTCAGGCCCTGGTTAACATCCAGGGCCCCCACAGACCATAACTAGAACGTGAACAAAATAAAAACTTTGCCTCTTTTCCTCAGTGGCTTGTAAAGTCTTGATATTAAATTAAAAGTCTGCCACATCAACAATATACACACAGATTAAAAAATGCAGTACTCCCCTCCTGGAGTTTATGACTTTTTTATTGTCATAATTAAAAATGAGATATATTTCTGATGTGAACCATGTTATTTTTCGACCCCGAAGCACTAAGAGATATTTATCTTCTTGTGAGTCCCTAAAGTGAAAGAAAAATTAAAAGTGCAGGCGTGGTCGTCATGGCAGCATGATATTGTAGCGTCCTATTGGGCCGCGGGATTGGAATTTGGACGGCGGCCATATTTATTTATTCGCAAAGGCCCAGATAGACATGCACATAAAAATGTAAATATAACACACACAGCGCTGCAGCATGGGAGGTCTCCAAGTGCTAATTCTGTAAAATATAATGTGAAGATGCTTCTTGAGAAGTGCTAAACTCGAGGAGAGCTTTTCTTTTTTGAAATAATTGCTGTAGGCTTGGTAAATATAATTTATTTAAAAGAAATGTTGGTAAATTGTAAAGCAGTCATACTAAATAATGTATTTAGTATGATTTATTCCAGCAACACTTTCAGCAAAGTTGCATAGGAGATAATTACAAAATAGACCCAGCACAGTTTCTCAGAGACAAAATTGTTTTTCCTGAGAGGCATGTTATTCTGCATTCATTTACACAGCCAGGGCTGACCGGAGGCGCCAAATGTCACTCAACACTTTCTGCAACGCTAAATGATCCTTGAAAACTTGATTATTTACTGGATTCTGCTGAGAACTTCCGTGAAACTTGTAATTCCTCAGCCTCCGCACTGCAAAGGCAGCCTTAAAGGGCCAGTCCCACCATAGGAGTGCTGCAAGCTTGGATTCTGGTAGTATTTTCAGACCTTTCCTATTATGTGCCCATCACTTTGTTGTTATGGTAGTGGCATGCAGGTTACAGAAAAGATCCATTTTATTTATTTATTTACTTTTTCAAATGTTTTACCCATTATCATGTTTAGTTATTCTAAATAACACCATAGTACTATGTCAAGCTTTATTTGTAGATAAAATGAGCAGAATATATGGCCTACTGCTTCCTCAAATCAAAGTTGCAATGACACCCTTTTGCAGTGGAAAATACGGATCTATCCCATTTCAAATTCTCCACCAGTGACAGCAGCAATCTTTTGCAGCACTGCCAATATTTAAAACAAGTTGTAACGTTAAAGGTTACCCTAACCCTTAAACTAACCCTAACCCTCACCCTATCCCTAACAGTCTACATAACCCTAACTCTACGGTATCAGCACTGAAAATCGGCAGCATTATCTAGTGGTTGGTAGCCACCACTGTTGCTGCCACATTTAAAGAGGGAAAAGACTGAATTTTTATAATATTTATCCCACAAGGACCATGTCTTATTGTTTCTTTCTAACGACTTTTCAAATGTTTAAAAGTTTTTTTCATTTTTCACGATTACTATCAATATAGCATTTTAACTCTTCCCAACTTGGTAGATGTTTTGATTTCCAGTTCCTTAATATTGTAGATTTAGCAACCATTAAGATATGTATAATTAAAAACCTAGTTGGTTTTATAATTTCCTAAGGGAAAATGTTAAGTAAGACCATTTCTGGAGTTTTGGTTAGATTTATTCTTATAATATCTGAAATGTTTCTTATACACATTTCCCAAAAGTCACAAATCTTAGGACATTCCCACCAGACATGCACATTAGTACCTTTGTGTCCACAGTCTCTCCAGTATCTATCTGATGTTTTGTTATTACGTTTTGTTTATTTAGCTGGTACATAACGCCATCTTTGAATTATTTTGAAATACGTTTCTTTATATATGGAGCATTTAATTGAGTTGTTTGTTAAGAAGATAGCTTGAAACCATTGGGTTTCATCCCACTTTTGTCCTATGTCTCGCTTCCAAAGGTCCATCTTTGCCGTTTTATTTGTCTCCATCTTTGAATTTAAAGCTTTCACATTTTAACTGCACTCTTGTAAACTAATTAACATTCCATTAGCCCTACTGAAAGCAATCACAGTTTCTGCTGCCACATTCCCAATGTGCTGGTTCCTCTCTGCATGAAACACTCATCCAACCCTCAGGTAGATCAGCATAAAGTAAAATGGTATGTTCCAAAGCCGCATAATTGCATATAAAAAGTAACAAATCAGAGGCATTATTTTTTTTATATTAAAAAAGCAAAGCATTTTGTCTTTTTTAATTTTAGACCTTCAAAAGATATTTTTAAATACAAAACTGCAATGGCTCTTTAATAATCTTCAGGATATAGTTTTTTGTGCATGCCAGGCATGCTTGATTTCCATTTCTGTGCTTTTCCTTCTAGTTTCCTCTGGAAAGCTGTTCTACCTATCTATTACTCTTTCAGTAAAATGGTACTTTCAAATATTACCCCTAAATCTTTCCAAATGAACTGACATATAACCAGTTTGTATTTGTAAAATAAATAATAAAATAACATGTAAAAAAATGTAACCTTAACTTGGACATTAATTATTTTTTCTCTACTAGCTAAGCTGGCTTCATGCCACCCCTGCTCTCAATTGGCCAGTCAGTTCCTGCCTATACTTGGCATGCTACCAGTGGAGGAGGCACAGCCAGAAATACAAACAACAACATGGGCCAGCATTTGTATATATATATATATATATATATATATATATATATATATATATATATATATATATATATATATATATATATATATAAACCAATACATGATTTTACATGAACACATTGCTGCATTTTCTATAAATGCTATGATACAAATGGATTAGTAATGAAACAATATCATCTATTTATATTGTATTTATCCTGTATTACTACATGATCCAGATCTTTCCTGTTATCTTCCTGCCAAATGCCGGCACGCCACTTGCTGGCAGTTTTACGCTGTGGCGTGCACCACTCTTTTGCTATGTAGAACCTGTTATCTGCCACTACCCTAACCCTAACAACAACGTCTGAGGTGCATGTCAGGCTGATACCAGGAAAGAGGGTCCCCCTGGGGTCAAACAAGGATGGACTTACATCTGAGGTGCTCCATAGACAAGCACAAGAAGCCTCTCTCGGGAGTATGACTAGGTAAGGTAATTGTGGAGCTGTAATAATTGATATCATTGATATCAAAACCTTCTAACATGGATGGGGAATGGAGGGGCTAAGTTATGAAGAAAGACTAACCAAATTAAACTTATTTTCTCTAGAAAAGGTGTCGAAGAGGAGATATGATTACCCTATATAAATACATCCAGGGTCAGTATAAAGATTTGTCAAGGGAGCTTTTTGTGCCAAGAGGTTTTCAACTGACAAGAGGACATCCCTTGAGTTTAGAAGTAAAAAGATTCCACCTTAAGGAAAGAAAAGGGTTCTTCACAGTAAGGGTGGTTAATCTGTGGAATTCTCTACCAGAGGAGGTGGTGACAGCGGATTTGATAGATAACTTTAAAAGGGGACTGGATTTATTTCTAATTAAAAAGGGAATTCAGGGTTATCCTGGATAATTAGAGAAAGAGTATTGATCCAGGGAGAAATCCGATCGCCAGTTAATTTATAATTAATCAACAACTAATTAATGAATAACTAATCCACATATTGCAGATCAGAGGAAATCTTAAAAGGTTGAACTTGATGGACTGAAAGTCTTTTTTGAACCTTAATTACTATGGGCCTCATTCTATTAGCGGCCGTAAATCGGCCGTAAGGCTGCGATTCCTTGCAGGGGTTCAGTTAACTCGCAATTCTATTATACGGCCCCGCAAGGATCTCCTTTTACGGCCGGCCGCATATCTTGGAACCGGCCGTAAGCTGTGAAATATAAAAACTCAAAAATAAATTCAAGCCTGCACTGTACAGCTCTGTAAATGCTAGGGATCATATTGGGGGACATGAGGATTAAAAGGAACCCACTCTCAAGCTTGCACATCAGCCCAAACCCAAGTTCAAATTAACTGTTTATTTTCCGGCTGCGGCGTGGGTGTGTCTGAGGTGCTCCAAGCACTCTGGACTTTTTACATGGATATTTTACGGATATTAAAAATAAAATATTTTACGGATTTGAGTATAGGATAATTATGTGCTATTTTTTCTAACACCTAAAATCCCTTTATAGTCTTCTCAAAGTGCAGGATGGCTTTATTTGAGCTATTTTATGTGCTTAATTGGTGCTAGCGGGACCTTTTTCCTGCAAGTAAGCTGCGGCTCGTTTTTAGCCTTGCAGAGAGGTTTCCCGGAGCAATTGAATTGCAAATAGGAAGTTCTTACGGCCGAAACTCTTGCGGCCGTTTTAGATCAAATCCTTTCCTCTGGCGCGAGCGGCCGCAAGAGATAGCAAGGCACCGGCCGCAAGCCTGCCGGAGCCTCCGGCCGTAAGGGAATAGAATAGCAGAATAGCTTGCAGCCGGTCCTTGCGGCCCCGCAACGGCTGCGGCCGCTAATAGAATGAGGCCCTATGTAACTATGTAACTATGTAACAGCATTTTACCCATTTTACATCTGCCTACTCTTCCTTATGGATAATCCAACACTGTAGCCAAGAATTTTGGGTAATGACATGCAAATTGTGTCTCTAACCCTACCCTAAACATAACCCTATCCCGCCACTACATTACTCTAAACCTATCCCGACACTACATAACAGGAAAAATCCTTGCTTTCTATTACAGACATATACAAAAAGCCTCATTCAATTGCTGCGATTTTGAGATCCGGGCTCGCAAATGGAGGTCGCAAGCTACTTTGCTATTTAATTGCAATCACTCCGTCAATCCCGTAAATTGCTAAAATCTAACCACAGGTTGAATGACCTCAAGCCCGTAGGACTTTGGAAGGAAATTAAACATGAAATAAAGTATTATATTTTGGGGATGTGTGAGCTTGAGAATTTTGTGCGTTTAATTCTAATGTCATCCATCGTGTCCCCTATCATTTACAGTGCTGTATTGAATTAATATTTGCATTTAAAGTGCTCTGATCTTATGGGCTTGAACCATGAGTTACGGGCTTGCGTCCGCGATCATGTTCAAGCCCACTAATGCTATTGCCAAAAGCATGGTTTCCGATTATCGCGATCGCCGCCTAACTTGCGGGCCAGGCCAATTGAATAGCAGAGTAAAAGTAGACCTACTGGAGCACGCAACTCAATCTCAGGAAATAGTGTATCTGTGATGGAGTTACAACCCCGAATTGAATAAGGCTGTTAGTGTATATCTCCAAAATGTACATTTGTTTGTTACTTTGCACATGTATGTAATGTGTTTGTGCACTTATAACAACATACTATAATTAATCTGTTTTTTTCTTTAGGAATGTAGCAAATAACAAGTGTTTATTATCAGCTAAATATGTTTGTACTTAATTATCTCAGACACCACCCACTTGTCCCTGAGCTAACCTTCTTACTAACACTTTAAGATCAATTAGTCGGCAATCCGGTTACTGCTCCTAATCTAGCTGAGTTTGTGAGACAGACAGAGAATTACTACCCTGTTTATGGTCTTGTTTTCTGTTCATACATTACTGACAGAATAATAAACCGGATTGCACACTGTGAACAAATCCGGAAGCTGAGTGACAGCTATTTTATATACACAGACATCCCACATTTCTATGAAGTCTTTACAGAGTATCTTGTAAACAAGATTTCCTGCACAAACAGCAAATATATATTTATTTTTGTTTAAACTTACATATTATCTTATTATGATAATGGCGATATTGCTTGTCTTTTGTGTAGAATGGATATGGCTTTTACAGTTTCCACTACCACTGCTAAATTGAATCTGTAATGTTTGTTCTCTCCACCATAAAAATCAAAAATATGTAATACAATGAAGAAACAGTGTACTAAAGCAAAAGCTTTACCCTACACAAACTCAACAGGTCAGTCAGTTGCTAGTACTTTCTTCTCTGTTGCAGTGAGTGTCCCATGCTGGCTTCTCAGCCAATCAAAGATATATCCCAGGATGTATCCTCTCAATGAGCCTTTGCAAGTGACTGAGATTTCTCTCTCAGTACAAAATAGCTGGAAGGGAAACTGTAGAGTAAATTAACAACACATTAAAATATTTGGGGGCAATTAAAAAAATGTTTTTTCTTATTATGTGGAGGGAAAAAAACATTACATAGTAATGCTAGCAATGAACTCAATACCTCTGTACACATTGTGATTTGTACATGTATTGCTTAGAGGTCAGAAGGGAAAGGAGGTGAGTCTTCAAATATATCAAAGCATTTAATAAAGTTTGGGAGGGAAATATTTTCCAGAGAAAGAGGAAAGCAAGAACAAGGTCATGACGTGCAGTTGTAGGATAGGTATATACTGTATACTTTTCATGGATCTGATAAAGGAGAATCAGTAGTGTATGAAAAAATCCCAAAATAAACATTAATAATTTTCAAAATGTCTTCAGTTGATTTTGAGAAGGAATGATCCTTAAAACCCTAGCTAAATTAGCACAAAATTCATAAATTTGTTATGGCCAATCAGAGGCAGCTACAACATTGTTGCAATGTCTGGAGTCTCTACAACAAAGCAGTATGCGATGTGTAGTCTTTTGTTCCCATCACAAAGAAGCAGCTCATGCAGTGCTGCTTTGGATTTCTGCACTGTTCTTCTGTTGACTTGAAGGTTAGTATAGAGTTAAAAAAAAAAAAGTACTTGAATGCAGTTTTTCTATTGGTTAGTACCAGGTGCCTATGTAGGCACCTCTGGGGGTTGTGGAAACCAACATTTTTTAAAATAATAAAATAAATCTGTGTGTGTATAGAATGACTAAATTTAATGTACATTTCTGATATAAGCAGCATGTGTTAGATTTAAAAAAGGGAAAAACAGGAAACTTCCATATACCTTTAAGTATTGAGTAAAAGTCCGACTTTACAGAAAGGGTAGTTAATAACTGGAACAGCCTTCTAACGGAAGTGGTAGGGACAAACATTTTACACAATTCCATCAGATCTATTAGGCCGTTCTTTAGGTTTCACTATAATTCATGTTAGACTCACAATTTAATTAATATTGCTTTATAGAGAACAAACAATTTTCCTGAACTTCCTATACAAGGGCTACAGTAAAAGCCTGAAACTTGTACATATATAAGGATCCAAAAATAAATGAATGAAGTGCTCTTGCCCCAACCCTCCAGGCACAGGTAGGGGGCTAAGTCTCTTTTCATGTGCTTCAGATTAAAGCATAATTATATTTGTATGTCAGGTTCCCTTTGAAGGACAGGCCGGGGGTGCCTGTTTTAGCTTGCAAGTGCTGCTGTTCTGTACACTGACTCAAAAGGCCCATTTTTTGACAGATCTATCGAGAGCAGCTAGACTGACGCTCCTTCTAATTACTGTAGTGGGCAAGTGGCGGATGGCACGGCTGCAGGATGACAGGCGTCAGGACTGGCTGTACAGTCAAGTGTTAGTGAGGCTTGGCACAGTACTCATGTACCCTATAGTGGTGTGCAAAGCATTATGGGTTCAAAATCTGCTGACTTCCACATAACCAATTTATCCATACTGCCTACTTTATAGTTATATCTAAGAAAGTCATGTAGACAAAATATTCACTCCCCTACCTTTTCTGTCTTATAATAACCCCTGTAACGCTGCAACAAAGCATGAGATACACTAATATAAATACATTGTGCAAACTAATAAAGCAAAATTTACATCTAAAATTGTTCCTTTTTGCAAATATATGGAAAATAACTACACAATAAGAAGCCAATCATTTTAATGCTGGTTCCTAACGCTTTAAGATTTGTCAAACCTTGCCATAAGTAAATGTTGAGGGAATTTGAATTTACTATGCATCACTTGATTTACTATGTGCTCCTTTTGATTTACTATTCACTGTTTCCAATGGAGAATTGAGTTCTCAGCCCCTCTCACCTCATCTCAGCCACTTGAGATACTTAATAAATTATCCCTGTTATTGTAATTGAATACTGTACTTTAAATAAAAATTATATTTTACAAGGCTCAACAAATGCTGGGAGCCAGGTTGTCATGCCACAAAATGCTTACAGGCACCTAGTTTTCATCCACTGTACGTCTCTGCCATTTAGTTTTACCTGGAAGCAGACAGGCATGAGTGACTGAGCCAGTGCAGTGCTGGCGTTACATTCCCCAGGTTCAGCACCGCACCCTAATACGAATGTACCTGTGTGTAAGTGAGGAGTGAAAGCTGCTGCTGCTAGAACAGCCCTCACTGACAAATATACTTAGCAGAGCATCCTATGTGCAGCTAATTTAGGCCTCTTTTATTAGTGACTCTCAAGCAACCAGAAACTAAATTTATCCGGCATCTACCAATCCCTGTGGGTGCCGGATAACTGAGAGTCTACTTTATAAATAAATAATTCTTTACTGTGTGGCTCCATTTTATTTTCTGATCTGGTTCTAGGTTATTTTCTCAGGACAGTATGTCCTAATAAACTAAATAACTTTCCATTACTTCAACTGAAGCACTCTTCAAACAACCTCAGGATGTTTATTAGCAGAAACCCAAATGGTAGATTCCACAGCAGCATAATTGAATAATATATATAGTTGTGGACCAAGAATGTTGGTCACGTTTGTGGCTTTGTCATTCTCGCAAATGCGAGCCTCGTTAAGTGAGCCGTTGAGGGGAGCGAGACTGCGAGCCTTATTGCTGACTTGGGCTGCAATGAGCACCGAAAGTGCTCATTGCAGAGCTGCGGCGCTCATCGCGAGGCCCGTGAGACTTGGCCGCAAATGCAAACCTCGCTAAGCGAGGCAAGCAGTTGGCATGCGGGACTTACGACTTAGGACCGAAAACCGTACATGCAGTGTGCGCCTCGCAAAAATCTGACTTTAACGGCCGAACCACAGAACTGGAAAGACCTGAAAATAACAACAAATATGCCTCAAATTAACTTACACACTCACACACAGCACAGGGGGAGAGCCAGGGAGCCTATGAGTGAGGTTACAAGTTAACTTGAGCCATATTTGCCACTTTTTCATGATCGAAAATCGCCTAAGCGAGACAAAATGGCTGCCGAAAAAAGGTAACACATCAAAAACTAGGCAGAAGGACGTAAAACTAGCCCGTAGAACGTAAAAATGAGTCCTAAGCAGTAACACTTAATCCAAGCCACTAACATTTACCACAAGGCAGTAACACAGCCCAAGACAGTAACACTCAAGCGAAACGCCTATAAAGTACACAGGGTGAGAGGCTTGCAAGGAGCGCCGAAGGTGATCATTGCAAAGCAGGAAAGTTGCGGCTCGCATTGTGTGGCAAACAGCATTACCAGGCTTACAATTTTACTCCCGCCATTTTTGACGGGCAATATATATACACACACAGTGAACCCTCTGAATTAGTGATTAATCCATTCCTGAGGGACGAATGAATACTGAATCGGACGAATATAGAATAATTTTTTTTCATTGTGTGGCCGACTGTGCGAGGCAAAGCTAGGATGACCATGTGGTTGGTGACTTTTCGTGATGAATATTGGATTTTTGGACAAATATCTGAGCCTTTTTTTGCCGAAAAAATGGGACAAAAATATCTAACACTTAGGAGCCAGATAGGCTGTTTCTAAGACATCTGTTTCTTGCTCCCCTGATGACAGGCATCTCATCACATAATATAAATGCTGGCTAGTATCGGGTCCCCTTTTCTTGTGGGCCACTCACAAAAGTACCTCCATCAATGGCCCTGATAGAAATATTACCTATAACTGTTCTAGGTGTATACATGATATTTCCAGCCCTGTATGCTGTCTTGTAGGAAGACTTGTACAACTCTAACAGAGGAGCAAAGCAAACCATGAACATATGCCTTATTGTCTTGGTAAAATGAATGTAGTTTAGTGGTGTATTGAAGCACATTTCCATTTAGATTTGCTCAGATTGCCTGTCAGCCTGCTGTGCTTGGATACACATTACTGCTTTGTAAGATAGAAAACGCATCATTTATATTTTGAGTGAGTGTATTTTACTGTCTGTGCAGCACATGAAAGGTGCATCACTCTGCTGTCACATAGTGCACTACAAAGTGACTCAGTGCAGAAATACCTGGCATTTCCCAAAACAGTTCAAGTGACCAAAACAGTTCAATGGTCCCAAAACAGTTCAAGTCACAAGAAATGGTCCCAATCGTAACTTGCTATTTATTAACACCCTCGGTTGCTCATACTAACTCAGTATTAATCATTATTATAAACACAACACCTAAGGCACGGATTATTTCATTATTCACATCCTGTCTAATAAAAATCATAAGGCATCGCCCAATACCTTTACCTTGTATCAGTGATTACCATACTAATTTGTCTCAAAGAATTGACAGAAGTGCAGAACAGCTTCCAAGGAGCCCACCACCCTTCTCCAGAACAACAAATTCCGAAATGAGTCTATAAACCCATTCCCAGGAGAATGAAACAACTTCACTGGGTCATAAGTACACACAAGCCATCTACAAGAGCTCGAAATCCCCAAACAAACATTTCCACCCTGTGCCCGGTATAGCCAAGAGAAATACAAGAACAAGAGGTCATGATTCGAAACTGCAGGGTGGAAAATACTGTGCCAAAGTACTACTTTACAGAAAAGATAATAGATAAGTGGATAAGCCTTCCAGCTCAAATAAATAAATAAATACAGCAAATGCCAATCAAGCATGTCTGTGGTGTGCATAAGGTCATACCGAGGATTTAATAAGCCATGTTTTTATTTAGGTAAAATGACATTTTTTGGGAATCTCTTGTCCTAATAAAGGGAATCACAGTGATGCACATAACACAATCTGGGAAACACTGTAATAATGTGATCTATTACAACACAAGTGAAGCTTTTCTTCCCCCTTACTGCAATTTAACAAGGATATTATGTGCAGATCGATAGTTCCATTATTGTATTTTATTATTATACTAAACAATCTAACAACAATAAGAAATGATATTCTCTGTCTTCCACTTTTATTTAGTATCTCTACACTACAAATATTCCAAGACGTCACCACGTTAGCACTGTACGAGTAAATAACAATAGCAGAATAAAGGTATAAACAAACAAATACATGTATCAATATAAATCAATTTGAAAGCAGACAGTTCTTACAGATAAAGAGATAAAATTATTATTTTAACACGTTGGAGTAAATCATGGCATGGGTTGTGATGGATGACAGTTACCCCATAGCCTTACTTTGTGACCCCCCATTTTTCCCCATAAAAACCTCCCATATTAAAATGTTAAACAATTAGTATTTGAAAATAGCCTTATTTTGTGTATTTCTAGCTGCATAAAGAAACTACTTATTTACATGAACCAACAGTAGCTATCAATCAACACTATCAAACTATAACATAACTTATTTCAACATTTCCAAATAAACTTTCACTAACACTACCAATTAACACAGGGGATAATTACTAGTCTTATATTTAGCTTTGGACATAAAAGTAAATTTTAAAGGAACAGTGCATTCATACGATATACTGTTTCTCCTAGCGCTCACTTGCACTATAATTACATTTAACAATGGTCTTACTTTTTGTGAATCGAGCACTTTTCATACATAACAATGCACAATTGCAGATATATACCTATTACAATATATTTGTAAGCATGTCTTGTATTTACCTATAGTTAGATGTTCAGGTTTTAGGCACCATAGCCAGCTTCCCCTGGTGCAGATGAGCTCTGTACTCCTTCCAAGCTGTCAGGTAAATACTGGCCCATCTCTCTCCTGTACCTGCATGAAAACTGCTTGCAGCCTATGGGGAGTTTTTAAAGCTGTAACATGTTGCTTCTGCTGCCTTAACATGCTCTTCCAACCGTGACATCATAACATCTCCATAGCTACTCTAACCCCACCTGGCAGGTTGCGTACAGATCTTACTTGTCTGACTTGATGGCCAATGTAAAGTTTTTGAACTTTTTTAGACTTTTTTTAAAACCTGTGCTCCTTCCCGAGCTGTCAGCACCTCACACAGCGGCACTTTCCCCCCTGTAGAAGGATTTGATGGGTTTTGCAGCAAGGGCCACTGGTCTTGAATGAAACAATAGCTGTTCATTATCTGCCCCTCCCTGTCTGACAATTCAGATATCTGTTACCCTGTGCCACCATGGTTCCCTAGCAGCTAAGATAAGGGCCTATTCTATTTATTTTTACGGCACAGGTTTTATTCCATTTGTGACCATTATTGTTTACGAAACCCTTTTTGCAAGGATACTTACATTTTTGTAAAAGTTAAATCTAACATTTTACACACACAAGCTGTATGCTGTGTCCCACTGGAGAAGGATCTGGTAACCCATTCCAGTATCTCTGCCATGAAAACCAAGTGGATCAGTATGACCATGGACTTTAAGATGTGCCTTGCGTGGTATGGTTCGTGAGTTCACAGAGAGCCGGAAACAACTGAACAACGCTGAAATGTAATGGAGACAATTTAAAAGGGTCAACACAGTGATCCTGGTCCGGTTAAATAAGTATTTGAAGAAAATAAATTCAATCTAGCTTTTAAAACTTAAATGTGAATTCTGCCCCCCCCCCCCCCCCCCCGGATTCCCTTATTCTGATCTCCTACCCCCCCCCCCAGTCCCCCATTCTGATCTCCTATCCCCCAAGGCCCCCCATTCTGATCTCCTACCTCCCCGACATGTCCGCCATTCTGATCTCCTACCCCCTACACCCAGGTCTGTATAACACTCTTTCTGCTTGTATATCATTCTTGATATATATGGTGGTAACTGTAGAAAGCCACCTTAAGAGGAAAGAGCCTGTGACAGACCACTGGGAGGGGTGTACAGAAAGTTCTGACTCCAGCGGTGGCTGGCGCTGATGAAACACGCAAGGTTCAATGATTGTGTTGATGGTGGTCCAGTGGTTAGGATTTAGTGTTTTAACTACCTCGACCTGGGTTCAATTCCATTTAGGGAACTAAGATGTCACACCACCCTGAAGCCGAGCAGGGTTGGGCCTGGTCAGTACTTGGATGGGAGACCACCTATCAATACCAAAAGCTTTATGCTAATGCCAACTGGAGAAGGAACTGGCAACCCGCTCTAGTATCTCTGCTATGAATACCAAGTGGATCTGTATGATGTGTGTCATGCTGCATGAAGTCACAGAGATTTGGAAACGACTGAAAGACACAAAAATAACTACCTAAATTAAACCCCAATGTATAATAACCTTTCCACAGAAAATCTTATATTTAGCTGTCACTGTGCTTCCATCTAGGACTGCTAGTCTGAATGTAGCCTGAGAAAATTATCATACTGGGGTTTGCTCTTTTATTTAGTTATACTGTTAAATGGCTTTTTATTAATTCAGTCTTTTAATAGAAGCTATATAGTAGAGATCTTATCTGAATCCATAGTTCCTCCTATACCTCCTAAGTTTTGAACACTGTTAGGTGCAAAGTTAATATGTCTGCTGCCATTAAAGTTTAATAAACTGGATAACAATTAAAGGCTGTATTTACATATTTCAACTCTGAAAAATATTTAGCACATTATCATAATCTATAACTCAAGAGGGTGGAGGAGGAAGATAGAGAGAGGGGAGGTGGAGAGAGAGTGGGGAGGTGGAGAGAGGGGGGCAGAGGGAGGGGAGAGCGAGGGGGATTGAGGTAGAGAGAGAGGGGGAGAGAAAGGGTGAGGCAGGAGGAGAGAGAGGGAAAGGGAGAGATGGGGAGAGAGAGGTGGAGGGAGGGGGAGAGAAAGGGTGAGGCAGGAGGAGAGAGAGGGAAAGGGAGAGATGGGGAGAGAGAGGTGGAGGGAGGGGGAGAGAAAGGGTGAGGCAGGGGGAGAGAAAGGGAAAGGGAGAGATGGGGAGAGAGAAAGAGGGAGGGGGAGGGGGAGGGAGAGAGGGAGGAAGGGAGAGAGAGCGCGCATTACAGTGGCTCTTTAGCAAAATGGAAAGAAGAAATAAGAAAAAAGCTAATAAAATAAGTGTTTGTTCATTAATATAATAAATAATTTAAAAGCTTACATTTATAGTTAATGACAACATCCCTTTAAAAAAACGTTCAAATATTAATAGAAACATAATTAAATAGCTAATTACTTTCACTTTCCTATTCTAACTAAACAAGTTTCCATTATCCATACAGATACTGTTTTACCTAGCAGAGGGGGCTGCAATGCAAATAAAGGGTTAATGTAATCCTCAATGGTTCATGCACACAGACTGTAATTAAATAGTTAAGGGCTATATTAGTCATTTCTTGGCGTCTGCTATCGGATTACAAAACATGGAGCTGCAGGAAATCTCACTGCAATACAATAAGTATCTTACTTGGGTTAAACATCAATGTTTAATCATCATATGTCCCAAGTACATATTGATATATTCTTGCACCACGTTATATTCTATTAAGCCTACTCTAAAGAAGACATATAAACAAGTTGTTTATAAAAAAATCTTCACTACTTTAAATGTATAAAAACTGGACCATTACACTAACCATTTAAAAAATGTTTTTATTAAAAAGACTACTTAAATTGATATATATATATTTTAAGAAGCATGTTCAGGTGCTTAAAATATACATTATTTTCTTTTCACTAAAGGTGTTTGGCTCACTTGCGGAGCTAGTGAATGGAGGGGCCGAGTGTAAAGTAGAATGATCCTTTAACCCAGGCTGCTGCTGGTAGTAATAGACCCCTAGCATGGAAAGTCCCCTGAAATAATAATGATAATGACCTAAGGTGTAGCTGTGCTCTAAATGAAACAGTAGATGATGACGATGACCACAAAATATAATGCTTAAAATGTGCACTTTATTTTGCAGAATATTTGTTGAGTGAATACAGAGCTCTCATTTTTTATGAAAAAAACATATTGTAATCTAGGTGAGAATATAAACATTCACTGCCTTTATAAGATGAAGTTCAGCCTCATATCACAGCTAATTGGAGGCTGTATAAACTTTAACACTGCAATGATCAGGACTAAAATATATGGTATTTTCTGGAAGATAAGGGAGCCAAAAAGTATGTGCTTATCAGAATGCAGATACTGGAAATGGGTTTAATACAATATTATGAATGTAGCTGCCCTTTAATTAAACACTGTGGGAGTGCACCTTTAACATTGATAATATGAATTAGTGTATAAAAACCTACAGGAAGGGGCATCTGCTCAGTGTCAGCCTGGAGTTTACATGGACAGCTTCCTGTTAGCGAGTTATTAATGGCATTTTCATCACTAGGTTCTGTCTTTTCATTACTGCCCTGATAATATGAAGGATGAAGCTCACATCTGAAATATGTTAAACAGACGGAGGTGGGTTGGGCTGCTTTTGTTATAGGGGCTGAAACAGAAGCAGACATATTATTATCACTTATTTGTAATGTGCCAACATATTCCGAAGCGCTATACAGGGGTTAAGTATAAGGCGACATTTTTTAACACACTGCAAAAGAATGGAGGGTCCTGTACTTGAGCTTAGACTCTTTTGTGCGTAGTGCTTTCCCTAAAGCACCTTACAAGATTAAAAACTCACAAACTTACAATCTATATGATTTGGGTGAGGTACAAGGGGTGATAGATACAATGTACATATGAGAGAGTGAACTAGAATTGTGTTTGTGTTTTGTGTAAGGTACCTATTTTATAAATGTTTAAAAGTGAAAATGACACAATTTTGTTATTGATTGTATGTGAGGAATAAAGAGGGCAGGATCCAGTAGAACCCCAAGACAACGGACCTGAGAGGTGGACGTGATGATGGCATTGTGATCAGTGAGAGATATGTGAGGAGTGGAAGATGTAGTAGAGGGTGGGAAGATTAGGAGCTCAGTCTTTGACATGTTGAGTTTGAGTTGCTGGGTGACATCCAGGAGGGTATACAGACCAACTTAAAGTACTGTATTGGTCTAAATATAAGCCGCACCTTTTTTCCGATTTTTGAGCTTGCGAGTTAAGGGTGCGGCTTATATTCGCGACCGTAAAAAAATCATTGCCGATTTGCGAACTTTGCGAGTTAAGGGTGCGGCTTCTATTCGCGAATGCAAAATTACTGCCGATTTGCGCGATTGCGAGTTAAGGGTGCGCGATTGCGAGTTAAGGGTGCGCGATTGCGAGTTAAGGGTGCCGATTTTAGTGCTTTAGACTGCGATATTGAATAGCGATTTACGGTTTTAGTGATTCTAACGTCATGTAAAGCTTGTAACCTGCAAAAAAAAGCCTGTTTCTTGCAATGGCTGATCACTTTGAGAGTCTTTTTCTCTCCAATTTTACGGGTGCGGCTTATATGTGAGTACTATCTTTTTTAAATGTTTTCCCCTTGAACTTTACGGGTGCGGCTTATATGCGGGTGCGGCTTATATTCGGACCAATACGGTAATAATTAGAGTAATAATTGTAAAATAAAAAAATTGTTCCATTAAATTGCTTGTAAAGCAAAATATTTGTATAACGAAAAAAAAAAAGAAATCTGCAAATGATTCCTATGGTAAAATTTGCCATTTTTGTTCGTAATTTGCTTGTGTAGTATATAAGTGAAACCGGTATAAAGGTTCCTTGTATAACAAGAGACACGTTTTTTTCACTTTGTAATCCTCATTTACTCACCTTTAGAAATGCATTTTCTGTGTTTCCGGCACGTTTATTCTCCTCTGTCCCAGTGTGCCATTATCTCCTGCTTTGTTTAGTGGATGGTGGCACTGTTTGCTTCAGGGCACATTGTCACGTGAGTGTTCACTCTCAAAGCGCTCTATTTCCTCACATTACCTACAAGGTCAATTCCAGTGGGGGCATTCACAGAAAAACATTAAATCCCAACACCTTCCATATCATAAATTAAATGGTCCCTCTTTCTACTCCAGTACCTACTGCTTGTGTAGCAGGCCCCATATTATCTAGCTCCACTCATGGTTTAGTTAATTTAGCTCACTGTTGGCTTAATATGTGTTGCTGAGAGACTTGGACTATAGTCCACTAATAAAATACTGGCATGCATGAGTTTATAGTCCATTTCATAAGTTATGACATTTGTCTGTTTTGTATGTACTGTGGGGGTGGAGGAAGGTTAGAATAGTTTGGCACAGAAAATATTCTTTAAAACACAATGAGCCACATTCAACTGGCTGATTTTGAGATCCGGGAGCCCGTAATTGTGGTCGCAGGCAAATTTGATACTCAATTTGCGTCTTTTTGCGGACTTCTTACAAGTTACGGGCTTGAAAATATTGCGTCAGTCAAACTTGTAACTTACACCCTTCAGAAGACTTTAATCTGTCACTTCCGCAGGGCTAAAATCGCAAATCGCTATTCAATTGCTCAATTTCCCCAAGCTCGCAAACGTAATCACACTCATAAACCGCAAATGAAGAAGAAAATCCTAATGAGTGCTAGAGAGGACCCGCAAGAGGGTTAACTCCAATTGGTAGCACTGTAAATGCTAATAATAGATCAATACATTATAATTAATTGCACAACAGTCTCAATCTCGCAAATCGGCAGGAAGTTAAATGTATTTTTATTTTTAATTTCAGGGTTAAATCGAGCTCGGATATCACCCACCCATATGGACTAGAACAGTAGTGGCATTACATTTCATAATTCTGTATTTTCTATATCTTACGAGTCTCATCGCATATCAGAACCCCCGAACCTAATTGAATGACAAGTAACCTCCATGTTATACTGCCATAATTCTGACAGCCTCATTTCCTATTGGCTGATTTCAAATGGAAGGTTACGGGCTTGCTTGATTGATCATGTTCCAGCCCTCAACTGCTCCGAACCAGTGCATGGTTTACAATTGTCGCTTCCAGCCCGCAACTTGCGGGCTTGAGCAATTGAATAGCCTGGCATACGGAGACCAACAGGAGCCCGCTATCTGCGTTCGAGTTACGGGCTTGGAATTGAATATGGCCTAATGTATTTTGTAGTTAAAAAATGAGGCTTAATGTTTTCACTGGACAGTAACAGTGCTGTTGATAAAATGTCCATGCAACCCAGAATAAAGATCATCTTTGAATATTTTGACACGTCCGATAATGATAACCTGATATACTAAACTAAGTTTCCACAACTAATACACACTAATATTCATTTACTATTAAAATGCTTTTATATGTTCCCTTAGGAGACACAATGCCTTAAGGACATTAGCATATTTAAACTGTACTGGACCAAATTATACTAAAAAAAAAAATGTAGCTGAATTATATTTAATTGCTGAAAGCATTAATTATTACTAATGGTAAGTAAAATGGCATGATACAGTATAATGAGAAATTATTTTCATCTACTAAAGGAAAACTATCATGTCCCTACTTGTCTGATTATGTTAAAGCATGTCAGAATAAGACATTCTGGGATAAAATTAATATTACATTTCTAACATTTTTGTTCCTCTCTGAACTCAATCAGAATCTGTATAGCTTAATCAGGGATGAGTGGTGTTTGACAATGGCATTCTGGGACAGATTTAACCTAGTAGGGGTGTAATTATGTAAGTATATTAGCAGCCAAGTCACACAGTTAATGGACCATATCTATAAGTAGAAAGATGTGCACTGATTCAGCTTTTATAATGGTCATTGCTGTTTTTTTGTGTTTTTTTAAATAATCTTTTGTGGGAAAACAACCATCCATATTTTACAAACTGTGGCAGAATGCGCTGCTGCCTCAACAGGGAGGTTCTCCTAAATGAGTTAGACTTCCTGAGCTGTGGTAGTGGGCCCCTGTGCAAAACATGTTTGGGTTGTATTTTGGGAAAAGTTGTAAAAAAGAATTTGGGCTGGGCCCCCCAGTACTAACTCAGTGCCTCTCCCCAAGTCCCCTTCCCATAACAGCTCCCCCTCTAAGACCCTTTCCTATAGCTGCTCCCCCAGGACCTTTTTGCATAGCTGCTCCTCTTCCCATATCTGCTCCACTTAACTCCTGCCTCAGCAAAGCTCATCTGCATGCAGCACAGCTCCAGGACACATGAGCTCCAGTTGCTGGTGACATCCTCTATGGCATGTGTGTCCAAACTCGGTCCTGGAGGGCCACACCCAGGCCTGCATTTGAATATATCCTTTCTGTGCACAAGGATGACTGAAGAAGTGTGCATAGCAGGGATATCATCAAATCCAGGCATGTGTGTGGCCCTCGAGGACCGAGTTTGGACACCCCTGCTCAATGGGGATGTCTTCCCTGATACTCATCCCCATTGTGCTGAACTGCTCCGCATTTACACCTCTTGGAGCTTCAGCCAGGGATGCTTTGGGCCAAGAATGCCTGGGGAGGAAGGAAGGTGTGGTGGGCCCTAGGAGGTCCTCTATACTACAGACAAAATAAATAAATGCAAAAATAAAATTACTCTGCACTGGACCTCCCAGAGGAGGGTCCTGGTGCATTGTACCACCTGCACCTGAGACTCACGCTCATCTCGTGGCTCACAATGAGCGCCTTCGGTGTTCATGGCGAGCCTTTTCTCCTGTAGGGGCCGCTCATTGCAGGTTTTGTTAATGTGCAAGTTTTGTGCTTGGGAATGCCATGGGTCTCTTTTCACCATCTCCCCTTGTCTCTTCTCTGTGTTTTTGTCCTCTGTGTGGCTGCTGAATGTTTGCGTGTTAGGTGCTGAAGGTCGTTTGTTTTATTTTCAAAGTCCTGCGTGCCTGGCGTCATTGGTGTAAGTGTTACTGTCTTTGCCGTTGTGTATTTTCTAAGTCCAGTATGCCTGGCTTTGCTCAGCCTCGTTTTCATCCAGTTTCTGAATTTTTTATGTTTTTCGTCCGCCATTTTTTCCCTTGCTTAGCCAATTTTGGATTTTCGAAACCCCCCAAATATGGCTCAAAATCGCTTGCAGCCTCCTGGCTGTCCCCCTGTGATGTCTATAAGTGTGTTATTATATTTGTTAAATTCGTTTTTTTGTTTTTAGGGTTTTAAGTTTTACGCACATGGTTCGCAGTTGCGACCCTCACAATGCAGCCTAAGTCCTGCCCTGACACAGCTCGCCTCGTTTTGCGAGGCTTCACAGATGAACGCCTTCGGCGCTCATCCAGCCTAATTCCTGAGCCGTACATGGTTCGCCTCACTTCACGAGGCTTCGCAGTGCCTTAGTCCTGCACTGTACACAGCTTGCCTCGCTCTGCGACGCTTCGCAGATGAGAGTTTTTGGCGCTCATCCAGCCTAAGTCCTGCACCATACGCGGCTCGCCTCGCTTTGCAAAGCTTTGCAGATGAGCACCTTCGGCGCTCATCCAGCCTAAGTCCTGCGCCGTACATGACTCGCCATGCTTTGCAAAGCTTCGCAGATGAGCACCTTTGGCGCTCATCCAGCCTAAGTCGTGCGCCGTACAAATTCAAAGCTATTTTTCTATTATTATTTTTTTTTATAAACTTCCAATTAAATTTCAAAATACTTTCATTTTTACTTTACTATCCTACCATAATTGGGACTACCACTGTGTCTCTTTAAATAATACTTACATTTAAAAAAACTGCTTCTCTCTGTATATAGCACATAAACAGAAACTGATATTATGGCTCAGACAGTAAATGCATATACTTAATACAATACTTAAAGGCTGTAGTTATTTTTTACGTTTAAAAAAAAAAAACAATTCACCCATTATCAACCGTTGTTTCTCCAAAATAAGGAAAGTGTTAATATGGCATTATAGTGGCCATTTAAGCAAAGCAGAAATATACAGGATTTTAAATTACATCTAGTTTTGACATTATTCATGTTTGCAGCGTTCCTGTAGAAATATTAGATATTTAAAAAAAATGCATTTTCTTTAAATTATACATTTTTGCAAGGATACATATGCACTATAATATCACGCAACACACTGCATTATTTTCTTTAAGCAGATTCACACCCCGAAAAAGGACTGTTTAAACAAGGAAGAAGAGCGATTTTACTTTATGTTGGTGGGTAAATGTGAGCAGGGGGAAACAATTTGCGTAGACTGGTCTTTTAACTTTTGCTGTGCGTGTGCAGCTCAGCAAGGAGTGAGGGAGATAACATGTCATGGTGAGGCACATTTTAAAAAGTGCATCTCTTTTAAGTGCTATACTCAGGAGTAGTGACATTATTAGTTATGTTACATGTCAATGCATCAATCTAATGCAATCCACACTGCCGAAATCCATCTACACCCGCATTTTTTTTCAGTGTGGAATATCATATATGACTGTACATCTGCAACTCTTCCAGATCCCACACCAAACAATACTATGCACGGCCACTAGTTTGCTTGGTGACACTCAAATGTGATCAAATGACCAGATATGGTGCTCATGGTCAGGTCAGGAAGAAGTGATCTATCTTCAAAACATGATTTATTTTCTATTGAGTATTGTACATGAATTCTGCCATAATGATGCTCCGCTCACTAACAACTGGCAAATGTACACCAAAACCTAAATATGTGACTTGGATTACAGTGGAATGTTAGTATGATCATTAAGAGGGTCTGAAAAATACTGCAGGACTACACTTAAAATTATAAGCCCCCATTCCAAAAAATATATATATTGTTTCTTGTTCAAATGTTTTTATTTATTAATTAAAAACTAAAGTAAACAAAAAAAGGGAGAGAACAAAGTATAATTTTAAATACATCTATTCACATACTATATAGGGTTGTAGGTGGATAATAAAATTAACATAAATCCTACAATAAGTTCGTATTTGAAATTATTGAATTCTTCAGCACAGTTCTACAACAAATTATGACCTTACAAATTTCTAATTTCCAGTATTTGTGTATATCTATAAACCAATATCATGCTTGTTATGCCCAATCTGAGCTTGGTATATTTGAGCTGGACTGCTCTTATGGATAAAACTAGACTGATATATTACAGAACATTTCTATTTTATGTATGATATACTAAGGGAACTTGATCTCACATATACAGTATAGGTTTTGTTTATTCTACAACAAGAGGTTCACATTTTATTGCTGCAGTGTCGGAAAGTACCCATTATCTCAAACGCCTTCAAAGTAGGCGTTTTAGTGAGCTATATGAAGCCTGGAGAGTCGTTTACTGCTGTAACTAAGACATACACACATTACCACGTAACACTATAATTATGCACACAGCAAAGTACATCATACAAATAATTAATATCAGAGACCATTCATTTTCCCTACCTGATCCCTCAGGCGTTCCTGGTGGCCCATGATTGCAGTTGCATGATGAGGATATTTGTATTTGAGATGTTCCAGAAAGGCCTCTCTTTTTCGATCCATTTCTGAGGTCTGCATTCCCAAGATTTCTTTAGAGCTACGAGGGCCACCTACAGTGTGTCTCCTGGGGATATTCCTTCCAGCTTTGGGATGTAGGGGACTGTTTCCATTAGCAAGGTTTTCTTTTGATTGGTGGCATTCAACATCTTCTAATGACCCTCCATGCATGCTACTCTTAGTTTGGTCTGAAAGAAAAAGCAAATTGACTTGTAAGGCATAACAACTAAAATGTACACATCCAACACTTGGGCCTAGATACACTAAGGTGAGTGGCCCACTTTAGACCAATGCTCAGTAGGATCTCTCCAGATAAGATGTGTTACATTAGATTTTCTAATTCTAATAGGCAAGCCTGAGGGCTGTTATAATCAACTTGCCACTAAAACTTAGAATAGGTATGTAGACAGAATAATTATCCTGAGTTAAATCAGAACTGCTATTATTTTACTGCAACAGATAATTTCCTACGATTATTATAATCAATCAGTCACAGATCCAAATTAGAAATAAATATGGGTGTAATTTCCATGAAGACATGCCAGTGAAACACTAGCAATGGAAACAAATTAATGGTGAGAGAGTAGAGAGACAATTAGAAAATAGCTTAATGAATAGCTTAACCTCTTTGATGTTTTTGCTGGGAAAATTAACCTTCACTGCATGCTTCCAATCAAATTGCCATTTAATAAATCCACGACCGTTTGTGGAAATCTTAAAAACTTCAAAAGCATATGAAGGTTTTACCAAACTACAGTGGTCGATCAAACTAAAGTGAAACTTGCCATTTAAAGGCTGGTGATGATAACATTGATAAGTAGACAGTATACTGGGATGTATGTTTCACGGATATTGCCAGAATAAGAGATTATGTTCTGAAATTAGTTATATACATAGGGCCTCATTCAATTGTGATTTTGCCAATTGAATAGGGCTATAAATAAGCACATAGCATATTTTTTTAAAGAAGCTTTTAGTTAGTGAAAACCTTGCTTTTGGATAGATGCTTACTAACTAAAAACTTATTTAAAAAGTATATGCTATGTGTTTATTTAGAGTCCTATTCAATTGACCAAATTGCAATTGAATGAGGCCCTTAGATGATATAATACTGTTTTACACAATGTTTAGTGGTTTCTATCAATAAAGGTGGTAATATTTTAAAAAAAAGTATGATAATTTAATTACAATTGGGGCACAGGCATGATGATCCTGACTATACACAATTCTATAGATAATTGCTGGTGGTGATTACCCATGAATATCCTTTGTGTTACAGACATGAGTGTCACACCAAATAGGTCTAAATAGGTCTCATTAGATGAGTACTATTATATCAGAATTAATGTGTATTAACTGAACAATTGGAATGTTAATGCACCAAAGCTGATTAATAATTAATCACAGGATACAAACCCAGGCTAAGCTGCATTCACTTTCGGTTGCCTCTTAATACTTTTTTTTCACATGTTATATTTCAAAAACAACCCTGCATAACTCTCTTAAGCTGAAGTCCTATGGCTTTAGGTGACATTTTCGGCAGAGGCAAAAAATACAAGACAAACAGGAGTTTGTAATGAATGAGAATAAGGCCTACACCGAGGTGAGACTTCCTACACTGTGGAGGGACTGACAGTAAGGCTTACAATGAGCAGGGACTGACAGTAAGGCTTACAGTGAGGAGCAACTGATAGTAAGGCCTACACTGAGCAGTGACTGACAGTAAGGCTTACAGTGAGCATGGACTGACAGTAAGGCCTAAACTGAGCAGTGACTGACATTATGGCCTACACTGAGGAGAGACTGACAGTAAGGCCTACATTGAGCAGTGACTGACAATAAGTAAAGCCTACACTACAGAATTACATTTAAGATTATGACCCTAACCTATAACGCCCTCAGCAAAAATGCACCCTCTTATATCCCTGCTTTCATCTCTAAGTACACCCCCAAACCGTCCTCTTCATTCTGCTAACAACCTTCTTCTTTCCTCCTCCCTTATCACCTCCTCTCACTGCCGTCTTCAGGACTTTTCTCATGCTGCCCCTATTATCTGGAACTCCTTGCCTCACTCCACTTGACTATCCTCCTGCCTCAAATTATTTAAACACTCACTAAAAACTCACCTGTTTAAAGAAGCTTATCAGCTTAAGCCTTAATGTACACACACATCTATTATCCTTCTATACCTCTCCCATACACTTTAGATTGTAAGTCTGTGAGTTTTCAATCTTCCTATGTGTTTTAGTGAAAGCTCTGTGTGTGTGTTTGATTTTAACCTCAAAGACGGGGCCCTCCATTCTCATCTCTTAATTGTGTTAATATTGTTTTGACATCAACTTACCCCTGTATAGCGCTACGGAATATGTTTGCGCTTCACAAATAACGGAAATAATGAAACACTGTGGAGGGATTGACAGTATGGCCTACAGTGAGCAGTGACTGATAGTAAGGCCTACACTGAACACTGACTGATAATAAGGCCTACACTGAGCAGTGACTGACAGTTCAGCCTACAGTGAGGAGTGACTGATAGTACGGCCTACACTGAGGAGTGACTGAGCACTGACTGCACTCAGCACTGACTGATAGTAAGGCCTACACTGAGGAGTGACTGACAGTATGGCCTACACTGAGGAGTGACTGAGCACTGACTGCACTCAGCACTGACTGATAGTATGGCCTACACTGATGACTGACTGACAGTATGGCCTACACTGAGGACTGACTGATCGCTGACTGCACTCAGCACTGACTGATAGTAAGGCCTACATTGAGCACTGACTGACAGTGTGGCCTATACTGAGGAGTGACTGACAGTAAGGCCTACACTGAGCACTGACTGACAGTATGGCCTACACTGAGGAGTGACTGACAGTAAGGCCTACACTGAGCACTGACTGACAGTATGGCCTACACTGAGGAGTGACTGACAGTAAGGCCTACACTGAGCACTGACTGACAGTATGGCCTACACTGAGGAGTGACTGACAGTAAGGCCTACACTGAGGAGTGACTGAAATGCCACAGTGAGGAGTGACTGACAGTAGTGTATATTGATCCATTTTCCTCATGGAGAAAAAGGTAGCAAAGGCAAAGAATAAACAGCCATCTCTTGTCTATCATTATCATTGTTAAATAGGTGTATAGATATAATACCTTACATAGACATGTCACTAGTAGCCGGTGCTCCTGATGCTTAGGCCCGGTGGTTGTCACAGTCCCTGCCTTTCTGAAACATACTGCTATGGTCTATAGACTATCATGATCCAGTAGCAGTGTCTCCTCTGTGTGTTGTGCACATTTAGCATATGGATGCAGCACAAACCCGTCTATATGGAGTTACATATCACAGAGTCTTTACCTGCCTCCTTCCATACAGTAACCACTGAGTGGGATCTTTAGGAAATTTCGCAGCTTCTAGAGCTGGTCTGGTCCCACCCCTTGGCCACTGAATAGGGGGTGGAGATAAGCAGATCTGATGGAGGCGGCAACACAAAACATTCACATTTTTTAAAAAGCTGCATAGAATTTGTTCCAAATATTGCTTTTATAGTTATACAGTTACTGTATTAAACAGATACAACATAATTGGATGGGCACTACAGTAATATTTAACTTGAGGAGTGGCTGCACTTTTGTAAATTATTAATTTCTCTAATTGCATGAAAGAAGTAGGCAATTTTAGTCCTAAAGTGCAAAAAGACCTTGGGTTGTTTACAAAAACCTAATCTGTAATACACAAAAATTCCACTTGTTTCTGGAATTTGAGCCAATTAAAGCTGATAATTAGACTTTTTAATAATAATAATAATAAGTTATATAACTGTGTGAGAAAAATAATGTATACTTAAGCAAACAACAAACATTTTTCACAGTGTATAAACTCATAAGCACGTCACTTTTCATTGCCATTGTGCATGTAAATTACACAAAGTCTGCATAAAAACATGTTTGTAATTAAAGAGAAACTTATGATAATTCCCATATTATGTTTCTTGTTATAGTTTCTGGATTCAAACTAAAGTGCAGAGCTTTAGAGTCGCTCTAACCTGGGTAGAATTATTAAAACATTTATAATTTTCTGCCATGCCTTTAATATAATATATTTTAGACATTATTATATATAAAGGGTGATCTAAAATCCAGGTTTGAATTTTATAAATGCAACCGCCAGTACATGTGCCTCTCTCGGCTACCTATTAAGTGTGGGAGCAGATCTGGCTACGAGACTGTCCTAAAATTTTCTACAGATAGTGGCCACTGCAGGGAAGGAGGCATATAAAGACTCCTATCAGGACAGCCTAAAGGTAACAGGAATCACTTTACAAATATGTTTTTTATGTTTAAATAATTATTATAGTAGTAACATCCATCAAGTAACATCCTTTACTGGTCTTGTTTTCTTACACAATGTTTTTCTTTATTACGTTTACCGGAGGAGATATTGGATGTAATATGTGTATTTTTGCTGTGTCAAAAAAAAGTACATTCAATATTTAAAAGATGACCCATGTAATGTCAGAAAAGTTATGAGTAGGTCTATTGTCTATGTATGGCACTGAAAAATAATAATAAAAGTACATTCAATATTTAAAAGATGACCCCTGTAATGTCAGAAAAGTTATGAGTAGGTCTATTGTATATGTATGGCACTGAAAAATAATATACTTTAGTCAATGATCCGTTATATTAAAGTAGCTTTATTTTACAGCATGTATAATGCTACCACAAAAATAAGAGTTTTTAGTTTTATCTATGTGTGTTCATGTACAAGAGAGGTGATTAGGATCTGCACAGGAAGCTGTCCTGATAGGAGTTTTTAACTGCTTCCTTTTCCCTCAGGATTGAAATTTCCCTTTAGTAGTTGCCTGGTGGTCCAGTGGTTAGGATCTGGTACTTTCATCACCTGGGTTAGATTCCAGTCAAGAACCAAGAAGGTCACACCACCCTGAAACTATGCAGGGTTGGGCATGGTCAGTATTTGGATGGGAGACCCCCTAGGGTGCTGTGGCCTACTGGAGAAGCAACTGGCAACCCACTCTAGCATATCTGTCATGAATACCAAGTGGATCAGCATGGTGTGTTGCGGTCCATGAGCTCATAGAGAATTGGGCACGGCTGAACAACACCCTTTGTATGCCTAATATAGGGTTTAAAATAAATATATTACATTTATTTTCCCCAAATACTAAATAAATAAACAAATTCATATTGTGCTGGCATTATAATGCATGCTTTTTTAAATATATAGCAACTTTACAGCCCCTTTAAACCTCAAATATTTAATTATTTCTGCAATGATTTACAACATATCCTCATCTTCTCCTGCAGTATTTTGTAGTACTCCCTGATGAACCTGAAATCAGATTTAATTTCCTTAGATTTAATGCACAGTTCCCTTCTTAATAATTCCATGTCATGTATTTTCCAGATAACCAAATATATTCGCACCAATTCCCAGATCTCAGTGTACTAGTTCTATAAAGATGTGTTATACAGGACACCTGGTGACAGCTCAGGTTCTGTGTTATCACTTCTGTGTAGCTGCTGCCTCTCTACCTGCCCACACACTGCTTCATTTAATATTTATTCCTCCATATGGCACAGGCAGTTGTTCACGGCTATCTCTTGGCTTCCAAATAAGAGAAATTAAATAGCGCCTGTGACCTGATCCTCAGGGTGAGTGGAGGCGATGCAATATTGCTGTGTATGGTGCCACATAAAGCATTCCCATGTACAATGTACAAAGAGAATGGCACAATCAGGGTCATTTCTTTCTTTTTGGAGCCACTAGGCAGTGAAGTGGAGGAGCCCCTGAGAGGTAGTACTAAAGGTATGCACTGACCCATTTTTGCCTTTTCTGTACGTGTAAGTTCCCTTTCCTGTTGTGACTGTCTTGTTCTAGGTGGTTACCCCATAGTAGCCAGTTTATGAACTGCTAAATTTCATTTTTTTTAAGCCAGGTTCCATTTTTTTTAAGAAGTGGCTCCCATCACAGGTAAGCGCCCCTGGGAAACTGTTTAGTTGGCCCATGGGTACAATGTGGTGTGAACATTCACTTCAAGAAGTGGTTGCCTTGTTTCAGTCCATGTAAACTAAGCTGAGACAATCATGATGTCTGGGTTGGAAATTGCAAGAGGCACAATAAAATTATAATTCAGAGTTAAAAGGTTCACTGTAGTTTGTTATATACCTTACAAACGTCTTATAAGACGTTTTGTGAAAAAGCACTATGTATGCAACATTATAACCTCAGGGCCCTCCATGTGTTAATACTGTATTTTTCTCTTTACTTAACCCCAATACAGCACAATGGAATATGGTGGAACATTACAAAAAAAAGATTATAATAATAGTGATTTTACCTGCATACACAGTTTCTCCTATTTTTCCCAGGGAAAATGACATCAAAAAGTAAAATTTAATATAATAGTTAAATAGTAAACACTCAAGTTGTTTAATTTACACTTTCTACAACCATTTCGCCTATTACCCATTCAATTGCTTCATAAGAGCATACTATAGGTAGGACACTTTATTCTTTGAGCTATGATTAGGACAATAGTTATTTATTATCTTTATTTATATTGCGCCAACATATTCCGTAGCGCTATAAATGACTGTATTATAAATCTTTAACAACTGAAGCCACGATCACGAACATGGGACAACATAATGGTTCAAGGAAAAGGAATGCAACAGGGTTGTTTATTGTCACCTTATTTATTCAACTTATATGTGGAATATATGTTGGGCTAGACTAATCAAAAGCAGGAATTAATATTGCTTGGGGAAATATCAACAATCTCATATACATTAATGATACAATACTACTCTGATGGCTTAAAGTGAGGAGGAACAAAAGGGCCTATTAATGAAGGTGAAAGATGAAGATCGTGGCCATCTCAGTTCCTAGTAAATAGATGGGGAAGAAGCAGAGGCAGTGACAGATTTAATTTTTTAGACTCCAAGGTCTCTGCAGATGGTGACTGCAGCCATGAAATTAAAAGACGTTTACCTCTGGGGAGAAAAGCCATGTTAAGCTTGGGCAAGCTAGTAAAAAGTAAAGATATTACATTAGCAACAAAGGTCTTCATAGTAAAAAGTAAGTTATTCCCAGTAGCATAATATGAATGTGAGAACTGGAACATAAAGAAGTCTGAGCGCAGTAGAGGCATTGAGGTGTTGGAGACCACTACTTAGAGTGCCTTGGACTACAAGAAGATCCAATAAATCAGTACTACAGGAAATCAAGTAATTTGGTGATATCATGAGAAAACAGGATGACCTAGAGAAGACTCTTATGCTGGGAAAGATTGAATACACACGAAAAAGGGGACGACAGAGGCAGAGATGGATAGATGAGGTAATTGAAGCAATGATCATGAGCTTGATGGAGATCAGAGGGGCAGTGATTGACAGATATTCCTGGTATGCTGCGGTTCGTAGTGTCACAGAGTCAGACACGACTGAACAACTAAACAACAACAACTAAAGAAGCAAGATGGACAAACGTTATATACTTTGTAATTGCAAACTACTTATTTATTATTCTTTTCCTTCTTTCTCTCTTTCTTTCTTTCTTGATGAATAAATAAATGAGGGTTCTCTTTGTAATAAGATTTTATAACACAAACTTTGAAGGAAGTTACACCTTTTTTGGCCAGTACTGTGGGTTTCATCTCTCCCCGCAGACGATTATTCTATTGTCTATAAAAAATATGCAATTTTTTATTTTGCAATGCAATTCTTGACCTAGTACTGTTTCTGCTAATAATATGCATTTCTTCTCTGGGTATTTCCTATATCCATTTCCAGCATCTCCATTTCCTTGGGCGATGATGCACTCAAAATACAACTTATTCCTCCCATAAACAGTTAAATTATAAAAGAGGTTTTATTCAATGCCCCTATACCATGGACCCAGCACGTCCTATGCCCTATCCTTATCCAATTGAGGAATTACCACTGGGGTCTCAACCACAAGATTGAGTTAGTATAATTAGTATGGGCCTCATTCAATTGCAATTTTGCCAATTGAATAAGGATCTATATATGCACCAAACCATATATTTTTTAAAGAAGTTTTTAGCTAGTGAAGACCTTACTTTTGGATAGAAGTTAAGTAACTAAAATGTTCTGTAAAATAAATATGTTATCTGCTTGTACATGTATAAAGCTCTATTCAATTGGCTGAATTGCAATTGAATGAGGCCCTATGTCTTTATAGTTAAGCATTTAGTATCGGTAGTATTAGCAATTCATTGGTTAAGCCCACTAATTTTTACCTGTCACGGAGAATTCTACAACAACATCCTATGAAGCAAATCCATATATAAAAGCAAATTATTGCAGATTCCATTACCAACAGAAATAGTCAGAGGCCCTTATCTGAGAACAACACCTAAGCCGATTTGTTCTATTGTTCTGGTTGCGTACTCAGGGTCTCATTCAATTGTGATTTGGCCAACTTACAGAAGTTTTTAGTTAGTTTTTAGTTTGTGAAAATTATGCTAGGAGCCCTATTCAATTGGCCAAATCACAATTGAATGAGGCCCATGGACTTTATGCTCACTATGCCTTAGGTAGCTCACTGACGAGGCCCACAGAGGACAAAATATACGTCTGGGGATTGCTGTTTTTCCTGTTCAGGGTAGAATTGTGTGGTATTTTGGGGCTGGATCACTCTTTGAGACCAGACTGATAAATTACAGGATATTTCTGTGAGCTAAAGTGAGCTAAAAGAGGCTGCTCTATGAGTATGTAGCCAGACCTATAGAACATATCTACTTAGGTGTTATTCATCCTCAGATAAGCACCTCTATTCCTTTTTTTTAGATTATTATCAACCCAAACACAGACTGGCCTGTCCAGTTAACTCAATCACTTTATTCTTGATATTGTGACAGGTTCTACTATGCAGCTTTGGTGGGATATTTTCTCATATTATACCAGGTGAATGTCATGGCCGTCCAAGTATGTGTATAACCTAGTGTAACTGCAATAGGCATTTGCAGTCCAATAAAAAACAAAACCTAAATCCACATTTAATGCCAAAATGTGATATCTTCCTGGTTTGGCACAGAAAGCTTCATCTACTGTATAAGCTTTAATATACTGTACCCTAGACCAGATTTTCAGTGGACACTTCTTTACTAAATATTTGCAAAAATCTCTAAGTCCAAATGCAAAAAAAAAAAAATGAATTGCCGTCTGAACTAACTTATTCTTTGAGTGAAGCACTACAGTAACACACAAGCAACAATTTTGACATAAGATAAGACCCATTAGCTAAACTCAGTCTGCACATTTTATCTCTGAAAAGTTTGGCTAATTAATAATCAGCATAATCTTATGATTATTACAGACATGCTTGAATTCCCTTAGTGTGTGTCCTATCATTTCCGCTGGAAGGCTGTTCCACTTATCTACTACTGTTTCTATAAAATTGCATTTCAGCACTACCAAATATAAGCCTATAAGTAGTACTAGAAGAACTTTAGTGTACTTTTTTAATAGAAATCCTGAATTAATATGTATAAGAAAATACATATTTTACCTCCTAGGGGATATTCTGAATGTAAAGAATGTTAATCTCATGATGTATTAATAAACGCATGTATTCTGCACTAATGCTTCTGTTTTACAGGGCTTAGTCATGCAATTAACAGCAGACAGAACAGGGCGATCCATGATTTAAATGCCCCTTCTCTCGCCTAACATGTCATAACATAACGACTGCCTGTTATACAGTTATCTCTGTTGCTTCATTTGCAGAAATCGCAAATTTCATGATCATTTTCTTCTAATCGCTGAACAAGAAAATGAAGAGATATAATAAGCAGAAACAGAGTACAGTACTGGGTCTGCATGCTAAGGAGTAGTTACATGATACTTAGCTGAACTGGGAAACACCTCCCGTATCAAATTCTAAGTGTGTCCCTTAAAGAGATAGAACTTAAGGAAAAAAACAATTTTACTTTAGCGAGAAAGTATGATTATATATTTTTTTTCCGCTATACCATTAGTAGCCATGTGTGAGAGTGCTAATGTTACTCACCCTTCATTTGTCTGCCACCTTGCAAAGTCAGGGAGTGATCAGACTCCCGGCTGTCCCCCTTCTCCATAGTCCCAAACAGCAAAGTTTTGATCATAAAATCAGGAAGAGATTATTAAGAAAGTAAACAGCATTCCAGCCTGGCCTAATCACACTGCCTGCATGAAGGGCTCTCGCAGAGCTTGTCTCAAGTCTGTGGTTGCTGTTATTGCTGTGACTATAATCCCACAGCAGCTCTCAGTGAGGGCCCCAACAGGTGATGGTCATCTCTGCGGGTAAAATTCGAGTCTGCATGCTTTCCACTGCTGCCACATATAGCTACAATTACCCTGGCATGATGAATTGAATCAAAGGACTGCAGTACTGGAAATTCGTTTCGAACACTCTAGCTTATTTTTTAAAGATCTAAAAAAAAATTGCAGAAATTGGAGGATTTTTGTATAGATGGGTCAATAAAAATGGAACTGTATGAGGACACACTAAAGTCTTATATTTATTGTATATTTTTAATAACTTGACTTTATAAACCGCTAAATAATTTTAGAAAGGTAAAAAAATATATATGTTTTTAAAGGTTTGAGTGGTATTTTATCCACAGAGATACATTATTTGTCTGGAAAATAGGAGCCTGGGATCCCATGATTTTGCCATTCCTGTGTGTATGTATAGAGTCAAATAATTATGATCAGCGCCTACTTTTGGTGTGAACAGCATGTAGCCAATGAAATACGGCATGTGTCACGAGCTAGCTTGGTGGGTATATAAGGTGACATGTAGTCATTCTGAGAACATGAAGCGAGGGCCGTGGTTGCGGTAAGGGAAGGAGCGCCAAAGGCGCTCATTGCGCTGGTGGAGATGAGCGCCATAGCCGCTAATTCCTACGACCCCGTACAACCTAGGCAGGGAGCACCGAAGGTCCTACGAACCCACACGACTTAAGCATCACACCGACGACCCGCGGGACTACAGATCAACAGAGAGTTCAATTATACAATTCACAGTGCAATACCTGTAGCACTTTAAAAAAATTGGCGCAAAAAATTACGACCCGTAACACTTTGGAAAGGAAAGCGGAACTTAGAGAAAAAAAAATACGAGGTCCAAAAAGTACGAAGTGAACGGTTGAACCAAGCACATAGAAAAATATAAAAAACACAAAAAAAAAAACATAAAAAAACATCACACACAGCACGAGGGGACAGCCATGATGTCTGGCAGTGAGGTTGCACACAAATTTAAGTTGCTTTTGCACAGTTTTGCCTAAGTGAGAAAAAAAATGGCGGCTGAAAAAATTGAAAACGAGGGTACACGACCCATAACCACGCAAAACACCTCCAGGCACATAAGACTTTTACCCAGGAACGTACAAGGTACAAAATACACTATTACAAACTACTCTAACACATAGACAATCGCAGCCATTTTACAACACTAACTTGAAACTAATAACATTGCAATTCTAAAATGCCGCTTTACACAACTAAACAAACGGTTTGGCCTCTCGCACGCAGCCTATTTACACTGCACACTTGGCACATTGCTGACACTTTCTCCTCAGGTAAGCAACAGACCAAATGTACATTGTATGCTGCAGCAAAAGCGATTGTTAGCTCTTCAGGATATTGATTGCTGGATATATTAATTACAAATAGGTAAAGTATATTAATTTATTATTTCATTAATTAATTAATTATTATTAACAAAAATATATATATACAAAATAAAAATACCAGAGTAGAGGCTCGCAATGAGCGCCAAAGGCACTCAGCTCGAGGCTCACAATGAATGCACAGGGTGCTCAAACAACCAAAAGTGCACCAGGGGAGAGCCTCGCAATGAGCGCTGAAGGTACTCAGAGAACCAAAAGCCTTACATTGTGTGGCAAACAGCATTGCCTGGCTTACAATTTTATTGCCGGCATTTTTTGACCGGCAAGTCGCTAGTATATATATATATATATATATATATATATATATATATATATATTGTGGTGTACGGCCCCCCAATGGATGGTTCAAGTCACACAAAAGGGAAAAGATCTGCTCCAGGTAACTTGGAGTTTATTCCCTGTACCTGGGCTAATTGGAGCTGCAGGTGTAAAATGCCTTTTTAAAAGACACACACATAGAGATGGAGGGGCTGCTGATTAGGCTCTGGCCTGAGTGCTGTGAGGAGACTGTGTGGAGCTGCAGTCTATGTGAGAAGCTGTGATGTGAGACAGGAAGACTGGAACCTGAGAGCTGAGCTGAGATAAACTCTGAATTAAGGCAGCAGGGAAGACTGCTTAAAGTACAAAGAGACACTGGCAAGTAAGTTAGATTGCCTGGAGACTACAGCCAGCTGTTAAAGAAGAGACACTGAGTGTTTCAGTGTGACCTGAGAGGAGAAAGAGACAGAGCTCTTGAACAGGAGCTGGCAGGACTTACAGAGCAGCACAGGAAGCTGCCAGTAAGAGGATCAGTCTGTGTGACTGCAACAATACTCACCTGAGAGACTGTTTGCATTAAAAGTAGCAGACCTGCAGAGGATCCATTGCAGCTGAAAAAGCTGACAGAGAGAGACTGGACTTAAAGGGACCCCCCCCCCCCCCCCGTGTGAAATTCCTGCAGAACGAGAAGTGGTCTCAATGCTAGTGAGGGTGCTCCTGTAAATAAGTAAGCCCGTTTATTTAGATTTTTCTTTTCATGCTGAAATTAAGCTATTGTTTGTTTTGTATACATTGTTAATAGCAAAGATAAAGTATATGGTGACTCAGCGGTTTATGTGGAAATCACAGGAGCAACCGGTAGCCAAAGGCCGGCCCTGTCACAATATATATATATGTGTGTGTGTGAGAAGTGTGTGTGAGAAGTGAGAGAGGCAGAGGGGGATGGGAGAGGCCTAAGTCCCTCAGGCCTTGTGGTTGCGGCCCCTAACGGCGGCAGGGGGAGATGAGAGGCATCATTCATCACTCATCACAAGGCCTGCATTGCGAGGCCTTATTGCAGCCTAAGTCGCGCGGGCTGGTGTTCAACAGCTCACCTTGCAAACCGTGACCAACATCATAAGCATTCCGAACAGCCCCCAGATCCACAACTTTATTACACCCATTTGATGAACTTTGCTATAATGTTCACCAATTGTTATATTTTAATTCTCTGTGGTCATAATTGTATTTAACACTGCAACTCCACATAGATTTTATATAAAACTAAGGATTCCATTTGCATTATGTTCTAAATACACATGGTTAAATGCTGCTCCTTTCAAGTGAACAACATGAATAGTTCCAGGTTATTAGTTCTTTTAGGCGAGTATTCAGGGACAACCTGATCATGTCTCCATCAGTGGAAATAGTATCACTATGAATGAGATTCTAGCACAAGCTTCACTATACAGGTCTTATAATAACATGGAAATATGCAAACTTTTTATTTTTTTAATTACATTTAAAGCTATGCACTTAATGTGTCCCAAAACCAGGACTGCACTTTACATTTAAAGGGATACCTAATGCTGATAACATCCTAAGTGTCAATCCCTCTCGTCAAATTCTCTCTGCCGATGATGCTGTCACTGGCCTCTGCTTCTTGTCGGCTTGCTCTACTTGACCAGAGCACATTTCAATGTTGTAAGTTGTATTGGGAAAAAACATTCTGATGGCTGAAAGTGAGGAGGAACTAAAGGGCCTACTGATGAGGGTAAAAGATTGCAAACAGGAATCTCAGTTCCTGGCAAATAGACGCAGAAAAAGTGGAAGCAATGACAGGTTTTATTTTCCTGGGATCCGAGATCTTTGCAGATGGTGACTGTAGCCATGAAATTTACGGATGTTTGCTTCTAGGGAGGAAGGCTATGGCGAGCCTGGACAAGTTATTAAAAAATAAAGATATATCACTATCAACAAAGGTCTACATAGTTAGAACTATGGTATTCCAGTAAAACAACGAGAAGGTGGAGGCAGAGATGGATAGATGAGGTCTTTAAAGCAATGAACATAAGCCTGAGGGAGCTCAGAGGGGCAGTGGCTGACAAATGTGCCTGGTGTACTGCCATCCATAGGAGCATGGAGAGTCAGCCACGAATGAACAAGATTTTAATCAAAAACAGGGTCCACTATTGTTTGTTTGTCTTACCATTGCATATTTATTTGTATGTAACCTCTGTATAGCTCTACGGAATGTATTGGCGTATTAGAATTGAATATTATTATTATTACTAGCGTATTGCCCGTCAAAAAATGACGGCAATCAGATGTGTATGTTTTAAAAGTTGTTTAGTTATTAATATACATATGGAATTGTAAGGTAGCTAATGTTGTTTTCTGTGTACTACTGAAATATAGAAATCAAATTAATAAATGAATTTACGTATTTTTATGCATTGTGTTGAAGAGCTGGCAATCTGTGTTGATGTTGCAGCAGCATTAGTGGTGTGGAGGTGCTGTGTAAGCGTGATGAACGTGTGCAGTGTAATAGTGTGCGTGCGCGAGCCGAAACCGTTAACGTAGCTGTGTACTTCCGCATTATCCAAAAATGGCGGATAATGTGTGGTATGCGTCTTAGCCGATTATCGGTACGTGTTTTCCGTGGTTATAGTGCTGTCGCCTGGTTTTCGTTTTGTTCATGCAGCATTTTTTCTGCGGCGCTCATTGCCAAAGTACTACAGTTTAACGGCTCGCCACGCTGCGCGAGGCTCGCCGGGCAATGATCGCCTGCGGCGCTCATCGCTCAGCCCTACGGCGCTCATTGCCAAAGTACTACGGTTTAACGGTCGCTCATCGCTCAGCCCGCTAAAGTTCTACGGTTTAACAGTAAATATGGTCAAACGGTCAAATGACGGTCAATAAAAATTAAATGCAGTGAAATTTGTTTGCCACACATGACGCTACATTTGTCCCTTTTTATTTTCTTAAAATAAATACAATTTTTTTTTATTTTATTTTAATTTTTGTAACTTGCAACTTATATTTCACATTAAATGCGTTGGTTTAGGCGGGAAATCCGATGTTGCGCGAGACAAAGTCGTTAAATCTGTGTTAATGCGTAAATCTGTAATTGTGTTTCGTAAAATGTACTCGCTACTGTCTTTTTACTCATTGCACGGTTAATCCGCATCCTTTATCTCGTTGTTTTTCAAACACATACGTCTGTGGCTGTGTTTTACGCAGTTCGTAGTAGTATAGCCTCGTTTTCATTTTTTTCGGCGGCCATTTTTTTCTCGCTTAGCCGATTTTCGATCTTTGTAACTCGGCTAAATCGATCTAAATTGCAGTTCCAACTCACTTCCAGACGTCCTGCCTGGTTCCCCATGCTGTAAGTGACCTTTTTTTTATTTTTTTGTGTGTATTTAGTGTTTTTTTTTACTGTTTTTGTTCCGCCGCTTATCTCGTAATTTTTTTCACCTCGTATTTTTTTTCTAAGTGCTACGGTTTAACGGCTCGCCTCACTGCGCGAGGCTCGCCGGGCGATGAGCGCCTGCGGCGCTCATCGCTAAGTCGTACGCACTACGCAACGCAGCGTGACGACGAATCGTAGTTAGACAATTATAATATGTGATTATTATTGTTATTAATAATAATAATACAGGTACATTACTATATACAATACTAGAACAATGACTCCAAAATGAGAGCACTCAGCTCACAGAATTGATACTGCAATTTCAATTTAGCCAAGGATTATAGGCTATATTACTCATTTTCTTTTCTAGTAGAACTTGAGCATCCAGACGGAGTATAAGCAATAGAATATGTGTTATAATGGGATTATGTTAACAATGAAAGCTGCAGAAATAAACTGATAAGGGTGTTTCTTATATTATTGTCTCAGGTTGCATTATTCCACAACAAAATGGTAATTATTCTGCTACTAAGATGAATACAGTATGCCCATAAACCCAATGTGAGCTTCAAAGCACATTTCCTATTTGAAGAAAATGTAGGCACAGTGAGGATACACAATGCTAATTTACACTTCTCTATATACAGTGGTTCACAAAACAGAGCCAGAATTTGAGCATATACCTTCTGATAAATGTACAGGTGACTCCATCATAATCACTGAGACACGGATACAAACACATGCAATTAAATTAGCATCACCATCCTGGCCTTTAGGTTTGCCTTGAGAACCATGATTGGGAACTACTGAATATAGCTTTCATGGACATCTGACCCCAAAAAAATATATTCAGTGCAATTTTTCAAATTAAAAATTGAGATGAATCACTGAATGATTTTTGGGGAATCCAAACACAATTATATAAAAGGATATAAGCAAGTCTTTAGATTTGAGTAGAAACTGCATCATTTTATATTATACAGTATATAGTACAATAAGATATTATATTGATGTATATACACTTGTATTTGTTTTTCTTTTACTATTCTCAGCCTCCCCTTCTAACTATACTATATTGCTGTTTTTGTTGTTGTTCAGTCATGTCCAACTCTCCATTATCTTATAAACCAAAGCACACCATGTCTCAGTTTGTGCTTATCCATAAGTTTTTTTTGGCAAAGATACCGGAGTGGGTTGCCAGTTCCGTCTCCAGTGGGCTGTACTTTGTATGACCTCTCTACTATGATCTCAGGTGACCCTACATGATATAGCTCACAGCTTCATTGAGGTACACAACCCCCTTCACCACGACAAGGTAGTGATCCAGAAGACGATTGCTGTTTTGAGACATTAGAAATGTATTTCTTCTAGTGTTCGGATATTATTTCTGCCCAGTTTACAATCACACATACTATATAAACCCTTAGGCCCTCATTCTATTATCGGCCGTAAATCGGCCGCAAAGCTGCGATTCCTTGCGGGCTCCCAGTACCTTGCAATTCAAATAGACGGCGCCGCAAGGATATCCCCTTACGGCCGGCCGTATATCTTGCAACCGGCCGCAAGGTCTGAAAACTTTAAAAGCAAAAATAAATTCAAGACGGCACTGTAAAGCTCTGTAAATGCTAGGGATCATAATGGGGGACATGAGGATTAATAGCAACCCCCTCTCAAGCTTGCACATCAGCCCAAATATGAGATTTCATTAACTGTTTATTTTCCGTCCGCAGCGTGGCCGGGTCTGAGGTGCTCAAAGCCCTCTGGACTTTTTCCACAGATATTTAACATAAATTAAAATAAAATGTATTTACGGATTTGAGTGTGTGGGAATGTTGTGCTATGAATGCTAACACCTACAATCACTTTATAGTCTCCTCAGAGTGCAGGATGGCTTTATTATGGCTTTATAATGTGCTTAATTGTGTGCCTGCGGGACCTTTTTGCTGCAAGTAAGCTGCGGCTCGGTTTTAGCCTTGCAGAGAGGGTTCCCGGAGCAATTGAATAGCAACCAGGATTTTCTTGCGGCCGAAACTCTTGCAGCCGTTTAAGATCAAAGGCTTTCCTCCGGCGCGTGCGGCCGCAAGGGATAACAAGGCGCCGGCCGCAAGCCTGCCGGAGTTCCCGGCCGGAAGGGAATAGAATAGGCAAATAGCTTGCGGCCGGTCCTTGTGGCCCCGCATCTACTACGGCCGATAATAGAATGAGGCCCTTAGATTGTAAGTTTGCGAGTTTTCAATTATGTGTCCGTGTCTTGGAAACAAGCACTATGTGCATTTGTTTATATGCTCAAAAACAGGGCCCTCCATTCTTTATAAGGTGTTAGGTTTTTTTTTGTGCCATGTACTAAACCCCTGTACAGCGCTACAGAATATGTTGGCGCGATATAAATAAGGATAATAATAATAATATGTGTAATTATTTAAATCCATGTAGAAATTACTTTTGAAACACAATCAGGACCTCCTTCTGGCTAGCTCTAATTGGGGTTTGTCAGCACCAGTTGAGTTATGGAACTGTATGGGGAAAAACAACAACTATCTGATATAACTTAACCAAATCGGGAGGCGTCTGACATTTTTAATCACCAATGCATTCATTTTTCATGCAAAAGAAAAGCTTTCTAAAGCATATAAACTGCCACTAAGGTTTAATACTTCTTTAGAAATGGTTTACATGTATAGTCTCTAGTATTAATTTCCATATATTTGCAATGCAATTTTTGCTTTTATATTCTCTATCTGTGGTGAAACAGAAAGCATTTTCAAGCAAAGTCATTACTAAACAAGCAGATGAAACAAAAATTGGGATGAAAATGAAGAAAAATGTGATCAATGTAATACAGAGTGTTTATTATAGGGTTGGATGGGGCTACATTTTGTATATACTCAAGTGATCAAAGGTAAAACATCTCTTTGAATTATAAAATGTACAAAGTCACAGCTAATGACAGACAGCTATAATGAAGCCCTCATCAGCTACATGTAGAGGTGAGATGATTGTACAAGGTTTAAAGCCTGATTTCCCGAATGAAGCAACTAATGAGGACCTTGCATGATTAGTATTTTAGTACTTGTGAAATGAGATAGGAGTGAATTGAATGCCAAAAAGTGCTTAATGTTATAGATACCCCTTCAATGTAGCTAGGAAAAACACAACAATTATGTTTACTTCAGAACTGGGCAATTTGTAAAAATATTCAAACATCTAACAAAAATGACAGCTTCCCCTTATTTGCAGTACTCTCAGTTAAAGGGACACCAAAGTCACAGATTTGCTACTGTCCATTTAAAAGATCAGGTCTTTCTTTGTGCAGAGGTTTATAAGTATATCTGGCTATTTTGTATGAAAATAGCTTTTTTTCAGGACTCTCTTCTGATAAATGCACTTTATTTTATCGGGTACTGCCAGTAGAGGGAGCAACTGATTTCTCCATAGAGCTCCATGACCGGTGCAGTGCTCTTGTAAACCCTAATTAGAGTTAGGTAGATGTCCATGACGGTTGCAAAAAGCTGAATTTAAGAGAAATTCTTAAGACTGTTTATGAATAGAGGATGCTATCTTGTCTTGCTACATTTGTTCCTTAGTGCTGGATCAGGAGGTGTGTGCTTGTTTTATCCATCAGTCAGGGTGGTGGAAAAAGGATTTGTTAGATAATTGGATCTGACTGAAATTGAAACCACTCCCATTCCTCCTCACAGGCCAGGAAGTATTTACCTTGCATCACTAGATGTATGTGCTTGACCCACACACTGAGCTTCTACCAGAGTATCATGGATGCCTCCAGGATGCAGCAGAGGCATCACATTATGACCCTTTCCCTGACTAATTGCGCTTAGTCAGATTTGTAGACATATACACACATTATATATATATATATATATGTATATATATATATATATATATATATATATATAATGCATAAATACCTAGACAAATTACACATTTTGTTTGTGGATACCACTTGAAGACAAAATGTCACTTCTCAAAATGTAAAATATATTACAATATCTAATAAAGGATTTAATAAACAACTTAGGGATGTTATTTCAATAAATCAATCATACATATATATGTATTAAAAGATTCCCCAATGTATGCCAGTTTCAACATTTACCATTGTGATTACATGACTAAAGAAAATGGTTTCAATCAATGAGGTGGGAGCTCTCTTCAAAACAAAGACGCTTTGGGGGTGCCTGTTAAGGTTTGGGGTTGACATACTTGCTTTAATATCAATGTAAATGTTATATTAACCCAAGAACAATAATTTAATTACCACACCTTCAAAAGTACCACTGACTGTAATGGAAGTCTTTCTGCTTTCAAACAATGGGTATTGAGGGCTATACCAGTATAGTGGCCTGAGATATGGATTCCCAGTACATTCCCAGTGACTCGCATGTATTTCCTTGCTTATACCACGACACAATAGACTGATGACATCCTTGGCAGTGCTTTATTCATAGAGAGATCACTGGTTATTCTAGTCTGTGGTTCAAATTAGCCTGTCAGTGACCTCTTTTAAGTAGCAAGATGATTGGTTATTTTGAGACAGTACACCCCTGTAGTTAGAAGTACACTATCTTCATAAGCTGCAGAGGGAAAACCAGTTAGGAACTTTTTGTAAGATCTTAATCAGAAGAACAAATCTTTTAAACACTTATTTTAAAAAATAAAGTACACAAAAGTAAATCGATACATAGGTATATTATATTCCTAGCAAAATCCAGAAACCCTCAATGTCCTTTTAACAACCTAATTCCCCCAGTCATCCTCTGCAGAGAAGGGTTTAAATTGTATTAGGCAGATGAGATACATTTAGTTTATATATATATATATATATATATATATATATATATATATATATATATATATATAAGAGGGAAGAGGAGTGTATCTGTACCCTCTGCAAGTTTTGCACTACACTGTCATGGTCAAACAGTACAACTATACACCAGTCTAACAGGTATAAATTACAACCTTCATTAATAACAAATTGTGTTACAGTGCTGCTTCCTTATGTTTATTTACTGTATTGCTCCCTGTCTCCAGAGGCATCAAGACCTATATATTGAATGAGAGTCTGTAAAATATGTGTCTTGTGTTAAGTTGTTCAGTCATGTCCGACTCTCTGTGACCCTATGGACCTCAGCATGTCAGGCACATCTTGTATCTGGGTGCGCTAATCCATAAGGTTTTCATAGCAAAGATACTGGATATAAACCGCAAAATAATTTTAGAAAAGTAAAAAAATATATATATGTTTTTTGAGGTTTGAGTGGCATTTTATCCACAGAGATACATTATTTGTCTGGAAAATAGGAGCCTGGGCTCCCATGATTTTGCCATTCCTGTGTATATGTATATACAGGGCAGAGTCACATAATTATGACCATCGCCTACTTTTGGTGTCAGCAGCGTGTAGCCAATGAAATGTGGCACGTGTCATCAGCTGGTTTGGTGGGTATATAAGGTGACATGTAAGATTTCTGCAAACATATCAACCACCAATGTCATTGGTAAAACGTGCAATTTATCCGAAAAGGGGATGATCATTGGGGTTGCCAGTTCCTTCTCCAGTGAACCACAATTTGTCCGACCACCCTGCTATGACCTGCCCATCTTGGGTGACTCTAGATGGTATAGCACGTGAGTCTGCAAGTTATCATTCTTATAAGGTGCCTTGAAAAAGGACTTTGTATGTAAGATTTTAAGCTCAAAGACAGGGCCCTCCATTTTTTTGCCATGTTTAATATTGTATTTTTGTTGTACTTAACCCCTGTATAGCACTAGGAATTGTCGCATTACAAATAAAAGATAATAATAATAATAGCTCACAGCTTCACCGAGGTACACAAGCCCCTTCACCACAAGGTAGCGATCCAGAAGGGAAGTGTGTGTCTTGTTCAGATGCAATTAGCTTTGCAAATATTTAATTCACTTCCCCTGTGTATTATTTACATATATTTAAAACTTTGGTTGCTTGGAGCCTATGTGGAGGAATGCTTCATCTACAAAGCCAGTTTGCCATATGCCTAATAGTAACAATGCATAAGTCATACATGTGATTGTGGTTTTATTTCTTGAAATATCATGTTTTTGAGTATAATTCTTGATAGGCTAAGCTGCCCCATCACATGACCCAGTTCTGGTAGAATAATAAAGTAACAAGAAATTATTATATAAAAAAATATTGGAAATCATCCTAACATATCATTTAGTAATAGAAAAACAGCTTTGACCTTTACTACATTTGGTTGTCCCTCAGCTCAAGAAATCCTCATATCAGATCGGTCATATTATTAGCACTTAATTACAAGTCATAATGTGGCTTTTGTGAGGGTCTTCCAAATATGTACTGTCATGTCTTATATGCTTATTGTACACATGTGTAGTGCACTATGCAAATTGTACAAAGCCACTTTAAATTAATGATAGCAATAAAGTGATAAAGGTACCAGAGATACACAGCCTTATTGAATTGCGATTCGTCCAATTGAATAGGGCTCTATATAAGCACATAGCATATTTTTTTTTAGAAGTTTTTAGTTAGTGAAGACCTTGCTTTTGGATAGAAATTCACTAACTAAAAACTTCTGTAAAAAAATATGCTTTGTGCTTATATAGAGCCCTATTCAATTAGCCAAATTACAATTTAATAAGGATGATAATCTTAATTCCTGTGCTATATTTGCATACTGGAACCTATCAATTTATTACCATTGTGTAGAAACTAGCTTTCAGCTATTGGTGAAGGCTAAATGTTAAACTTATTTCTTCCCTTATAAGCCTTTTGACCTTTGTTCCACAAAATATTTGGATTTGGCAACCAAATAAAATTAAATTATGAAATCTATGTACTCAATACATAATGGAACATCTCAATTGATTAGGGCAAATATTATATATGGAAATAAAAATGTCAGGTGGAGTGTGGAGGAAGCTGAAACGGAAGCGGAAACGGCACCCATAGAAAGTTGTGTTCCCTTAAATGTCTACAGCAGTGCTTGCTATAATTATTTAAATATCGTCTAATAAAATTACTAAAGAGACAATGTTTTTTAACATGCATTTAAATTAGGGATATGTAAATGATATAAAAACATTATTTAAACTGAAAAAATATCAGAAGATGCACACATAAACGGACTAAATAATTTTATGTTCACCGTCAAAGGCCTCCTCCACTTTTTGCAACAAAGCCATAAACTCTTCCTTCTGTCCCTTTTTTGTTTGTTTTTAATGTATATTTTTCTGAAATCCACGTAGTTTAATTTTATTCCAAGAAATGCAATATTTAAAAAAAATACTGATAGAGGCTTTCAAAACAATGTCTTTTTAAATCTAGTTATTTAAAATTACAGCATTGAGGGATTTTGTGTCTGATAACTACACATGAGACTGGTGCCATTTATTTTATAGTAGGATAACTGTATTAGATCCCATTGTCTTTGTGCATAACAGTGTATGATCCAGTGTCATTTAGTTGGTTTATGTGTGTTTGCAATGCAAAAATGCACAGTAACTATGAAAATTGCAGCCTTATTAAATTGCGATTCGGTAAATTTTAAAATAGCTCTATTTAAGCACATAGCATATTTTATTTACAGAAGTTTTTAGTTAGTGAAGACTAAAAACTTCTGTAAAAAAAATATGCAATGTGCTTAAATAGAGCCCTTTTACATTTACTGAATCGCAATTTAATAAGGATGTTGGTGTTTTATCCAACCTGTACTGAGTTTTTTTCCAATATCAATGACTAATTTTATACATTATCTGAAAATTACAGGACAAATTTGTCTTTTGGCTTAGCAATATTCAATATAAAAGGGCGTTTAGTTGCCTGAACAAATTGCACATAATATTCATCTCCTTGCATGATAAGTGACATCACACCACTAATGATTGTCATACTTGTTATAATTAATTTACAGTATGGATCACAGAGGTACAAACAACTCTGTTTGTGCTAAAGCTAAGGCTAAGGTTGCTCTCTGGTTCCATTACGGATTATGCCAAGAAGCCCATCCTGGCCAGGATCTAAAATTAGAGCGGATGTTCCTTAAACTTGATCATTATTTCCACTAATGTTGTAATATATTAACAAAAGTGTAATTAGGAACTCTACATATTGAGATTGAGAAGTACACTTCACCTCCAGATGAACATATTCTTACCTCTACATCTCCAGTTCTCTCTCATGTATGGTGCCAGGAACCACAACAGTGACTTAAAGTTGCATCCACAGGGAGGGGCTTCACACTATCAGTGCCATGCTGTGTGCCTGAGCATCATGAGATGCTGGTAGTGGGAAGCACCTCCCTGTGGATGTTTATAGAACAGCTATAAACATGGCAGCTATCATGAGCATGAACAGGAAGAAAGGGGAGGGTTCAGAAGGTGAGAATATGTTATTCTGGAGGCTTCATAGTAGTGAAGTGTACATTTTATGCCACAATTACATTCAGGAGGATAAAATTAATTAAGTCACCTAGTTAAAACATTTATATAAAAATGTATCTTTATTACAGTTTTCAAATAGCAAAAAGCAAGTAGCTGTTGAAAAACATAGTAAGGAAAGCTTGAGTGTGAGATAAAGTTAAGTTTATCAGGTATCAATTTTAAAGAATCACAGAAAACTATTTTCATTTACTTTATAATGCTCATTACATAAGATGTTGCTTTACATTTGCCTTTTAACAGAGATGTTATTATATAGAGGGTTTTGTCATGAAACACCATTGTGCCCGACCTGTCATGTTATACACAATTCATTTTTTTAGTAAGTTGTCTTATCTGTAACAAATTGCATGGCATGTTAAGGCATCAAAGCCACTGTCCTTGCGTATAAAGATGTGTAAAGGGATAAATAACTGCCTTGCGAAGCAGATAATGGCAAACACATCTTCAGAGAAAGATTTTATGAAAACCAAATAGCTTCGTAGCAGTAAAGTTATCCAGTTCTTCAATTATTAAAACTGCATTATGTTGTGCAAACTTCCCAGTGGGGACAGAATTTAAACAAGGGATTCTGAGTTAGTGTAAGGAACACGAACAGTGGTCATACATCTTAATCAGAAATTAAACTTATTGTTTTTTTATAATTAAACACTTTTGTGTTTGTTACATCACATCCTGAAAGCTGCATGATGGGAGGAGGGGGGGGGGAGGTGTAATCTGGGTGGGTAGGGCAGAATTCTAGACCCTTTATTTGATGACACCACACCCCTTCCCGTTCACCGACCCAGATGCAGGATGTTGCATCATTCAATGCAACAATAACTCTCCAGAAATGTAAACTCCCCTCTCATACACAACCTCCATCATTGTATAGGCATCAAAATGTATTTATGTTTCTAGTTAAAACAAGCTCTATGACTTTCCTGATTAATTATGCCATTAGTCAGACTTAGTTTCCAACAAATATATAAATTTGCTACAGGTGCTACAAAATGGTTAAAAATACATATTTCAAAGGCAGAATAGTTTCAACAATATCTTTTTCTCAATCTAAACAGTTTGGCCCTACTTAACTCCATTTTTGATCTTGGGACCAGTTGATTATAATCCAATGTTCATGGGACCAGCTTTGGGATTCCAAACATTTTTTTTTCAAACTGCTTATTTTTCATTTTGTAAGGGGAAGTACAATAAAATAAACCTTTCTGTTCCTTAATACAAAAGTTGTGTACCGTCTATTGTTTATAAACAGATATAACTAAGAGGAAGAAGGGCGGGGAATTGGAAAGATAAGCACAAATCAGACCATTATCTGTAGGAGCAATACGGTTGGATAATTTCAGGAGACAGACTAAGTAAATTTTATTTATCGGAATAAACACGGTAGTGCAACATGTCCAAATAATTTGCTAAACAGAGATGAGTTAATTTAAAATCGTTCTACCTTGGAAGATGTAATCATTACAGAACAGGAGAGGATCACTCAGTGTGACAACTGCCAGTCACCGAACGGCTCTCATACCAAGCAAAATCAGTCAAATGTAGTCACATATAAAATGGATCTCTCGCAAAGCAATGTTCTTTTTACATGTCTATTCTGAGTCTCTGACACCATCTGGGACCATATATAAGCTGCCAAGACTAACAGGTAATCACTTGCCCCTGAAATTATTTTTTTAACTATTTTTCAGTTTAATAACATTTTATGTTCAATAATCAAAATGGGTCACAGTTGGCATGGGTTGGAAAAAGGGAGACTATTCCATTGGGAATTGGTTGGGGAATACGCTGAAATTTTTTACAATTTACTTTACAATGTAATATAGGCTCAGAATGAGAGAAAACCATTATTGTCACCAACAAACAGCATTGAAGCTCCATATTTTCTGACTTTCTTTTAAAAAAGGGCCACTGCAGATTGGGAAAGATTTTACTTGTTTATGTAATATGCAACAAACTGTGAGCATGGTTTAAAAAATGCTACAGTTGTTAAACTTACATTTTGTATAGTATAGTATATTTTAATGATTTTTTTATGGGTGGCGTAGTATTAACGGGTCACTGTAGTGGCTGGACAATAGGGTCTCATTTGTTTATTGAATAGCTGATTAGCAATACAATCAGTATTATATTTAAAAAAATCAAGGGAGCCTTTAAAAATTACATCTGAATTGTATTGTTGTAGAAAGCTGAACATATGCTACCCTGTTAGGTGGAGTCATTCCCTAAATTTATCCTAAGAAATTATCCTAAGAAATTTTATCCACCTAAACCTGGGTGGAGCAAAAAAAAAAAAAAAAAAACAGTCCAATTTTTTTAAATCACTATATTCTTCAGATTTCCAGGACTCCACTCTTCTCCAAATGGTCATAAGTTGCAGGCTGCTGTCTCAATGGGTGTGTATGTGTTTTTCCAGGTCACACAAACTGCAAACAATCAGTCCATAAGCAGTCCCTATCATACTCCAGGAGCAGTGTCAAATCAGGGCTGCCCATGTGCAGCTAACTAACTAACCAGGAAAGATAACCCCAGCAGACCAGATATTGGAAGAGACCTTTGCAGAGTATGTTGGTTTACATAAACACCCTGGATACCTCTGTCACAATATGTAAAAAAAAAAAGAAAAAAATCTGGACCTTGACTTCCTTTTTACAAACATTTTTGGACCTCAGTGTATTTTTGTGAAAATGAGTTGACCACACCCACACTATTGTATGACCACAACAGTAGTCCAAAATATAATGTTGACAAGATGTTAAAGACATTCCTTTCCTCGTCTTGGAAAATATCCAAGTAAAAGGTAAAGCACATCAGGAACTGACCATTGTCCGAATTAAAGTTTCCTGTACAGCTTCTGATTAAAAGAGTACACTAGGGGAAAGAAAGCTAAAAAAAGTACACCACATGTAAAAGAATGTAAAAAAGGATGATTCTGGAAACAAAAACAACTTAGAGGAAATCTTTTAATGCATTATTTAAACAAAGGGAGGAACACATCAAGAATAGACATCAAATTCAATATTTTGGTCCACTGACGTAATTTTCAGCCCATTAATTAGTAAATTACCAAGTACCTCTGTGCCAAACACTAACAAGACATTCAAATGCAAATGGGCCAGTGTGTTGCATGAACAGATAAGGAGAATAGTACACGCTAATCTGAATAAGAGCCAAAACCAGCACTTCAGTAGTTGGCAAGAGATCAAGTATTTGAGGTGGACAAATAGCAAAACAATAATGGGCTGCAATGTGCCTCATGCATAGTACCATTTTGTTTTTGGACAGGCCACAAGCAATGGAGCACTACTTGTGTGTAAGTGCATTCGTTACAGCTGCTGGAACACCATCTAATAGCAAAAAAAACATGGCAGGTCTTTGGGTCCACCAAGAGTGCCAAGCTTTGGGGGTGGAAGCCTTTAACTTGCTGATATAGGAAAAACGTACAGTGTTTTCTGACTAGCAAGTGGCAGGGGAACATGCATCACCAAATAGTGTCTCATATTAGCGCTACAGAATATGTTGGCACATTACAAATAAATGATAATAATAATATTATACCACCATTTGCATTGCTGTGCATCATGGACCGACAAATGAGAATTAAGAAGCTCGAGCCACAAAATTATGTATTACATTTAAAAGAGCCTTTTTTTAAATTGTTGTTTGTATAAAAAATAATTGCTGTGCAGGTTAAATGTATTATTTTCAGTCCATTCTATTGGAGCAAAAGTAGTAGAAAGAATCAGATGAGATAAAGAAAATGCGAACCAACAGTAAATAATTGGATGTATTTTTTTACTTTCTAAAAAAATTGCATGTTATCAATTTTATTTATTTAGAAGACCTTACAGAAGAAGTTGACCTAAATTCTTAAATAGTAAGAATTCCCAGACATACACAAAGGTTTTGGCTGACTAATACCCAGTACCACAGAATATATCATCATTTATAGAGAAAATTACTATGATTATACACTGTAAATATATAAAATATAAGAAGGGATTCAGTAACCGAGTTACTAGTCCAACTGTAATCCCCTCAAACCCCACATGACTGTTTATACAGTTTGCCAAGACGTCAGATGATTCCCATACAAAGCTGCGTTCCCTGGACTTGCGCCATCCCATTGTGTTTTTCTGTAGGTTATTGTACCTTTTATGGAATCAGCAAGAGCATTCTATGAGGGTGCTGTAATGCGTAAACTGTGTACACAAACAAACATCAATTTCTATCCACAACACCATACACATTTCCCACTACAATGATATGTACAAAAAGTATCATTTCTTGACATGCTGAAATTTATGAAAATGTGAGGACCTCTTTAAAATAATTCCATTGATTGCAGTATGTTTGATTGAGGAGAGTGAATAAGGAATCTTGGAGTGATGGCGGCCCTTACAGGACACTGATCTAGACCATTGGTTCTTAACTGCTGGTTCTAGGACTGGTGCTGGTTCCTAAGAACTGGTGTCGGCCCTCAGGAATAAAGAAGAATGAGAAAAGTATAACATACCACTACTATTTATCATACTTATAAATACATTATTGATAGATGTATATCTTCAATTAAATATACGGTACTCTATTGAAATCATTAAAAAGCTAGCTGAACATTTACAGCCTTATTAAATTGCGATTCGGCCAATTGAATAGGGCTCTATTTAAGCACAGAGCATATATTTTTACAGAAGTTTTTAGTTAATGAACTTCTATCAAAAAGCAAGGTCCTCACTAACTAAAAACTTCTGTAAAAAATATGCTCTGTGCTTAAATAGAGCCCTATTCAATTGGCCGAATTGCAACTTAATAAGGCTGTAATCAGTGTGTCACATGCAATTTTACCAGGAGCACTGTATGGTAAACAGCAGCTAAAACATGGTGGCAAATATGTTGCTATCAGGAAAAAGCAAAATGTTGCCAATAATTGCAGACTACCTGCTCATGGGGTTTTCCTAGTGGTCCAGTGGTTAGGATTTGGTGCTTTCACCCCTATGACCTGGTCTCGATTCCATGAATCTATATCTCTGCCATGAATATCAAGTCGATCAGCATGGTGTGTTATGGTCCATGAGGTCACGGAGAGTCGGACACGACTGAATGACGCAAACACACACACCTGCTGGACCCGGATTTGCACTCAACATTGCAAGTTGACTACTTAACACTTGTGGTGGAATGAGGTAAGTGTCAAAACTACATTCCGGCCAACCTTCCCTCTACTATTCAGTAGATAATTACAAGCGAACAGAAACCAGGCACATCAGAATAAAATATTTTCTCTAAAAATGGTTTTTTGCTCATATTGGTTTGTTATATACGTACTGCAGAGGCTTGCTTTTACCTAAACAAAAGAAGTCCTTTAACCCTTTCACTGGCAGGGGGACTGTGAAACACTGCAAAGCAATGTATCGCTGGCACCCTATCAGAAAAAGTGATAAAAAAAGATAAAAAGGGAAAAAAAAGGTAAACATTTTAACAATCATGCATCAATTTCTAAATTTCAAATAATGGACTGAACAAATTCAGATGATATGTTATAGTCTTGCTGTATTGAAATGGTTAAATATAAAAGAATTTGAAAGTTGGCAGAAAGAGTGCTTTCAGATTAGGTGCAAAACGAAAAAAACAGATGCTTGGTATAAGAAGCCAACATTTTTTTTCTTATTTATCATACGGACATCTCTGTAATTAATCAGCATATGGTACAGATTAGGAAAACACAAAACAGGAACTTTTAGAAAGCTGTGATTTAGTATGAAATGCTAGGGGTTTGGTATCTACAATAAAACAGTAAATGCGAACCCATGGAATCTTCTTCGGAACTTTGCCATGTTTACCGGAAGCGGAAACTCAAAACACTGTGGCTTCTTAGTGAAGCCATACAATGATCCATACAAATGTCATTATAGCTGCAACTGAAGCTGACTTTCACCTATACCAGTTGGCAGTAGCCTGTCCCTTTGGGAAATGAGAATGGTTTGTGCTCTGGAGCTAATAACCAATGCATGCGTATCTGTAAAGACTAATCGTGCACGCAGAAGGGGGTCGATTCACCAAGGAGAGGAGGACATGAACATATGTATCTTGTCTGGAACACTAGATGATAATTTTAAGGAAACACGCATTACTTTTATATATAGCTGTTTTCAAAATACTGATGACAGACAATCTGTAAGTGGCTCATACAGCTAGTATCATTAGAAACATTGTATGCATGAGTTGTGTGGCATACCTTTACAGGGACTGTTTGGAATGTTTGAAAGAAAACAGAGCTTTTAAGCATTTGTTAATAAAATAACGTTTAGATATGCAAATGGTATATATTAATATCCAAAACAGGAAAACTTCCATATACCTGATGGTAGTAGTGAGAAGTGGCAACATCACACATTACCATACAGCACAAAATGTCAGGTTGTACATATAGCTGCAGATCATTAAGGGGTCGATCATATTAGACCCATTAAACATTGCATGAACTTCTTAATTTGTACCTGTTTGGGCCTGCTCCCTGTAGCTCATGAATACAAAGACTATGAAGTGGAATAGTTCAAATCAGCCTGTCAGTGACCTCTCTCAAGTAGCATGTTGCCACAAATTGGTTACTATGAGACACTGCACACCCTGTACTTAAAAGTGCACTGTCTTTGTGAGCTGCAGAGGGGAGAAACAAGTTAAAAACTATAAGATTGTAGGCACAACAAAACCAAGCTTTTAAGCACTTCTTACTAAAATAGTAAGTACATAAAAGTAAAAAGATACTTAGGTATATGTATCCTAGTGAAATCAGAAATCGTCCATGTCCCTTTAATTAATATGCTGAAGCTGCATTCCTCCCTCATTCTTATCACCCCTCTTTCTTCTCACTTCCTTATCCCATTCTCTCTCTTTCTCACTCCACTGTACCATACGGAGTGCAGCGAGTCGTGGGAAACAAGTGACTGAAACACATGTAGCTTTGCTTACAGTACGCACCATACTTGTGGTTACTTGGATCTTTAGTTAATGGTCTGAATATCTAGACTAGGCCGACTCTAAATGACAACCAGCTCTGCAGTGAACAGCTGCTAGATTACGGTTTGCTTTTAACTCCGTATCACAGCTCTGCATCACAAATTTTCATTTCTTGCAGAAAAAAAAACAGTAACAGTGTACAACGTCTTTGAAAAGAGAGAACAAAGAAGCAGCCTCCTTGTGCCTCACAGCCTTTCTCAGCGGCATTCTAGCTCATTATCACTTTCACTTATTGATAAAAAATAAAATGGTAATAATAATCTCCATTAAAGTACCACGGCAGTACAAGAAAAAGGGCCACTTATTTGTCAAGTATGTACCAAACTAACAATAATAATCCATAAACACAAAACATTTATTGGCAAAATGTGAATGTTTGATGACTCTGTTTATAAGTATAGACATACATTTTGTGTTTGCTGCAACACATTGAAGCTGAATCATGAGGGTGTGGGGGTAGAGAGAGAGTGGGTACGGAAGAGTGAGCCAATGTTAAGGTAATTGGATAAGATTACATGCAACCCCACTCCTCTTCCCTCACTAGCCCAGAAGCAGACTCCTTGCTTCAGGAAATGCAACCATATCTCTCCAGAAATGTAAACACGCTCTTACAAACATACAACTTCTCCCTATCTTATCATGGATTCCACCAGGTCCCAGCAGAGGCATAACATGTTGTTTCTAATTATAAACTAGCTATATGACCTTTTTTTCTGCTTAATTATGTCCTTGGGTAGACTCAAAGTTAAAAAAAAATAATGTTTTTTTCTTTGTGCAACGGTCCTTTAAAGATACATAAGAGCCATAAATTGCATTGCACTTGTGTTTAAAACAAGATGGTACAAGTGTTGGCAATGCTCCTCGGTCCTGGGACAAGTGCTGATCCTAGAACCTGTCCTAAAGAACAAAGAGGGATGAGGAGAACACATTAAATATACTGCTCCCTTAGCATTTGGAATATTCAGTGTGTTTATACTGTATATATATATATATATATATATATATATATATATGTATATATATATATATAAAATGTATATATATATGCACAGTAATGTCTATATATAGTGACATATTTGTGAATAAATGCACTTCATCTCAGCTCTAAGCTCTGCCAACAAATAGCCTAGAATTGAAATTTAGCAAAAGGAAAATGAGGAATAGTAACTGGGATATCTAAGCAAGTCCCAGTCAGATAACCCTTACCCCAGGCAAACTTGCAGTCCTAGACAGAAGTGCCCATTACACAAGCAGAGTCTCCTAAATATGGGATTTTCTGTATAAATGCTTTTTATGATAGTGACTTCAACAGCTGCTAATATTGTTAGTTTGGTATAGACTTAAAAAATGTGAACTTCCCCCTTGACTATAATGGTTCTTTAAATTGTGGGAGCCTTAGGTAATAGTATTATCACCCCTGAAAATTAGCATAACATTCATAATTCATTTTCGCCAATCACAGGCAGCTAATACATTTTAATACAGGAAGGAATCATGGGATGTGTAGTCCCCTCGCAGAAGGAAACAGGAAGAGTCAGACCCTGATCTGTAGATCTCTGCATTAAGCTGCTGCTGGCTTGAAGGTTAGTAAAGAGTTAAAATCCGTATTTTAATGCATCATTTCTATTGGTAGGTACCAGATGCCTATGTAGGCAACTCTGTGGGTGTGGAAAACAAGTGTATAGAATGACTCCATGTAATGTGTGTGTTTGATATAAGCAACATATGTTACATTAGAAAAAGGTAAGAACACTGAAACTTAGATATACCTAGCAGTGTTTGATCACTACCATGAGACTGGCATATGAGTGTTTTCCTTATCACTTCCCAAGGTTCATGCCTTGTCTGCCACTTTGAACAAGGTCTTGGCAGAGGAAGAACACATCTTTTCTGTGTCCCTTTTCCCAGATATTATAAAATATACAATATTCATAGTTTCTGTATCAAAACAAATAACACAAATATGAATCCTACACCATTTATACTCCATGGAAATCTCTCCATTTCCTCACTAATTGCATGAAATATAAAAATAGGAAAATACATAGCCCGCAGCTGTATAGCGGCATTTACACATCAATGCACCTTGTTATGGAAATGATGCATTCCTATAGAACAGAATATATTATATATACATTGTATAAATAGTAATTGTATGGTACAGCAAGACAACAGTCAGTTTCTCTATATAAGCAAAGGAAATATTTTCTATGTAAAGTTACTTATGGCATCTTCTTTAAAAGTTAGTAGCAAACAGAGATTCATCGCATTTGAGTAGCTATAGTATTCAAGGTCAATAAACGATTTTTTTAAAGTTAATATTTGAAGACGGTTATTGTGTATAGACTGTTTTGTCTTATCTGCTTTTGTCACTTCTTGACAGCTTGGAGTCTAAGGTTGTGTGCTTATCTGTCAGTGGAGGGAGGCGTGGGAGAGGATATTATATAATGATTCATAATGTTTTCCAGGGATGTTGAAGCTGCTCCAACTTTCATTGTTTAATTATTATTTTTTTTACAAGTTTAAGGAATACAACAATGCATGCTAAAAAAGACAACAATATGATTTAGGACATTTCCTGTTTTTTGCCCACCAGCAGTGACAGCCAGCAGCCACTAGGTAGCACAGCTGAGATTTTCATAAATTTCCTAGGGTTAGGGTAAATATTAGGGTTAGGGTTAGATTTAGGGGTTATGGTTAGATTTATGGGTTTAGGTATAGGTGGCTAGGGTTAAATTTAGGGATTTAGGGTTATATTTACGGGTTAGGGCTAGATTTCAGGGTTAGGGTTTTATTTAAGGTTTAGGGTTAGATTTTGAGTGAGATTTAGGGGTTAGGGTTAGATTTAGCAGTTGGGGTTTGATTAAGGGATTAGGGTTAGATGTAGGGGTTTAGAATTAGATGTATGGGATTAGGGTTAGATTTAGGAGTTTAGGGCTAGGGATTAGGGTTGGGGTAGAAGATAAGCTTTACACGATCAAGAAACTGATGAAAATCTTGGCTTCTCCACCTAGTTGCAGCTGGCCATCGCTGCTGGTGGGCAGAAAACAGGAAATATTCTTAATTTACAATCAAATCCTCATTCTCCTCACCGTCCTATTTAAAAAAAAAAAAAAATCACTCACTTTTTTTCCTATACATTTGTTTAACTTTAGGGGTAATCCATTTTCAGAGCCAGACTCCTCAGGGGGTCAGCAGCATTGTTGTTATTCAGCACAGAGCAAATAATGGATACATGCTTAATTCAAAATCTCTGTATCTACTATTTACAAGGCTCTGGATCAAAACAGTGCATCCGGCCCATAAAATAAAAAGTGCACACTAGAATGAAACAGGCAGATACACTAAAATGGAATAGCCAATGAATGAGTGTTCCTTTAAATTACAAGCAAGTACCCTGTGTGGACAGACATATTGAGCAGACTCACATACAATGGAAAAGCAACATTGTAAGGATACTTTGGTTTTAATTAAAATACAAATGAAATGCAGAGATGTGTTATTAAAAACATCTTTATTATAGACGTAAAGTTAAAGTTGCTGATTGTCTCCTATTAAATTAATGTCATGTGTAAAGTAGATAACTTGCACACAAGACAAATAAGGAAAGAGCTGACTAGTAAGATTAGTGGATACTATAATTAAATGCAGAGAAATATATAAAACTTTTCCAATCTTGTTTTTACACTTTATTTTTATGTTTCCATTTTAAAGGGCCACTGTATTATTATCATTATTATTATCTAGTATTTTTAATGTGCCAACATATTCCACAGCGCCAAACATGAAACAGAACATAAAAACTGTAAAAACTGTAACACATGACAGTATATAGTAATTAACAATAAGAAAAAACTTTGCAATACACATTAAAATGCAATTTTCTTAGTTAATACTTCTTTGTAAAATGTAGAAATATTTTTTTTTTATATTAAAGAGCACTCTTAGGAACAATTAATTATATAAAAGTTATGGCACTTGTCTAGTTTGCTAGTTACTCCTCCATGTTTGTGAAGAGTGGAGGCTGTCATTTTTAAAATGGGTTCTTGACATTGATACAGAGCTCTGTGAGCTGATTGGATCAGAAGTTAAGGAGCTTATGAAGAGCCAATCAGACTGCATCTGAGTTCTAAGCTGTGACAGTTCATCAGCAGCTCACATCACCCAACTTGCAGCAAAAAAATGGTGTGTAGTTGAAACTTCCCCTTCAAGACTGATGAAAGAGCACTTGGTCCTTCCCAATAACGCTCGTCTCAGAATGCATACCTGGTTCCATAGTGCCATAATAGCGTCAATTAACATTTATTATTTAACACTATTTAAAACCCAATTTAAAAACTCACATGGAATCATAAAGCTGTTGATAAAATTGAATTTCCGCGAAGGCAGGAGTAAGTAAATACAAACTGATATAGGTTAGTATTTGTCATAAACTAAGCACATGTACCCTTTCTGTATTGCTACTTTGCCGTGGTAAAGGGATTTGTGTACCTTAATGAAGCTGTGAGCTATACCATGTAGGGTAAACCAAAGAAGGGCAGAAGGGTCAGACAACTCGGGATCTACTCGAGAAAGAATTGGCAACCCATCCAGTATTTTTGCCATGAAAATCTTACGGATTAGAGCAACTAGATATAAGATATTTCTGGCGAGCTGCGTCCATAGGGACACAGGGATTCGGACATGACTGAACGTCTAAACAACAACAAAAAGCACATGGAACGTAACTTAAAATAGGCCTTTTGAGATTTGTTACTTCTGCATACTGAGATTAATTTTAAAAAAAAAAACAAGTAAGAAATAATAATAAAAAAAACAAGTAAAAATAATAATTAAAATCTCAAAAATAAAAAGCACTTTGGTTTGAAAGAGCAAGTTTTAAGTATTTCAAAAGTTATCCTTTCAATGTAAGATGAGTGTTGCAAGAGTTAAAAATGTTCTTCTATTCCAGGTAAAAAAAAAGCATTTTTCCTAATAATTATTGTATGTCAGGACACTGCACCAGTTATGGGGCTCTATGGGCAAATCAGGGACTCCCCACTGGTTGAGACAGGTGCAGCTAAAAATAAAGGAGGAGGCCCTGATATTACAGGAAATCATTTTTTACAGGGATTTAAATGGACAAAGGAAAGGATCCAAGTTATTGCAGACATGAAAGATAAACATATACATAAATATAATTGGTTGCTACTAAAAAGTAGTGTAAGTATTAGATAATAGAGTTTGAAAATTAAGTATTTTATGCAATAAGTTTTTTAATGATCCTCCATGTCTGCTACAGTTTTTGAGGATTTGATAACTCTTCCTATGGGGGAAGAATATGCTCAGATAATTAAATCCACATAGACACAGGGGCTTATACATTTTAAAGCTTCTGTAATTCATAGATTGTAATCTATTTACTGGGTTCCCTGGTGCTCCAGTGGTTCGGATTTAGTCCTTTCACCACTGTGACTTGGGTTTGATTCCAAGTCAGGGAACTTAGAGGTCACACCACCCTGAGGCTGAGCAATATTTGGATGGGAGACCACCTAGGAATACCAGGAGCTGTATGCTCTGACCCACAGGCGAATTAACTGGTAACCCACCCCACTGCCATGAATACCAAGCGGAACAGCATGACCATAAAGATGTGCCTGGTGTCTTACGGCCCATGAGGTCACAGAAAGTAAGAAACAACTGAACGACGCAAAAAACAAACAGTTGTTGCACTTGCCAATTATTATTTCTTAAAATTATATATTTGTGTGTTAGCAATTGTTGTTGTTCAGTCCTTCAGTCGTGTCCGACTCTCTGTGACCATATGGACGCAGTACACCAGGCACATTTGGCTGTGCTTCTGGTTGTGCTATATGGTTTTCATGGGAAAGATACTGCAGTGGGTTGCCAGTTCTTTCTCCAGTGGATGGTGATTTGTCTGCTATGACCTGCCCATCTTGGGCGATCCTATAGTGTATAGCTCGCTGCTTTATTGAGGTACACAAGCCCATTCAATACAACAAGGTAGCGATCTAGAAGGGTGTGTATCAATATATTTAATTAAAAAGAAATTGCTTTCATGAATGAATCAGTTGCAGACCCAACGAATCACTTGCAGACCCCTGTAACAGCAGGTAGACAATCTAGGGCATATTCCATATTCAATGGTTTTCATAATCCAAAAAACTGTTATCAGTTTATGTTCTTGTATTGTTTATATAGTCTTTACGCAAATCATGAATTAATTAATTATCATCTAAATAATTAATTATAATTAAATACAACAAATACACTGCTTCATTCTCGGTTATTTAACAGTTATCAGTTTACTTTACCAAAGGAATCGATGTCTTGTTCCATTTGGTTCTCAGACATTATTCATAGGCACCAATCTACCTTAACATACGCTATGTAATATGCATACGATCTGGAGCGGTATATGCACTTTGTATAACATCAGGGGAGATACTTTTCAATAATTTTATTCTTGGAAGTTTTTAAATATTCATATTCTAGCATCCCTAACCTGTTGTATTATACATTGCAGATGCTTTGCCTAGTTTTTAGTACAAGTATATGAGAAACAAGTCTACAGCGTATTACACAGCAAATGAACTGTGTTTTAGGGGAGGGCTTTTACATGAATATTTTGCTATTCATCTGTTTAAATGCGATTCCTATGAGTTTTTTTATGTACATACTGAAGCAGAAATGTTATGTTTCAGAGCTCAAGTTCAGGATTAAGGAGGAATAATTAATAAGGGGATTTTATGGAATGTGTAATAAAGTAATATTTAAAGAACAATCTTTTGTTTCATACACATCTGTATAAAAAAGTATATCAAGAAAGGTTAAACTATTGATAACAAATACATCTTAATGGTACACAGATACCAAAAAATGTATAGCTTTACATATTTATGAATTAAAAAATTTGGGATGATGATGAGACTAATTTTTGGCAGGCATCAGATTACTTCACTTGATCATCCCATTTAATATTGGATTGAAGGTTTATTGTTGTTGTTTAGTCATTCAGTCATGTCCAACTCTCTGTGATCTTATGGACAGCAGCACGCCAGGCACATATATCGTTATGTCTCTGGCCATGCTTATCCATAAGGTTATTTTGGCAAAGATACTGGAGAGGGTTACCAGTTCCTTCTCCAGTGGACCTCTCTGCTATGACCTGCCCATCTTGAGTGACTCTACATGGTATAACTCACAGCCCCTTCACCATGACAAGGTATTGATCCAGAAGGGGAAAGTTTATTGCATAAATTTGTGTATCAGATTCTCTATATACCCTCATTGCCTTTTCTATGTGTCTAAAATCCATTTCCATGACAGAATAAGGTTCTTACTTTGCACAAAACACTGTCCCAATACTGTGGTCCCATTTTGTACAGGTATTTTGAATATCTAATCTTGATAATGAACAAAAATGGTTTTATGCTTTCATTTTTATCCGTAACTATTCTTTTAGATTTCTGTGCTGCCACATTTGGGTGTAAATTGGGTGTAATTGTAAACTAATGTGCTTTCCCTTACTCTAATTAAAGACATTTTAGCTGCCACATCCCCATAGCGCAGATATAAGTTTCCTGTGCATTCAAAGTCCCCTTCCACTTCAGTAAGGAGGAGAGGCTCATAAAACAATATAATCGGTAATACATAACAGGCTGTATTATTTTCTTACACCATAGAATATATTAAGTAATCTAAATAAGTAAACTTGCAAATTATGGAAATGAGCAAAAAGCAAATATAATGACAGACATATTACATGGAATATTACATTTATTATTGTTCTCTCAGTCAGCCTCTTTGTGGGTCCTGGTGTAAGTGATCCTGTAGAAAGACGGTCCTGAGGACACCTGATTTGTTTCACAAATGCCTAGTTACATGCATTATGTTACATGTACTTCTTTTACGACAAAGCGAATTCCTTTATTTGCAAGGATTCCATATTGTTGATATTGTGTTTGTTTGTTTTAAAGGGATATGAGAAGCATAGTTTTCTGTGTTGCATCAAAATGAGGGTATTTAATGTGTCTTTTTTTCAAATTTTTAATCAAGAGTATTGCAGTATAAAGTGATACCCTTTGTTATTGTACCAACATTTTAGTTAGATTGACAAGCTTTAAGATGTTTAAGATGAATATATGCATTTAAATATACAGAACAGGAATGCTTGATGAATAATAAACCCACATGGGGCAAAAGACAGTCATCATAAATAAAATATTAAGTCAAAATAAGTATGTGAGGAGTGGGCAGAGATAAGAGGAAAAAAGGTGATGTCTCTATGTGTATCTCAGAGCATAAAAACATATTCATTTGTTTATTTGAGGGCTTGCTCTCTGTAAGCCTATGAGATTTAAGAATACAGGATGTTCAGTGCATTTCCTGTTTGTTTCAATTAAAGCTATATATAAGTTTCCTGAGTTTCAAATATTTGGTAAGAAACAGGCAGCGATTATCAGAAAAAGATGTGTTATATAGAAACGGTCAGCATACTTACAAAGTTATAGGCAGGAAACTAAAATCCAGCTTTGCGCACCCATAGGGAGCCTACATAACCAAGTACACAAAGGAAAAGCAGCCAAATACATTTGACCTTTTTGGTAGAGAGACTTAACAGCACAAACAGAAACCCCTGAGCTTGATACAAATGTATCAGCTGCCTGAGCCTCCTCCTCATTGGCCTAAACAAATGATACACTTTATGCTAATTTAGCCTGGGCTTCAAGGGGCCTTAACTCGAATTTTCAACTGTCAGCAATTACAAAAGACATTTTGCTACCTTCAGGGTAAGTGTTTAAATGTTTATTCTGGTATTTTTTTATGTAAAAAATATTTTCATATCAGATGCATTCATAACCCAGAAAACTTTAAGTTTTAAACAGGTTTTACATAGCATTCTTCATGCAGAAAGCAAATTTGAATTTTTGTATTGTTTAAAACATATTTGTTAATTTTTTTTGCCTTGTACTTAACCCCTTTATAGGGCCACGGAATATGCTGGCGCGTTACAAATAAAGGATAATACTATGTATATAATTGATATTACAGTATATATCAGTGTGATTGGGGGGTCCCGACTGTTATGTGTATATTGGGCTCTGAGTATACTGATGATGGCCATGGGTTGAGGGTCCTGATCTAGCAGCTGTTAAATTGAGGGAGCAAGGTATTAAAATTAAAGCAAAAAATGCATTCAGATATTATCATGAAGTGATAGCAGCAGAAACTTAACATAATACTGTATAAAATAGATTAATGCACATCAGATACTCAGTTATTCCACTAAAACAAAATTATTCCTGCAGGGGATTCTGCTTTAATTCTATTTAATGAGAGCTGGAAAAATTGTAAATGAGCTATAAATATATGTTTTTTTAAATTGAAGGCTTTAAAGGCGATTTCCTTAATGGGGTTATGAAATTAACTATTAATATATTTATCAATGCTTTGAAGACAAATTTAAATATATTAGTAGATGCAGATTTCATTAAGGTTGATGTACAGCCTAGGGATATGTATTTGTATTAGATGTTTTAATTAGGCACTGATCATAAAATTCATATTCATAAAAAATAAAAATAAAGCAATTTTCAGTATTTAACTTGTTTTTTTTCAATATTAGGCCTCCCACTGCAGTTGCTGGTACCTCACTATTAGGTTAATGGGGCAGATGAATTTGTCTAGCAGGCAACTGCTAAATTTTCAGGCATAAAGTGTAACCAATAAAATTGTCTTCATTGACTTGCTGTGTAATTTCCCTTGGCAATCAGAAGTTGCTGTTTGGCCTCTTTTCTAATAACATTTTTCCTAAAGCCTTTTGGACCTGTCTCTCATCTTGAACCCCAGCCCCACTTGATGATCTTATTAGGGCAAGGAATTAAGCTGAACTGGAGGCTAAAAATGTAAACTTTGAAAGTAAAATAAAAAATAAAGTATGACTGTCTGCCTCCTGGGAATTTCTTGAATCTGCCATTTCTGAAAGGAAAAAAAAACAAGAAAAAAACCCATAAAAACAAGTCCATCTCACCGCAAATGCCAAATAACTCTGCTCGTTGGAGGTGTACACACAGAAAAATAGCTGATATTCAATGTTACAGTGAAAAGACTAAGGGCCTCATTCTATTACCGGCCGTAAATCGGCCGTAAGGCTGCGATTCCTTGCGGGGGTTCAGTTAACTCGCGATTCTATTATACGGCCCCGCAAGGATCTCCTTTTACGGCCGGCCGCATATCTTGGAACCGGCCGTAATCTCAGAAATATAAAAACGCAAAAATAACTTCAAGCCTGCACTGTACAGCTCTGTAAATGCTAGGGATCATATTGGGGGACATGAGGATTAAAAGAAACCCACTCTCAAGCTTGCCCAAACCCGAGTTCAAATTAACTCTTTATTTTCCGGCTGCGGCGTGGGCGTGTCTGAGGTGCTCCAAGCACTCTGGACTTTTTACATGGATATTTTACGGATATTAAAAATAAAATATTTTACGGATTTGAGTATAGGATAATTATGTGCTATTTTTTCTAACACCTAAAATCCCTTTATAGTCTTCTCAAAGTGCAGGATGGCTTTATTTGAGCTATTTTATGTGCTTAATTGGTGCTAGCGAGACCTCTTTCCTGCAAGTAACTGCGGCTCGCTTTTAGCCTTGCAGAGAGGGTTCCCGGAGCAATTGAATTGCAAATAGGAATTTCTTACGGCCGAAACTCTTGCGGCCGTTTTAGATCAAAGGCTTTCCTCTGGCGCGAGCGGCCGCAAGAGATAGCAAGGCACCGGCCGCAAGCCTGCCGGAGCCCCCAGCCGTAAGGGAATAGAATAGCCGAATAGCTTGCGGCCGGTCCTTGCGGCCCCGCAACGGCTGCGGCCGCTAATAGAATGAGGCCCTATGTAAGTATTTAGAAGGAACTTCCAATTTATGGTCCCCAGGATTTTCCCTATAAGTGCAATATATCAGTGGGTGAATCTGAACAACAGATAACTTACAGCACTCAAACTGTTTACTTAACCCTGCCACATTTAAAAACATGTATAAAAAGTGAACAGAACTTGAAATGTTTTTAGTTCTCTACTTGATTTTTTTATTTTTATTTTTTTTAATTTAAAAAAGAAAAAAAAAAAGAAAATAATATGTAGAAAAAAACAGAGAATAGAGAAAAAAGGGAAGGGAAAAAAGGAGAAGAAGGGGTGGAGTATATAGCCATGTCTGCTCTGAGGGTTTATACCCTACATATTATACTAAACCTGTATTATTACCACCCAACCCGGAGGGTCCAGGTGTCCCAACATGAAGCCCACTTTCTATATGAGTAATCCAGGTCAGCTGAAATAATGCTCATGGAATATATAAATTTAAGTTTTGTCACAATTTCACTATATGTAGGGATTGCCGACTTCCAGGATTTGGCTAATGTAATCCTAACTGCCAAAAACAATTGGCTTGACAGAAGTTGAGCCTCTTTACAAAGACCCTGTATGGGAAGGTCCAATAGAGCTTCGTCTGTTTTTTGGGGAATCTTGCGACCCCACAATCTCTCCAAAATATGATAGGTCTCCAGCCATATATGGGCAATCTTAGGGCAGTCCCAGAGGACATATTTAAGGGTGCCTAAGTCGCTACAACGTCTAAAGCAATTGCCATTTAAGGAGGGATTGGAAAGTTTCATTCTGGCAGGTGTCAAGTACCACCTCATGATGGTCTTGTGCGCATTTTAGGGAGGAACCTGTAGCCTGCTTATGAATTTTGTTCCACTGCGCATAGGTTAAGGTAGTGGCAAGTTCTGATTCCCAGGAATGCTGGTGGTGAAGATTAGACGGTGTGGTCTGATCTAATAGATAATTGTATATGGTGGATATATTGCAATTTCCATTAGTATTTTTCAAAGGGAGTGGTCCTATCTGAGGCATTAAGATGGAGTACTTTGGTAACATTAGCATGTACCTGAGATAGGTTGAGCCATTCCTTTAGAGGTAGATGATGTTGGTCTCTAAATGTCGTGGGGGACCAATGCCGACATTCCCTTAAAAGATCAGCAGCTTTAGTTAAATTATTTTCTATCCACCATTTAAATTGGGAAAGTTTATTACTTGGTATAGACTTCTGATATAACCATAGGGAGGTCAGCCATGAGCCTGATTCTACAGGTGGTATTCTTTTGTGTGTTTGAGTCAAGACGGTCGATTGAACTACACAACTGGTAAGGGAAGAGTTGCTTAACATATTGTGTAGGCTGAGTCATAACACCTGTCTAATGTAAAGGTCCCATTCCCCAAGGATACTTTTTTCAATCTCCACCCACACTGGCAACTGCCCTTTACCGAACCATTTGGTTATTTGGGTTAACCTGGCAGCTTTACAGTACTTTAGTAAATTCGGAAGGGCGAGCCCTCTCTTGTGTTTGGGTGCCATCATGGCTGATAATCCTTGGAACCTTGACGTAGAAGTGGAACCTGATCTATCTTTTTCAGAGTCTAAAACTGAGTTCATATCCCCGTCCAGTAGCCATGCTGAATGTTGCCAGTCAGACATGAGATTAGTCACCCTATGGAAAAATGCTGTTTGCCCAGTATTCGGGGCGTATAAGTTTAGTAATGAAAGCTTATGGTCATTGACCATACCCTGTAGCAGGATGAACCTCCCATCTTGATCTCTATGGGTGGACAAGTGTCCTTCTCCACTTGATTTTGACTATATGATGGTTCAGAGTAGTATCCATCAATTCATATTTCCTTTGATGAAAGCATTGACCAAGTAAATACAACACAACCTTATGGTAAATGTTTGAGACGGATTGCAAGGGTAACAGTAGGCATAGCTTAGTGAATTTATGGGAGAACACAAAACATTCGGAGTGTGCCTACATGTCTCAAGCAGAGTCAGGAAACCATTTTTTTTCCCCACAGAATTTCACAGTGACCAGTGTTTGCATTTCCACTAAGGATTCTGGGTAGAGTGCTTCTTGCTCACATAAAATAGGATCCTTGTGGGACTATGTGCACTGATGTCATGCAGTCTTCAGAACATAGACTTGAATTACAGGGCCACTTAATTCAGCACAATTTGGACCACATCATTGTAAAGATCTCCTAAAAGCTTTTTTTTTTACATACATACTTTTTGAATTGTTGAAATACGTGCATTTTTCACTGACAATCCAATAAAGTAAAGTCTGTGTTTACATGAGTCATTGCATGCTCCCAGCCAGACACTCGCTGCAGCTTTGTGTAGTGAGCAAAAGAAAAAACACAGTTAACCCTCAAAAAATTCACCTAAACAAAAAAACTCCTATCAATCAGTGTGCCCACCAAGCGCTTGGCTGTCTGTTATTAATTGTGAAACAGTTAGTAGGCAGGATAGACTGTGTTTGTAAACAGACTTATAACTTTAGATGTTTTAGCTGTTATTAGTGTTAAGAAAATATTTTAACATACACTTTTGTGCTCTATCACACCATGAAGAGTACTTACAGTGAGGTAAATGGCAATATAAGGAAAATAGACAGTAACCCACTCCGCAGACAGCTGTTTCACCCTTAGATGGTGCTCAGCAGTGTGGTTGGCTCTGGCAACTGTGAAATGAGGCTGAAGGGAGACTCTGGCCTAACACTAAATATGTTATTTTGGCTAGCAAGGTAAATGAAACACCCTCCACTGTATATCCAATAAGGAAAGTACAACAAGACTGCAGGCTGTGAGTGGGTTTCTGGCACTGTACCCCAATCCTTAAAGGCATATCTAATTTTTCCTGTGTTTACCTTTTTCTAATCTAACCCATGCTGCTTATCAGAAACACACTTTATATGGATTCATTCTATATACATACAGATTTATTTTATTTAAAAAAATGTTTTCCACACCCAGGGGTACCTACATAGGCATCTGGTACCTACCAATAGAAACACTGCATCCAGGTACATTTTTTAACCCTATATTAACAGCGCAGTGCCGAAATACACATTGCAATTTCTGAGCTCCTTCATGCTTCCTTGTGGAGGATAAAAACAAGACCACACATCTCATGATGCTTTGCTGCAGAACTGACTTCTCAGGCATTGAAGCATTGTTATAGCTGTCGGTGATTGGCCAAAATGAATTATGAATTTGATGCTAATTTAGCTAAGGATTTCAAAGGCATTCCTTCTCAAAATCAAGACCCAGAAAACTGAAGAAATTTGCAAATGTCAGGGTAATGTTTATTTTGGGATATTTTCATGCAAACATTTTTTTTCACAAACTACTAATTCTCCTCTATCAGATTAATTCATTTTTGTTGAAACTCAAACATACCTTTAACAGGCAGTGGGAGTTTATTGCAATACTCTCCTGGCCTGTCTGAGACACGTAGGAGGTTTATTTCTCTTTCCCTATTGTATACCAGTAAAGTTTTTATGCCCACCATAGAAAACTTAGCGACTGGTCTGACTTCTCGTCTCAGTAAATCTTAGTGAATCTAGCCCAATTTATCATACTAGTTTATGGAATTAGACACGTATGTAAACACATGATGTCTATGAAATGACTGATGTTTTTGTTGAGAAAATAAAATTCCCAACTGTATAAACACAGAGGTCTATGGAGCCCAGAGTACTAGGAAGCACCCTGGGCAGATCTGGCCTGTGCTGAGTCAGAGGTCACACTCAGGACAACATATAATTTACTTGTTTTTATATAAATTAGCAGCTTCCACATTTCCAAACACAGAAAATGTCAAATATGTTGCTGCTCTCTTGCAAACTAAAAGCTTTACTGTTACACAGCAGAGGGAAATTTAATTTAAAGGGATACGGCCACTACATTAACTAATGTGCAGTTTTATCGTTACAGTAAGGTACCACTATAATACCCTAACAATAGATGCTACGTATTTAATTAGGCTGATTCCTATTCAATGCTAAACTTACTTCCAAACAAATGTAAGCCTCCAGCTAAGTTGGTGTCTGACCATTTAGGACTACAAATACTCCTGGGGGCCTCCAACCCGGCCCCTCCAGGATTCTACCAAACGGGCCACTCCCGCCCCCCGCCAGCACCAGCTCAAGGGGGGGGGGGGGGGCAGGGGGGGCCCTGGAGACTAGACATGATGGCCAGGAAGGCTTTACAATACAGGAGCTGGTGAGGCCGAGAGTGCAGGAGTTGGGGAATTTAAATAAAAAAATAATAAATCATATAAATATAAATATATACACTTGGCACTGGAAAGGGGTCCGGGTGGGGGCCAAACACACTGAAAAAATTGTTTCCCAAATACATTTTTTTGCACTGGGTCCCTACATTCACTGTGGAGGCAAGCAGATCAACTAGAGGGTTACAAATATATGGTTGAAAGTGTGTTTAATAATGCAAATTACTTGATTAAATAGGACAGTTATTATAAAAATCAATGACTATTACAACATCTAGCTCCTGTTAGCTAATAAATTAAATAACCACTGGAATGACCCATTATATGCATACCTGGGCAGATTCACTGCTATATCTCAGGCATTAGAGAGAGCTTTGGGAATGGAAACTAAATCAGTTAGCTGTGAAATTATTCAACACAATCAGGGATACTAATATGCTCTTACTAGTGATAAAATATGGCTAACTGATTCATTTTTACTTACCAGTATTACATGATAGAGAGGAAGACAGCTAGCAGAGGGTTTAACATGTGCAAGTTTAATGTTAGTGAACCAATATGGCATCAAGTGTGACTAAGACTATTAAAATAAATATGGAGGCAAAAATCACACACATTGCACTGCAAATATCTGACACCATCGATAAAACAGAGGAGCAACTAAACGAAAGCAAACAACCATTCATTAATGCTGTCAGTGTACTTGATTGGACAGTAGAACGGATCAAAAAAAAATTGCAATGTTGTGTGTCCTTACCATGCCCTTCCCAACGTTTATAGAGGACAATGTAATGGGAGGCACAGATAATACAGGGCTACAATCACATATATAGTTGTGAGCGTACGAGTTGTTGCTAACGCTGCGGGCTCGCGTAGCGAGCCCGCGGCCCTCGCGAAGCGAGGGCACTGTGCCTGGTTCTCAGTTGCTGGCATGGAGCGCCGAAGGCGCTCCTTGCCAGCAACTGAGGACCCTCGCAAAGCGAGGGCCTCAGTTGCTGGCTTGGAGCGCCGCAGGCGCTCCATGCCAGCACCTGAGGACCTCGCAAAGCGAGGTCTTCAGTTGCAGCAACTGCGACCCTTGCAAAAAAAAGTTTACGTCGCAACACATTACGACACTCGCAAACAACATACGACACACGTTCACACACATTACGACACTCGCAAACAACATACGACACACGTTCACACACATTACGGCCTCGCAACACTCGGACGCAACTCGCGAACATTACAAAATTACAAACACAATACATACACACAGCACATACATAAAAACCTTACCTACACAAACAGGAAGCACCCAGGACCTCAAAAATGCAACTTACAACTTAATTGCACTCAAAATAAAAGAGTTTAGACAATAAATAGTTTGTTAAGCGACACAAAAAATGGCCGACGAATAAAACGAAAACGAGGCTACACACGCAAACACCATACGAGACACGTTACCACACATTACGACTTCGCAAACATCGGACGCAACACGCCGACATACAAACATTTAAAACTTAACAAGGACACACAACAAACACATAAAAAGCTTACCTACAGCAAGAGGAACCAGCCAGCACCTCAAAAAAACAAGTTACACCTACATTTAAATCAAAATAAAACACTTTAGACACTAATACCATCGCTAAGCGAGAGAAAAAATGGCCGACGAACAAAACGAAAACGAGGCTTCAGACGAAACTATACTACACTTACTCGCAATAATGAAACACATACTATGCGGAACGTATCACAATCATATTAAACACCATTTTGAACAGTAATACGCAGAAAATGGCGGATGGAACGCAAATTGTAAGCTGGAACGCAAATAGCGCATGCGTATTGCGTTCTAACGGTCTCACTTTCCAGAACTTTCTACAAGTTTATAAATACTGCCTATTTCAAACAAAAAAATACATTTCTCCTCAGGTGATGAACAGAGTGACTTCTGAGATAACTGCTGCTTTTACTTGAGAAGACAATTCTTTACTAATTTACTACTTTGCATTGTGCAAATTACAACTGAGAGGTAAGCTATAATATATTACATTTTATTATCAGGACAGGTCAAACAAATAAAAAAATAAACTAGGATTTCTGTAGTCATCATGTATGGCACATTTATGTGTATAGGCTCCCAAAAAAATCCGGTTCATTTAACAAAACAACAAAAAAACATAATTCAATATTAAACAGAGGTTTATGTATAGTGACATCTGACACGCACATATATGTCTATAATGTATAGTGACATGTGACACGCACATATATGTCTATAATGTATAGTGACATCTGACACGCACATATATGTCTATAATGTATAGTGACATCTCACACGCACATTTCTGTGTATTGCCCCTTCATAGTGACATGTGACACGCACGTATATGTGTATAATGTATAGTGACATTTGACACGCACATTTCTGTGTATTGCCCCTTCATAGTGACATGTGACACGCACGTATATGTGTATAATGTATAGTGACATGTGACACGCACATTTATGTGTATTGCCAATGCAACAAAATTAGCTTAAAACAAAATCAGTAAACAACTACATTTAAATGACATTATATGTCATGTATACTGATATGTCACACGCACATATATGTATATCATCTATAGTTACATCTCACACACACACATTTATGTGTGTTGGAAAAAAAATATATAAGGTTAATTTAACCATTTAAATTTGACTCATGTATACTGATATGTCACACGTACACAAAATAATTACATTAAACTATGGAATGTGCTTCATGTATGTGACATATGTGTGTAGCCCCCAACAAAAAATAAGGTTAATTAAAAAAAAATTACACAACTATATTTAAATTACATTCCTTTACTGCAATTCAATAGATCATATAAAGCTGAATCGTTTTATTTCTTTGAATATTCAAACAGACTCTGCGGCCCTCATTCAATTGCAATTTGGCCAATTGAATAGGGGTCTAAATAAGCACATAACATATTTTTTTTAAAGAAGTTTTTTGTTAGTAAACATCTATCCAAAAGCAAGGTTTTCACTAACTAAAAACTTCTTTAAAAAAAATATGCTATGTGCTTATTTAGACCCCTATTCAATTGGCCAAATCGCAATTGAATGAGGGCCTGCATCAATAGCGTCTCTCAACAATTTGCACCGTGCACTGTGAAGCACAATCCCTTTTAAAGAACACCAACAAAGAAGAAGAGGTAAGATACAACAAGACATTACATGCTCAAAAGGCCATGCTTTGCTAGATGAAAAATTCTAAATATACAAATAACTATTTCACTTTCTTTTTCAAACAGACACTACAAGAAGACCGGCGGATTAAGATTGGCAGGAGGGGACCGTCTGTCATTCCAAACTTCAATCAAGGTAAAGTATTAAGTATAAACAAGAAAAAACCATGAGCCTTATTCAATTGCAACTTCCTCAATTGAATAGGGCTCTATATAAGCACATAACATATTTTTGATACAGAACTTTTAGTTACTGAATTTCTAACCACAATCAAGTTTTTCAATAACTAAAAAATTGGCTCAATAAATATGTTATGTGATTATATAGAGCCCTCTTCAATTGCCAAAATTGCAATTCAATGAGGACCTATATATCTTTAATGGCCAAGGGCCTCACTCAAATGTGATTTGCCCATTTCAATAGGGCTCTATATAAGCACAGAGTATATTTTTTAAAGGAAATTTTTCGTTTGTGAACACGTTGCTTTTGGATACAAGTTCACTAAATACAAAATTACGTTACAAAATATGCTCTGTGCTGATATTGAGGTCTATTCCATTGGCCAAAACACAATTAAATGAGGAGCTGACAATATAACAAATGCAGTAACCAAAGGACCTCATTCAATTGCTATTTTGGACAATTAAATATGGCTATAAATAAGCACTTTTAGGCCCATAAATAAGCACTTTTAGGCCCTTATTCTATTTTAACAAATATATGTGATGTGCTTATTTACAACCCTATTCAAATTTCTACATTGCAATTCAATTACGGCCTTAGAGTACTATTACATTGTAAAAAATGCAATTGAATGAGGGGCAAACTATGCAACATATGGTACACACAAAGGCCCTCATTGAATTGCAATTTGCCCAATTGAATAGGGCTCTAAATAACAACATAACAATTTCTTTAAAATAAGTTTTTAGTTACTAAAAAGATATCAAAAATAAAGTTTTTCAATGACTACAAACTTATTTAAAAAAATATGCTATGTGCTTATTTAGGGCACGATTCAATTAGCCAAATCGCAATTGAATGAGACACAAACTGCTACACACAAAACAGAATTTCTTATTCAATGTTTAACAACCTATAAGCCTTACAAAGAAGCAAAAATAAGAATAACAAAAGTGTTGTGCACCTAATAGCATTGTACAAAAAATCACACAAACTCATAGCAAACTACATTAACATTCTTCTTTAATGTTTAACAACCTATAACCAGTACAATCAAGAAGAAATAAGTTTTGCACAAGTGCTGCGCACCAAACAGGATTGTCAAAAACTAACACAAACACATAGCAAACTACATTAATTATATTATTTCATGTTTCACTAACTATAAGCATCACAATAAAGGTTAAATAAGTATACCACAAGTGGTGTGCACAAAACAGGATTGTACAAAAAATAACATAAACACATCTTATTTAATATATCACAACCCACAAGCCTTACTAAGAACCTTCAATAAGAATAACAAAAGTTGTCGGATTGTACAGAAAGTAAAAAAAAACAAAGATAGAAAAAAATAACCATAACTCATACAATACAGTCAAATTAATACATTTTTTAATTATTTTAAAGACATTTCACTCAAACAACATTTTCTATTTTATATTACAACAGATACTGCGTGAAGACAATCGGACGAGGACTTTTTCCACAGGACCGGACCATCGGACGAGGACTTGGGCCAGACCAGCAGACGAGGAATTTCAACACAGGACCAGACCAGCAGACGAGGAATTTCAACACAGGACCCGACCATCGGACGAGGACTTTCACCAACGGACCACAACATCGGACGAGGGATATCGCCACAGGACCACAAGTTCGGACGAGGGCTATCGCCACAGGACCACACCATCGGACGAGGACTTCCAACAGAGGACCACACCATTGGACAACGATTTGGAACCGAGGACCAACAAACATTCGGATTTAAATCACACTTCAACCAAGGAAAAGTATAATAAGTACTAAAGTATAAAACTAAATAAACTGCTTTCAGTTGCATATGTGTCAACAGAAAAATAAAATAATTAATTTACTATCTCCCTTATTTTATTTAAATTGCTACTATGCAATACATAGCTCAATAACCACATCACTTTTTTTTTTAGCAAAGAAGTTTTGCAGTGGTAAATATCTATCCACAAACAACGTTTTTAATAAATAAAACCATTATTTGAAAAAAATATGTTACATGCTTATTTACAGCAGGATTCCATTGGCCAAATTCTTAGCCAGTGAGGACAGGAATTATAAATTTAACTAAATATAAATGATACATTAATGATTTCCCTTTTATTTCACCAATTGTGCACAAGAATCTTTAACAGGAATTACAAATTTAAATATACACAATTACATTTATTTTTTTTCCTTTACAGATTAATATGGCTGATAACGAGACCAAAGAAGAGAAGAAAAGACGTCAAACTAGAGAAAGACAAGAGAGATGGGCCGCCCAGCAGACACCGGAGGAGAAAGAAATTCGACGAGAAAAAGAACGCAAAAGACTTGCAAATAAAAGAATATCAGCTGCAAAAATGAAAGATACAACTAAAAAAAATAAACAAATAATAAAGCATTTACAAACTGTTCCTAAAACATCAGATGACATTTTACAACATACCAGTCAAGACAGACCAAAAAAAGCAACTACAAAAACAAACCATTTACAAACTCTTACTAAAAACTTACAGGACATTTCAACCAAACAAGTCCAACATATACCAAGAAAATCGACGAAAAAAACTAAACATTTAGAACCTGTTGTTGAAACATTTCATGACTTTTCATCTGATGAATATGAAAGTCAACATCCAATATGCTTTGCAAATTGTCCTTTACTGAAGTCTTTAGCAGTAGAGGTTCATAGTTGTGGGGACATGACTACTCAATGTCAATTTTGTGAGGCTTATTATTTTAAACAGGAGAGACCCCGAGATGGACAATTTATTAGTTGTTGTCAAAAAGGAAAGTTCAAACTTCCACAAAGGAAACAATTTCCAACCTATTTACAAAATATTATGACTGAACCTACTTTTCCAAATTAAAAAATTTTTAAGACAAACATAAGATCCTACAATAGTGCCATATCATTTGCATCTATGGGGGCAACATTGGCTGCTAATGTACCAGGACATGGTCCTTACTGTTTTAAAGTCCAAGGACAAATTTATCATCGGACTTCACATTTACATCCAGAGGAAGGAGAGCAAAGAAAATTCGCTCAACTATATGTCCTAGATACAATGGAAGCTGTTGACCAACGTATGCAGATGGAAGAAAATAAAAAATGCTTACCCAGTGTTTTTATAGAGCTAAATAACATTATGGACAACAATCCCTACAGTAAAGCTTACAAAAAATTGGCAGAAGTAGAAAATGAACAACTACTTCATGCACAAAGACATCAATTACCCATGCCAAAGGTTAATATGGTGCTTAAAAGAGACAGACATACTGATAAACGTCGTTATAACTTGCCAACATCAAATGAGGTTGCAATGGTCTTTCAGAATGATGAAGGAGAACCACCATTTCAAAGAGACATTAGAGTATATCCCAGAAATGATGACCAACCATTTATTAATATTAATATCTTAAGTCCAAATTTAGATCCAATGACATATCCCATCTTTTTCCCACACGGAGAAGCAGGTTGGCAACCAAAATTAACCCTTCCCAGTTACCCAAATGCTAAAGCCAGAATCCGAAATAATGTTTCTATGCTTGAATTTAAAGTTGCTCAAATTGCCATTAGAGATGAATTTAATCCAATTTTATGTGGTGGGAAACTAACACAACAATGGATTATTGATTCATATTTGCAAGTTGAGGCAAATAATTTAAACTTTATAAAATATCAACAAGATAAACTACGTGTAGAACAATATTGTGGACTCATGGACTATGTTGCTGACGTGGCTACAAGCAGAGACATGACAGCTGGCAAAGCCATCATTTTACCATCTTCCTTTCAAGGATCTCCTCGAAATATGAGAGAAAGATACAATGATGCTATGGCTATTGTGACAAAATTTGGAAAACCAGATTTATTTGTGACATTTACATGTAATCCACAATGGCCAGAAATTAATCAAAATCTACTTCTTGGACAAAGTGCTTCAGATCGACCAGATTTAGTAGCCAGAGTTTTTAAGATAAAATTAAATGAATTAATACGTGACTTCACTATAAATCAGTTATTTGGCAAATGTCTTGCTTATGTATATACCATTGAATTTCAAAAAAGAGGCCTTCCACATGCACATCTTCTCATAATACTTCAAGAGAAAGATAAATTAGATACTTCGGACAAAGTGGATGCAGTCATAGTTGCTGAACTACCAGATCCAGAACTATATGGTAGACTATATGAGATTGTTACTCATCGCATGATTCATGGACCCTGTGGAGACCTTAATCCACAATCACCATGTATGGAAAATAATCAATGTTCAAAAGATTTTCCAAAAGATTATAGAGACAAAACATATGCAAATTGTGATGGATATCCACTTTATAAAAGAAGAGAAGGAGATAGTGCCATTATTCGTGGAAAAAAAGTGGACAATAGATATGTAGTACCCTACAATCCACATTTACTCATGAAGTACAACGCCCACATCAACGTAGAAGCCTGCACTTCCATCAAATCCATTAAATATGTCTACAAATATATTTACAAAGGTTACGATGCAGCTACTGTAGTCGTCAAAAGTGCAGACAACCCTGAAAGTAGTGAGTTAGTACATGATGAACTTGCATCTCATGTAGATGCTCGCTATGTTAGTGCGCCAGAAGCTATGTGGCGGCTTTTAAAATTTGAAATGCATGATAGATCACATGCAGTATATAGGTTAGCAGTACATTTGCCACAACGACATTTAGTCTATTTCCATGCTGGAAATGAAATGAATGCATTGGCCCAAAGTGAAGATCGTCACACTACACTAACTGCATGGTTTGCATTAAATTCCACTGATGCTCAAGCAACACAATACTTATATATTGAAATTCCATATCACTATGTTTTTGTTAATGGATTATGGAGAGCAAGAAAAACCAGAGGCAATAAAATAATTCCACGAATTTACACAGTCAGTCCAAGAGATGTTGAACGATTTTGCTTACGGATATTACTTTTAAATGTTCCAGGAGCACAAAGTTTTGAACAATTAAGAACTCTTAATGACATTGTATATGAATCCTTCCATTTAGCTGCAAGAAATAGAAACTTACTCGCTGATGATACAGAGTGGGAAAGATGTTTAGAAGAAGCAGCACAATGTCAAATGCCACGACAGATGAGAGAACAATTTGCTTTTATTTGTATCTTCTCAAATGCTCCAAATGCATTAGCTTTGTGGGAGACTTTTAAAAGTAATATGGCTGAAGACTTTATGCGACGATACAATGAACCCATTGCACACTTAAAAGCCTTAATGGAAATTCAAGAAGTCTTTTTAACTCATGGATTAAGTTGTGCAAGTTTTAATTTGCCTGATCCAGGTCTAATAGATGACATTAACTTTGAAGACTATGACATTCAACTACAAGCAGAAAGAACAGAAGAAAGACTTGCAACTTTAAATACACTACAATTGCAAGCATTTCATGCCATTAAAAATGCTATAGATGATGACATGGTGACAGAGCGTTATTTCTATCTTGATGGACCTGGCGGATCAGGGAAAACATATTTGTACAATTTGAGTTCAGTACGAGCACAAGGACAAATAGCAATGGCGTTTGCCACTACTGGAATTGCTGCACTTTTATTAGAAGGTGGAAGAACTGTTCATAGTGGATTTAAACTGCCAGTGCCTATTTTGGAAAATTCAGTGTCAGATATTCGCATGACATCTTTACAAGCAAAGAAATTGAAGAAATGTAAATTAATTATAATAGATGAGGCCACAATGATGTCATGCTATGCCCTCCAATGTATTGACCGTTTGCTTCGTGAAGTCATGGATAATATTTTTCCATTTGGTGGAAAGGTAATTTTGTTGGGTGGCGATTTTAGACAAACATTACCTGTCGTTGTACATGGAAATCGAACAGACATTATTGAAACATGTATAAAGCCAAGTACAGTATGGAAACATTTTCCCATCTTCAACTGCAACAAAATATGAGATCAGAAGGCCAAACTGATTTCAATGATTGGCTTATTAAAATTGGAGAAGGCAGAACAGAAAAAATACTACATTTACCTGACGACACTGTAGAGATCCCACCTCATATGATTTGTCAACAAGATATTATATCGGCTATATTTGAAGGGAGCATAAATAACGAAGAATATTCTGAGCTTGCCAACCAAGTTATACTGACGTGTAAAAATAAAGATGCATTAATACTCAATAATGAAATCTTAAAAAAAATTAATGCACCACAAAGAAATTATCACAGTGCTGATTCTGTACTTGCTGATGACAATGAAAGTCAGGCAAACTTTTCTACTGAATTCATTAACTCTTTAACTCCTTCTGGAATGCCACCACATATTTTGCAGCTAAAGAAAGGTGCAATTATCATGTTACTGCGAAATATGAACCCCAAAAAAGGCCTATGCAATGGCACAAGATTAATTGTTCAACAATTAAAGGACCATTTTATAGATGCTGAAATTTTAACTGGGACCCATAAAGGAGAGAGAGTTTTCATACCAAGAATAGATTTAGCACCAAGTGAAAGTAGTCTCCCTTTTATACTTCAAAGAAGACAATTTCCCATTATTATGGCATTTGCCATGACCATTAATAAATCACAAGGTCAAACTTTCAAATCTGTGGGTATTTACTTGGAAGAACCAGTTTTTGCACATGGTCAATTGTACGTTGTGTTGTCACGGTGCAAAAATCCACAGGCTATTAAAGTTTACATTGAAAACAATGAAAGTCAAGGTGATTTATTAGAAGATGGACGTATTTTTACTAAAAACATTGTCTACTATGAAGTACTATAGCTTTGCAGGATACAAATTCAAGATGCCAACATTTTTTAAAACCATTGCAAAATACATAACAATTGGTTGTTTAATTCAGTCATAATTAATGAAAGTACTCTTTAGGAATGATTCGCATCACAAAATACTTGCCTTGCATTGTTACTAAAAATTATGTTAAAATGTTAAGTCAGTATGTTAATGTTTCTAATGTTACAAGTTTAAAAAATATATTTGCAAGTTATTTCATTCAACAGATTACAAAGTGGATGTTGAGAGGTCAACCACCTTTTAAGTCACAATGTAAATATTGTCTGTTATCTTAAGATTACTAACTACATTAATGTTTATCGCCAGTTTATGTGCTCACTAATGAATTACTTTAATTACGTACGTTTTAAGCAGAGTTTTACTGTATGCCTTCCTCTACATTCAATGTATATTCAAGTTAACAATTATTGTGATACAAATTGCATGTTAATACTGATTAATTTAAAGGTCAATTGTTTTTACATTCAAATGTTAATACTTTAAATAAAAAATTAGGTTACAAAATGTATTCACTATGTTCCTGTTTATAATGTTCAAAATTATACAAATGTTTTCTCAACTTCTAAACTTACATAAAAAATACAGTTAAAGTTTCAAAATATATACTTTTACGGTTATTGCTTACATATATTTTAAACTTCATGTTAAAATTTGCAACGTTTCAAAAAGGCTTTTTACTTTTTGCTTTACTATTCATTCAATGTATATTAAAGTTAACAATTCTTCAGATACAAATTACATTTTAAAAAACCATTACATCAACATTTTATAAAAATAAACACGTTCATATTAAAATACTTACAAGTGTCAAAAATATATGTTAATAACTAAACAACTTCACAAACATATACATCACATTGCCGTCATTTTTTGACGGGCAAGTCGCTAGTAACTAATAACGATGAACAGTCTTAGAAAACAGAATTATCTCCTCTTTAAGCACCAGTGCCCCCTACCTGTCATGTTTCAAACTTTTGAATTTTGATTTGCACAGGTTAGCTAACAAACATATCTATGGGGAAGATTCACTAAGTATCCGAGACGATGCCAGGCATGCGCTCCACTTCCTATGAGAAAAACTGCCATTGCCTTAGACAACCCTGCAATATTCCCCTGTGTCCTTACATAGCTTGTCTCTGGCCTGTCCCAAGCTACCAACAACATTACAAGTCCATATCAACTGCATAGCAATTCCTAGCATTCAGACTAGTAGAGCTAGTAACACTAGAATATTCAAATGATAAAAAAGTAACCTAAAAAAATCTATAAAATGCAGAATTAAAATCGCCACTTGTACTTTATAGTAAACAGTATGAATATAACAAACACTTTACTGTTACAGAGATAAACTGGGTCAAAAATAAATACAAGGAGACTATTGTGTAAGTCGTCACTTTGCTGTGTATTAAACAAATGCAAACTTCCTGAGCATTGTCAGGCTTACACCATACCCTGGTATAGATACAATGTTTTAGAAGAATTCCTCTGCAGGTGCTAGCATTTCAGGGCTGGCATGTCCTTATGGGGCGAGTCATTTTCACATGCTAAAGGTAATTTTGCATTTTGGAGGCACTTGTGTCTCTATAGTTTATAGAGCATACACCCTAAGTGGCTACCATTTTATAGGCAATGCCTAGGAAACTGCCTTTTTGAACCCTGGTTGGTCCAACTTGTCCAAAAATACACTTGTTTGTGAAGTAAGTAGCAAACTAAAAACATTAGCACCTCTATAACATCCAACATAGAAAAATAAAAAAAAATCAAAATGTTTGCAGATTTTAATTTTGAGTAGATGAATCCATTTTGTCCATGTTATATGACCTTACAAAGCTGGTTCGCGGAGTGGCTGTCTATATCTATGAGTTGAGGCTGAGTGGGGGAGGAAAAGGCAGACGTCAGAGGGCTTTGTTAGATAATTGGACCGGAATGAAATTGTCACCATACCTTCACATGCCCAGAAGTAGACTGCACGCATCAGAAAATACAAGCACTGCTCTCCTGAAATATAAATACCCCTCTTACACACATCACTTCATGCAGCAAAATATGTGTTTTTTTTTTATTAAAACTAGCCTAATTACTTTTTCCCTGCTTAATTATTCTCCTAGACTTAAAGTTTTTAAACAGATAAATATTTTTTTTAAATGTACAGTGGACCTTTAATGGCTAAGTAATCAAATCCTGCCCAGTTAACCATTAAAAAGGGTTGAGTCACTGAACATGTAAAATTACACTTTATAAAATACTATTATTCAATGAACCAATATTTTAATGTTTTCTGGAAAAAAATATAAATAATAAAACAATTTTTCACTGTTTACAATTGTTTACTGTAAAATAAAATATATGGGTCTACCGTGTTAAAATATATATTTTAACATTACATAGTATATATTTCATGGTATAGAAAAATACTTTTAAAAATGGCTTAGGAAAAATAACAACTCTTCGATTAGCTACATTTAAATTTACATGAATGTCACTCACTGGTGTTTGATAAATGACCACTAAGGCTTTGCTGCAGTCTGTGCTGTAGATGAGAAAAGTTAGAAATAATTGTGTAATAAAAAAACAAACAGTAAAAGCGAATGGATAGTTTTCTTTTTCTGAGAGCTGGATATAAGTGCAAGCTTCCCAGACTGTTCAGCTTCTCCATGCTGTGAAAGTGCTTATAATGTGTTGGTGTTTACACCAGATTGTGCGGCCTCCATGCTAAAAACAAATATTTGCCTAATCCAGTTAATCTGTCTAACAGCTTGTCCACCATCACTGTGTAGGTAAGCTTAGCACAGCTTGTATAGAAGCCCCCACACAGCCGGACATTTCTAAATAATATTTCATAAGTCGTGTGGCCAATATCTTTAATTGTGAAACTAGAAAAGTCCAAGTTCAATATAGTAAATAAATTTACATTTTCTCACTGAAAAAAAACATCAACAAATATCAACAATACACATTATTTAACTATTTCTAGATACCGTATAGGTCCGAATATAAGCCGCACCCGTATATAAGCCGCACCCGCATATAAGCCGCACCCGTAAAGTGCAAGGGGAAAAAATAGAAAAAAGATAGTACTCAAATATAAGCCGCACCCGTAAAATTGGAGAGAAAAAGACTCTCAAAGTGATCAGCCATTGCAAGAAACAGGCTTTCTAATTAGCACTGTAGCTTTTTCGCAGGTTACAGGCTTTACAGGATGTTAGAATCACTAAAACCGTAAATCGCTATTCAATACCGCAGTCTAAAGCACGAAAATCGGCACCCTTAACTCGCAATCGCGCAAATCGGCAGTAATTTTGCATTCCTTGAATAGAAGTCGGACGCGTTACAAGCAAAGTTTGCAAATCGGCAATGATTTTTTGACGGTCGCGAATATAAGCCGCACCCTTAACTCACAAGCACAAAAATCAGAAAAAAGGTGCAGCTTATATTCTGACCAATATGGTAAGTTAAATCTTGTTCTCGCTGTTTTGTTGTTCTCGCTTGTTTCGCTTTTCTTACTATTGTAAAAGAGCGTGGTATTACAAGTTTAGGACCTAGTCTGTTTCACAAGCGCATTGGGAGTCCTGATGTTGAAGTGCTATAGAGCCCTCCCACTCCTCTCTCAAATCTGTGTGCACTTAAGGTGGATTACTACAGTTACCTTTTCAACAATGTTATAGATATTATTATCACACTATTATGGGGTCCCTGCACTAATATAAGAGGGGTACATGCTATTAGGTATCTTCACAGAAATAAGGGGATTCACACTATTAGGGAGTGTCTGCACTAATACAAGAGGGGTACATATTAGGTCTGTTCATAGATATAAGAGGTTCACACTATTAGGGGGTCCCAGCATCAATATAAGGAGGATATGCTGACATAAGGGGGCAGGGTTGGAGATACACACTGTATAAGTTACTAAGCTATTACAGGGGCTGCAATGTTTGCATAGTTTTGATATGGCAATTTTACATTTATGAAACAGAACACATCTAATACAACAATGCACATTGCTGCCCCTGTTATACTTATACTATCTCCTTCTTTATTTCTGATGTGATTTTTAACAAGGCTTCACTAAAGTGCTACAGAAATGAGTATTTATTAGGCATTGCAGGGTCAGCAATATGCATTACTATATTCAATGCCCTTTGATTCCTGTGGGAAAATTTGAGCAGACAGGCGGATAGAAAGGTACACTTACATGTCCCAAGCAAGATCAGATGACCTGCTTTTAAAACATTTAAATGTTTGAGTTTCAGACATATAGATTCTCAGGTGCCCAGGGGTTTGTTCTTGAAAAGGAGTCTATATTTCCCTCCTTTCCTCCAGTGGTCACTGCAGGAAAATCTAGACTGGTCTAGTAGAAATTTTATTGTAGCCTCCTGGGTAAATCTGCTCCCACCCACTGGACACCTAATAGGGGGTGGAGAGAAGCAGAGACCCTGAAAGACTATAGTTCAAATGTAATTTTTAAATGCTAAATTGAATTTGTTTTTATGAAATACCAATTGTAATCAGTTATCAAATAAACAAATTAAACCTTACTCTTTAACAACTACAATGGCCGTTTCATGGCAGAGGAGCCAGAAACGTTAGTGAACAGGTTAATTACACTAGATTTTTATAATGTTCTGTTTAATAATTGAATCTACTAATTATTTTACAGCATATGCAAATATCACATATATAGTTATCAGTGTTGGGGACGTTTGCAAAGCGAGGCTCGCCAGCGGCGCAGTACTTAGGCTGTGCTCATTGCAGCCAGCAGACGCAGTACTGTTCAAGCATGTATAAAAACCCACAAAAAAAAAGAAATCATGTACAAAAAATTATAACACACTCACACACAGCACAGGGGGAGACACAGGAAGCCTGGGAGTGAGGTTGCAGGCAAATTACACCCATATTTGGCGTTTTTATTCAGTCGAAAATTGCCTAAGCAAGGAAAAAATAGGGGACGAAAAATCCAAATGCGCTCATTGAAAGCCATGCGATGAGAGGGAGAGCCTTGCAATGAGCGCAGAAGGTGTTGATCGTGGGGCTCTCGATGCGCGCCGAACTTGATCATTTCAAAACAGGAAAGTTAAAGTACACGGGGGGAGAGGCTCGCAATGAGCGCCGAAGGTGCACAGAGGATCAAAACATTGCCAGCCTTACAATTTTATTCCCGTCATTGTTGACGTCAAATTACTAGTTGATATAAACTTCTTAGTGCATATAGAGTATTAAAACTCTCTTTTACCATCTCAAGAACTCCTGTGCTATTGTTATATGTTGTGGGTTGGATAATCAGCCTGTCAGCCGCAGATCATCCCATGACTGAATACGCTCCTCAGGGATTTAATGCTCATTAGTCATATTCCTACCAATTAAAACTTTTGATAGAAAATGAAAGTGGCATGAACCATGTATAGGTCAGAAAGCTCATTTAATGTTTCCTTAGATATTTACTATTCAGTCTGAAATCCTCCAACTGTAGATATAATGCACAAAAATATATAAAACAATATTAAATAAAAATATTCTGTTGTTCTGTATAGATATTAACTACCGTAACTAAATATTTGTAGAAGGTAGTCACATTAAATGATAACTTTCTCGTTTAGGATATTAACAAATACCAATGTATTTAAATGAATTCACTGAAGCTTACACAGAGATTTTGAATTAACAAAACAAACAAAAAAAAACAACTAGATTCTAGTGTTATATACTGAAAACTAGTCACAACCCTTGCAATTTCTGTTTTATCACAACAAAAACATCATATGACACACAGAAAGCCTTCTAATATATTAAATAATTTAATCTAGTTTTGGAACAAAGTATCTTCCAGAAAACAAGGAATATGAGAACAAGAGGTCATGACATGAAGTTGGAAGATTTAGGAGTAATGTGAGGAAGTACTACTTTATAGATATGTTAGTAGATAAGGGAACACAAGTGGTTGATTTAAACATAATAGTGGATTTAAACATGCCTTAAACATAAGGCCAGTATGAGGGTTAATCAACATATGTTTTGGTAGATCAAATGCACATATTAGATAAGCTTTTTGGTTCCTGCTTTTTGGTGTGTTTGCGTTGTTCAACTCTCGTGTCCAACTCTCTGTAACCTCATGGACCGTAACACACCATGCTGATCCACTTGGTATTCATGGTAGAGATACTGGTGTAAGTTGCCAGTTCCTTCTCCAGTGGGCCACAGCAACACCTCCTGGTGTTCCTAGGTGGTCTCCCATCCAAGTACTGACCAGGCCCACCCCTGCTTGACTTCAGGGTGGTGTGACCTCTTGGTTCCCTGACTGGATTCTAACCCAGGTCACAGCAGTGAAGGCACAGAATCCTAACCACTGGACCACTGGGGAACCCATGTTTTGGTTCTTAGGACATACACCACTTGTACTATTGATTATGTGTTTAGATTATAAACTCTAAAAGAGCGTGGCTCTCATCTCTTGCTGTATAAATGTATACGCTGCCTTCAAAATATGTGTGCAAATTACATGTTATCCATATTTTTATTGTACCCCTAGCACTGTGAAGTATGCTGGTGCTTTACAAATAAAATATCAAATATATATATATATCACAAAAGACATGGGATTATCTTGTTCACATCATCTACCAGAAAACTTGAGGCAAACTTCTGTCCCTGTACTTCCTCTATTCATTTCCATAGGGTGAGTTGCCTTCTAGCCAACAAGGAGCCAGGGTTTCCTATAAGCCTTCCCAGCTGAGCCATTTCCTTCCTCACACTTGTTAGAGCGCCCTTCTGCTTCCCTAATTTAGAAATTGAGTGAACATCTCTTTTCTTTCAAGTAGTAATTGTCATTCCTTGATTTATGAGGCATTTTGATAAGTAAAGTAAAGGACACAGTTTTGCTCTGTAAATAAATTATATTCTCAATATCATGAACGACGCGGAGGCTGCACAGGCTCCCTGGGTCAGCCTGTAGCGTCACGTGACCCAGCGGAGCCTGTGAGGCTATCAGCCAATCAGGAGCGTCGGGGGGCGTGTCGGAAGCCCGTTTCGCGCCATTGAGCAGAGCAGCGCGGTCTCCCGACTGGATGGACGGAGGTCTGAGGTCCTGCAGCATTAAAAATACAGTAGGAAGGTTTAATTACTGAGATTTCACCCCAGCTTACCAGCATATAAGGGGATATCACTGTTGAGGCTATCCCTGTCTGTTTTTGTGTTCTTTTCCTCCTCCGTTTTTGTGTCTGTGTGTGTCATTGTCTCCCTGTGGTGTGCTGTGCCTGTGTGTGTTCCTGTGTCTGTGTGTGCCTGTCTTGCTGCTTGTTGTGCCCCCTGTTTGTTCCCCTGTTAGCTATTTCTATGGATCCAGAAGGCTTAGAGGCCTTACTGGCTGAGGTTAGGACCCGTGCCTTAAGCCAAGGGGTCAGGTGGGTGCAGGACAGGCTGGGACCTCCCATGCCTTCTGCGCTTGGAGCTCAGCACATTGTACAGGAACAGCCTGCGGTGGCTGGTGTCCTAGCCAATCCTGATGCCTCCAGGGAAATTTTTTCCCATCCCACCACTGTAGGGCTGCCAGACCCACGTCCATCAGGTAGCAGAGACACCAGAGATGGGGGGGTTACAGGTCAGGGCGGCCGGGACCCCATACCCCCCAGGCAAGCGAGCGCCAGGACCACGGGCGGTGGGGGTGAGGGCCTAGCAATCCGGCCACCACCTGCCAACTTGCCTAAAGGTCCTAGGCCGCGACAAAGGTCGCGAAACACCCCTCTAAGAGAAAAGCAGGGAGTCCTAAAAAGGCTCCTACAGGCCCTCACGGTGCCAAGCAGACGGTCCCTGGGGTTTCCCTAATTAACAGTGCTTCTGGTACTTTACAGGGACGCCCAACTGGCAGCGAGAGGAGCATGGCGACGACGAGAGAGAGAAGAGATGGGGTCATCAGAGAGATGAACAGCCAAGACAGCATGGTCATGATTGATGACATGCCTGTGACAGCGGCAGTGGCGAGGCTAGGACGCCCCACTCGAGCTAAGAAGGCTACGAGCAGGTACAGTCCGCTGCTATTTACGCACACACCGCTAAGGCGTAGCAGAGTAGAGACTGAGGGCGATACGGTTAGGCCACAGCGCAAAGGGTCTAAGACTGACCAACAGCTGGATATTCCAACGCCCGAGGAAGTCTCAGGGGGCCCCCTACAGGGGGCGGCGGAGGCAGTGCTAGCCTACTCCAGCCGCGCAAGCTTAGCTGACCAGGACCCTTCCTCAGACGAGGAAAGGGCGGTATGGGCGCGGGCATGCAGGTCGCGGAGAGCTAGTGACTGTTCTTCTTGTACCCACAGATCTAGAAGGAGATCCCGGTCTAGAAGCAGAAGATCTTGTCGGTGCAGCTGTGCTTGCACTGGATCTGAGAGGAGAAGCCCGCGGAGGGCCAGACGGTCAGAGTCCCCGGAGCGTCAGGAGAGACGCGGGGATACTCCGTTGGCCGTATCTACTCCTAAGCTTCCAGAAGCAGGTGAGCGCTCAGAATTGAGCTGCGCAGCAGACAAGGGCGGTTTTATTGGGTCATTAAGGACTCTATTAGCTGCGCATAACATTGCAGTTAGCGAGCGCGACATGGGAGCGTGGATAGGGGGGCTAGCAAAGGGCGCATGGTCCCAGCCAGCAGCGGTAGTGGCGCCAGCGAGCGCGAGCGAGGCGCTAGCTAGCTTGCGCGCGCCCGAGCCGGTAGGCAGCGCAATAGCAGCAGTTGGGAACAACACTGTGGGGGTTACCGACGCAGCCATGAGGCCCATAGTCCTCTGCTCGTTGGATAATTTGGGTGCACACCTTCCACAGGAAGTAAAGGAAAAGATCTGGAGGAGGGAGTTTATAGAGTTGTTTTTCCTTCTTCCTATGTCTAGGCAAACAGACCTGGCCGAGAGGGGCCCCAGGGAGGGGAAATCCTTTGCTAGGCTACCCAGGACGTTTGATACCTGGCTGCAAGCATTTTCTATTTGGGCTTGCGTACTGTGTGAGCGGCACCCTGAACAGAGTTCGGGATTGTTCTTCTACATAGACGAAATTCGGAATGCTCACAAGGTTTATGGGGGTACAGCCTGGTGGCGGTACGATGAGGAATTCCGGCAATACTTGGCCTCAAGGCCAAGTATGGCGTGGAGCGACAAAGCGGTGGCGTATTGGCTAAATATCATGACACCCATGAGAGTCACGACGCCCTTTCGGAGCGGGGCCGGTGGAGGTAAGGGCCCCACCCACGCCTCAGGAGCAGGTCTTAAGACCTGTTTTTCGTACAACGAGGGGGTCTGCAGATGGGCGCCTAACTGCAGATTTAAGCATGCATGCTCAAACTGCGGAGGCGAACACCCCCTGTCTAGATGCAGTAGACCCAAAGAGGGAGGCAGGGGCGAGCCTCCTGCAAAGGGGCAAGACGCCCATACGCCTCCCCGCCATGCTGCCGTGGCTAAAGCGCTACGGTAAATTGGCAGGCACCGCCGAAGCGGCGCGCCTTTTGGAGGACGGGTTCCGAGAAGGATTCCGGATTCCATGTGGGGTCGACATTCAAGGTTTTCTTGTCCCAAACCTGAAGTCGGCTAGGGATTTCCCAGGGGTAGCCAAAGCTAAGGTGCTTAATGAAGTAAAATTGGGTAGGATGGCCGGGCCATTTGCGGCCCCGCCCATCCAGGGTTTAGTTGTGTCTCCTCTTGGGGTGGTCCCCAAGAAGGAGAAGGGTAAATTTAGACTGATCCAGCATCTCTCATACCCCAGAGGCCGTTCGGTAAACGATGGCATATCAAGAGACCAGGCTACTGTGTCTTACGAGTCATTTGACCGGGCGGTCGATTTGGTGAGGAGGAAGGGCCAGGGGGCCCTTATGGCAAAAGTGGACATCGAGGCAGCATTCAGATTGCTCCCCGTGCACCCGACAAGCCATCGGTTGCTGGGGTGCTTCGTAGACGGAAGTTACTTCATTGACTTATGTTTACCCATGGGATGCTCGATATCTTGTGCTTACTTCGAGGCCTTCAGCAAATTTTTACAGTGGGTTGTGAGCATCGAGGCTGGGTACAAGAGTGTTACCCATTACTTGGATGACTTCCTTTTTGTTGGCCCAGCGAGAAACGACGCTTGCCGTTTTATGCTGGAGGTGTTCACCGAAATCTGTACAGAATTCGGGGTACCATTGGCCCATGACAAGACGGAGGGCCCTACGGAACAATTGACTTTTCTGGGGATTCGGATTGACTCCTGCAAAATGGAGTGCAGTCTTCCCTTAGAGAAGGTGGAGGACATGCAAGCCGAGATTACGGCGCTGCGGGGCGCACGGAGGGTGACCCTGCGGCGGCTGCAATCAATATTGGGGAAGTTGAATTCCGCGTGCAGAATTATCCCCATGGGGCGGATATTCTGTAGACGGATGTCTCTGGCTACGGTAGGGATTGCGAAGCCGCATCATTTCCTAACAGTCTCTAAGGCCATGCGCGACGATGCAGAGGTATGGGCAATGTTCCTTGCAGACTTTAACGGGCGGGTGGTCCTTCAAAAGGAGGGCACCACCAGCGCAGAGCTAGACCTGCACACCGATGGTTCTGGACCAATCGGTTGTGGGGCGTATCTCCAAGGGAGATGGTTCGCTGCGGCATGGCCGGAGGAATGGGAAGAGGCGGGTTTACTGCTGAACCCTACATTCCTGGAGCTGTTTCCTATGGTGGTAGCAGTGCACTTATGGGGTCCTTGTTTCAGGGACAGGCGAGTCATTTTCCATTCGGGTAATAAGGGGTTGGTTGAAGCCGTGAACAACATCACGGCGGCATCCGTACCAGTGATTAGATTGCTTAGGCATCTTGTGCTATGTTGCCTTCGCTTGAACATATGGTTTCAAGCAAGACACGTGACAAAGGTGAATAACGGAATTGCTTACGCCCTCTCTCGGTTTCAGGAGGATCGTTTCAGGGCGCTGGCTCCTCGTGCGAACGCTCTGGGGGAGCTCATCCCCGAGGAGCTCTGGGAGATTGGAGCTGTCAGGTAACGAGACTCGTGAGACAGTCTGTTGCCCCAGCGACGTGGAACGCTTATAGACGCGTGTGGGCTAAATGGGATAGCCTAGTGGCGCTGGCAGGTGGTGCCACGACGGAGGACAAGAGCATAGGGATCTTGCTTTGGTACCTGCTGCGGTGCGCCGAGCAAGGCGAATCAAAACCCGTAGTAGGGAGACAGGTCACGGCGCTTGCTTTTATGTTTAAGCTTGCTGGGCAGAGGGACCTTACTAAGGAGTTTCTAGTGCGCAAAGTGGTGCGCGGAATGTTCAGCGGTGCGCAAAGGCCAGATAGTAGGCGGCCAATAACATTTGCGCTATTGCTGAGATTGGCTCAGGAATTGGTGGTGGTTTGCAGGGATCCCTTTGAATCTCTACTTTTCCGAACGGCTTTTTCCCTGGCGTTCTTCGGAGCGTTTAGGATAGGGGAGTTAGTCGCGAACAGTAGACACGGTTCGGGGGGTCTGCAATTGGTGGATACCTGTCTCAGGGAAGGTACGGTGGTATTGTGGTTGCGGAGGTCAAAGACTGACCAGGTGGGTAAAGGAAGAGAAGTGGTTCTGCATCAGGTTGGCACAGAGTGTTGCCCATATGCATGTGTAGTGGAGTACCTTAAGCAGCGACTGGTGGGACGATGTTCGCTGCTGGTCCACGCTGATGGAACGGCACTGTCTGTGTATCAGTTTAAAAGAGTTTTAAAAAAGCGCACTGCATCGTCTCGGTTTTAAGCAGTCCGACTTTGGGACGCACTCCTTTCGGATTGGAGCTGCCACTGAAGCGGCTAGGTTGGGGTTGCCCGACGCGGCAGTAAAGCGCATCGGTAGGTGGGACTCGGACCGTTTTCGTTCCTATGTACGGCCAAATGCAGTGGTTTAATGGTGTTGCTTTCTACTTTCAGGGGAACAGAAGCAACTATGGATTGTGGGCCATTCCTATGTGTACTGGGCCCATAGGTTAGCCGCAGTTACCGAAGAAAAGGCACAACTGGGCTTTCCTATTACGGACTTACGCGTAAGGTGGTGTGGCGTTCGGGGTCTGCGATGGGCGCAGCTCGACGGTCTCTTGGAAACGTACGCGCAGCGTTACGGTCAGCCCAGTGTTATAATTCTTCATGCCGGCGGGAACGATTTGGGGACAGTTCCCATGAGACGGATGTTAAAGGTGATGAGAAGAGACATCGAGAAATGGGTAAAGAAGTTCCCTGGCACGTTCCTTATCTGGTCTGAGATGATCAAGAGAAGATCATGGCGTAACGCGCGCGACCCAGTATGCTTAGATAAGGCTAGACAGAAGATAAACCAGCAGATTGCGAGCTTTGTGAGAAAACAAGGTTTCTCTGCCATCCGGTATAAAGATTTCGAACCGGTCGGCGCAGATGATTTTTTCGCAAAGGACAAGGTTCATCTTACGGAAATAGGATATGAGTTGATGATGTTCGAGTTTAGGGAGAGTGTTTTGCGGGCCTTGGCTTTAATGTCTAGCAGGGGGGGATCGCAGCCTCGGGAGGCGTCCCTCGCATGCTCCGTGGCGGGAGGTGAGTTGCCCGGCCCACTGGCCTAAGGGGGCGATGGCCCCACCTCACAGGGCGTGCTTAAAGATAAGCATTGGGGCTTTGGGCAGGGCTCAAAGCGTGAGGTCACTGTTCGTGGCCGGGCTCCTCCCCCGGAAGGAAGTAAACAAGTTACGGTTGTTGGTTTACATTGTGTCTAAATAAAGCTGTGGCCCGTTGTTTCTCCCAACTCAAGTTGTCGTGTCATTTATTCCATCAACTAGCCTGAATGGATCATGCATGGGTCATGAACGACGCGGAGGCTGCACAGGCTCCCTGGGTCAGCCTGTAGCGTCACGTGACCCAGCGGAGCCTGTGAGGCTATCAGCCAATCAGGAGCGTCGGGGGGCGTGTCGGAAGCCCGTTTCGCGCCATTGAGCAGAGCAGCGCGGTCTCCCGACTGGAATCCCACCCACCCACCCTGTATTTTGTTGTTAACAGATGTTATGGTTTATTCTTTTAAAAAAAAAAAAAAAAAAAAAAAAAAATAATAAGTATATACAATATAAATAAGAAATATTGAAATTAATATATATATTTTGGTTAAAGAATTCGGAGAAGTGGCTATTGTATGTTGTGTTTGTTAATTTATGTCTGTGCGGCGGGAGGTGAGTTGCCCGGCCCACTGGCCTAAGGGGGCGATGGCCCCACCTCACAGGGCGTGCTTAAAGATAAGCATTGGGGCTTTGGGCAGGGCTCAAAGCGTGAGGTCACTGTTCGTGGCCGGGCTCCTCCCCCGGAAGGAAGTAAACAAGTTACGGTTGTTGGTTTACATTGTGTCTAAATAAAGCTGTGGCCCGTTGTTTCTCCCAACTCAAGTTGTCGTGTCATTTATTCCATCAACTAGCCTGAATGGATCATGCATGGGTCATGTTCAGGCTGTCTCATATACCACACCTATTCTTGAATTATGACCATGCCATGAAACAGATGACCTTAATGGACATCTGTGCAATGAACAAATATACATATTTGAAAATCTGGACTCAGAGCATAATTAAGGAAGGAAAAAAGTCATAGTTAACCAAATAAGTTGTGATGCCTCTACTGGACCATGAGGGTGTCCATGATACTTTAGTGGAAGTTGCTTGTGTTAGAGGGACATTTAAACCGTTGGAGAGCTGTGCTTGAATCTACTGATGTAAGCTGTCTGGTTCGGGGCCTGAGAAGGTGCACTGTCAATTTCAATCAGATCCAATTGTCCAAAAAGAAAAAAGAAAGTGCACACAAATTCACAATGTATTAAAGTCACAAATGAACACTAACATTCAATATCCGCTATGATAAGAGGTATTTAAACACATAATCAATCCTCATCCAGTAGTTCTTAAACAGGAGAAATATGCACCAACACAGTTCCTCCACCAGGGAAAGATGAATTCCACACTGCTTCCAATTATCACATATAATACTTGTGGATATACTGGCCGTTGGTTACGGTTTGCGAGCCTCGCAAAACAAGGCGAGCCGTTGACGGCTGCAGCATGCGGGACTTAGGCTGCAATGAGCGCCAAAGGCACTCATCACAAGGCCAGTAGGACTTTGCGCCCGCGCAGTTGAAACATGCGGGACTTAGGCTTGGCCCGTGGAACTTAGCGAGGTACGCCAAATTATGGCCCATATGACTTAGGACCCGAAGCACGTAGATGGACTGCGGGGCTCGCAATAATACAATGTGAAAAATGGCAGCAAACAGAATAGTATACAGGAAGAAAAAGCAGACAAACTTGTAGTTGCTTCCTATAGTATAACTTTTATATAATTGCACATTATAACTACATAAACCTGGTTAAAATATTTATACAAAATAAACAAATGCTCAGAAAGTCCCTTTAAAGAAAGCTTTGCAAAATATCATAAGCTAAACCATAGTAAACTTATTAGGAAATAAATTCCTCCTCTCAAAATAAACTCATTAGACTTATTTGTATTAGCATAAGAATATATAAAAACTTCTTGTTGGCTTTTCTCTGACCAGGTCACTTTTAATAGCAAACTAACAGGAAGTGCACAGAGCATACATACTTCTTCATATTTATTTTTTGTACAGCTATATTACTGCTCATTGGCTGCCAGGGCCAAGTCCTCAGATCAGTTAAACACTTGAATCAGTTTTTTTTCGGATTTGAGTAAATAATAATTAAAAAAAAAACGACATTGGGTCATTATCAAATACTCTCTTTCAGATATAACAAGACTGTATTTTCATAAAATACAACCATTTTTGGAAAACAATTGATTGCACATCTTTGGTCTATGTTATCATGTTATGTATATTTTCAGTTGTATAATATTATAACACACATTTATATATATATATATATATATATATATATATATATATATATATATATATATATATATAGTAAATAAATACAGTAGTACATTTGTGTTCACATTTGAACATCTAAAACAAGTAAAGAAACTTGTTTCCTGCACAGAATTCTGAGAAATATAGTTATTACACTGCATTTTGGAAACCTGGACAGGGACATGCAAATGTGCCCATAAACATGGCCTCCTTTAAGCATATGCCTACTGTATTACACAGCTTTGAGCAAAGCTTAGGATGGATTATACACAAGCCAGGAATCCCACCCACATACAGCTGTTTCAAGGTTACTGCCTCCCATCACAGTGGGGCCGGTTCCTAGCTTCTATAATAGATTTTGGGGGGAGGTAGTTTACCACATTATCATTTAATTTTTTGGTGGGCAAAAGAACGATAGAAGCCCTCCAACGTACAGCAGTACAGTAAATAAATAGTACATCTGTGTTCACATTTGAAATTTTAAAACAAGTAAAAAAATAAATAATCTACTCTGAATTCCGAGAAATACAGTTATTACACTTCACTCTGGGAACACGCTTACATGCATAAACAAGGCTGCTACCACCCCAGGCCTCATCAAACTCTATAGGTGAATTTGACCATTGTAATTATTTTTCGTTATCGCTGTATAAACTATGGCTCACGTTAAACTCCTATAGAATATATAATATTGATCTTAGTCTGCCTATATTTGGATATGTATAAATTAAGAATCCCAGTAACAAGAACGATACTGTTTTCCCACCACAGCACTGAATTCTCAGTTAATGAAACATTAGAGGACTTGACAGAAGTACAATGAGTTTGTATGATGTGTGAGGGGTAGGGAGGCACCTCGCCATCTGTGTTACAGCTCCTCTCCAAACTAACTACGCACATTACTAAATGTCTGGCTACTCCTAGCAACTAATTTATTCTCATTACTATGTTTTTAAGTTCAACAAGCAGCACAAAACTGCAAACTAGACTTCCTAAGTATGTGCCAGTAAAATAAATGAGCAAAGAGCAATAATGATACTGGTCCTGTTTGACTTCAGGTCACTCCAAATATAACGGAAATTTGGAAGTAATAATACTTCTGTAGATATGTGTACTCTCACTTACAATATAGCCGAAGCTGTACTTTAACAGTGAATATATATATATATATATATATATATATATATAGAAACCTAGATCAGACCTCAAATAAATCAATAGAGAATTTCCTCTGCCCATTTTGTCTATCAAAAATGTTAGCTTCATATCATCAGGACAGCCTTATGTGTATCCCATTTATGATGAATTCCTTTACTGTGTTAATCCTTACGGCTTACATGGGAACGGTGATGCATTTATATACTACCCTTTCTGTAAAGTAGGACTTTTGTTCCACGTCTCAAAATCTTTTACCCTACAACTTCATATCATGACCTCTTGTTCATGCATTACTCTTTTATCTGAAAGATACTTCACTCCTGAAATGTATTACATTTTGTTCAATGTTTCTATCATATTGGCCATTATCCATCCTGTCTTCTAAGCAAGTGATTCCAAAGCAGTTTTGATTTACCTTGGAAAAGTTGGCTGGGGTCTTGGTTGACCATCAGAATAATGCTGACAGTTGTTGCAGACCATTTACTGATTTTTCTGTTGTAATTGATTATGCTATATTGGAATACAGTTTCTGCACTTATAAACCATAACATCCACTAAACAATTCTGTACAGCTTTTTTTGCATTTCTATTAATTTACTTAATTATATATATTATTTTATAAGGACCTATCCTGTTATATGCACGCTTCAGCGCTGGGAAGCGCGCCGTGGACATCCCGATGTAGCTGTCTGTAAGTGGCCGGTAAGTGATTAGGGGTTTTCTGGTTAGGGTTAGGGCTGGTAAGTAGTGTAGGGGGTTAGGGCCTTAGGGTTGGGAAGCTACTTTTAGGGTGTTAGGGTTAGGCTAAGAGGGTTAGGAGGTTAGGGTAAGGGTCGGCAGGGGGTGTAGGGAGTTAGGGGCGGCAAGTGGTGTAGGGGGTTAGGGCCGGCAATGGGTGTAGGGGGTTAGGCTTAGTGTTAGGGCCAGTGTTAGTAACCGGTGTAGGGGGTTAGGATTAGGGCCGCAAGGGGTGTAGGAGGTTAGGGTTAGGGGCTTAGGGGCTTAGGAAATACATTGGGACGCGGGATGCAAGCCCGCCCGGCACCAGGGGGCTTCCCGTGCCGTGCATGCACATAACAGGATAGATCCTTTAATAATTCCAGCTGTACTATGGACCTTCTTAATGGAGCTCACCTACTGCTGGTGGTCCACAAACCACAGTTTGAATTCCTCTGTTCTAAACTATAGATGTTATGCTTATTATGTCTTTCTTTGTAAATTTTGATTATTTATTTGGCCTTTACATTATGTCTAATCTTTTATATCCTTTTGGAGATGCAGTCCATAGAACTAAACACTATTCTAGGGGAGGTCTGACTATAGGATAGCATTAGTACATCTCTTTTTCTGTTAATTATTCCTCTTCCAATAACACCAGGCATCCTACCGGCTTTTTCTACAACCTCATACTCTTATGATATTGGTCCTGAATAAATATACTATCATTTTATACATTGCTAAAACACTCCACAATACAGGAAATAATCTATTTGCACTTACTTGCATTGCAGTTTGCTTGATCCTGGAAATATCATATGACAGCAATAGATATTGAATTCCTTTTGGGTGTATGGAGAGTTCTTTGGAGACTGCTATCCATTACAGAGAAACAAATTACTGAACAAGGCGCTGAAGATCTCCTATATCCCAATCCTGGTGCCCCTTTCCCTGCAGGACTGTGACATTTCCTGCCTCGCCTCCCCCTTTCCCTGCTCCTGTTATTTTACAGCAGTGTGAGGATGTTTGAAGCAGGCCTCAGAAGTTCTGGATGCTAAAACAAAACATATGGAGGATTTCCTGCACCGCAGCCCCGCTACATCAACACACAACCAGAGGGGGGATAGGGCTCGCTAAGACCCTCAGGGATGCTCAGAGCAAGACATACAGACAGCTACTGTGCAGAGGCAGCAAAAGATAAGAAAACTACTCAATTGGCAATTGGCACTGGGTGCTTCCAATGTTACAAAACAGTACGTTTGTGGATATCATTTGGGAAATGATTCAGGCTCATGTGATACAAATAGTTTTATGCTGTATAACTGAATATATCAAAACTCTGAGCTGCAATGCATTTAAAGGATCAGCGATTCTAAAGGCAGTGCTCAGGGATCCCATACAGGTGAGGGGATAAGGATGGCATTATGTGAATGCAGGTGAGGCATTTAGATTCTCCATATTTTATAACTGCTTCACCTGTATCCACATTGTGCATGGCCTAAAACCTGACTTCTCTCTGGTGCCATGAGGAATGTGCTAAACTTGTCATAATATTCCCAAAAAAATTAGATTATGAATATTTTCAACACAGGTGTAAGGTTGCCACCTGTGCAATTTCCTCTGACATTTCCTGTTTCATCCCCGCCAGCAGTGGAGTAAAGCAGCCTGTAGGTGGCGCCACATCAAGACTTTTTTCATTTTGTTCTTAGGGTTAGGTTTAGCCTGAGGGTTAGGGTTGGGGTTTAGGGTTAGAGTAGTGGAAGATGATAAGCTTTACATAGTTAATGTAGCTGCATGCTGTTGGGCACCACAATTTTACTATGTAAAGCTTATCATCAGCCCCTACCCTAACCCTAAACCCTAACTCTAGCTTTTACAATTTAAACAAACCATAGCGCCACCTACTGGCTGCTGCACGCTGGCGTGGAAAAATCCGAAAAGATCTAGTTTGGTTTGCAGTAGAAAAAGACTTGATTGCTTGGAGACTTCTTTTGTTGTCCCTTCCCGATCCCACATAGACCATGAGCCTTAGTCAATTGACGAATCTGGAGATCCGGGCTTCGGAAATGGAGGCCGTAAGTTATTTTGCTATTCAATTGGCGTCTGTTTGCGGGCTCCGATCAAGTTATGAGCTCCGGACTCCGATTTACTCTGATCTGAGCAGTATAGCTGCTCACACACACCTCTCTCCCCCTGAAATTCAGCAGCTGGTCTACTGGAGCAGCCCAGCAGCTCTGGATCTCTGCACTGTGCTGCTATTGACTGGAAGATTAGTATAGGGTTAAAAACTGTACTTGGATAAAGTTTTTCTATTAGTTAGTACAAGGTGCTATGCAATGAAAGCTATGTATAAATAGACACATTCATATGAGCATGCCCAGTTTGGTAGATCTGTACATGTTAATCAGGTTAATGATAAGGCTTTATAGGACTGTATTATAAATCTGATCTCCATGTACCAACTGGGTCCATGTGGTTTATCATCTGCCGCTGCGAGAGATAATTAAAGGGCCATTGTAGTCCCAAACATTCTGTCATGCACTGAAAAAAGCATACATTGCAAAAGATGTTGTTTTTTCCAGTACAAAATAAGCTACATTAACTGAAAAACATTAACACTAAAACAAAAGCATCTAAAAACAATGGGCCTCATTTAATTCCAAGCCCGTAATTACCTTCATACAGCCCGTAAGTCAGCGGGTTAGAAATTTGCAACAGTTACAGATTGATTTAATTGAACAAGGCCGCAACTACCTGGCCATAAGCAAAAACGGTAAACCATGTTTCTAAAAACAATAGGCCTCATTTAATTCCAAGCCCGTAATTACCTTCATACAGCCCGTAAGTCAGCGGGTTAGAAATTTGCAACCGTTACATATTGATTTAATTGAACAAGGCCGCAACTACCTGGCCATAAGCAAAAAACGTAAACCATGCACCCGTAAGTAGCATTTCAGCACATGATCATGAGCAATTAAGCAAGCCCGTAAGTTACAATTTAGAAAGAGCCAATAGTAAATGAGCCCGTCATCATTACGTCAGTAAAACATGGCGTTTAAACGTCAATCAATTAGTGTTTAGAAGCCTTTAGGACAAAGTGTAAACAAGGACTCTGTTAATTATTTTCTTATCTGATTTACATCAAAATTAGTGGGAACAACACAACAATATGCTGCAGTACAAACATCTATGCGGCTCACTGTCCCTTTTCTATGACATATCAGGGCAGAGGACGAGAAAACAGTCCATACTGTCTATATTTAATGTAGTTTCTCTATACTATAATTCAATTATTTCTCATTCAAAAATGTTTTTGTAATGTATAAAATGTGATCTTAATGCATGATAAAATGTTTACGACTACAGTTGCCTTTTAGTCACGTGAGACTTTTTCATGTAAGATATGCTAATAATACCCATCTTTCAAGCTCATATATCGGACGATTCCACTCAAAATGTTAAATAACAATCATTTGCTTGAATAAACTGTGACCTTTTATGTGTCACTTTAAGATTTCAATTTAATGACCTAGAAAACATTTGCATTAGTGTTTGTTAAGGTTTATAAACAGGAACATTAAAAGGCAATGTGTCATTCTTGTCATTTGTCACTGGAAATCACCAAAAACATTCCATATTGAGGTCATGAAACATGAGCTGGTACTGACTGACATGTTGTGATTACTGTACAGACTGTAGTTTTTAGTACTTGGATTTTGATACTGTGGTACCTACTGTAGATTCCCCTTCTGGATCACTACCTTGTTGTGGTGAAGGGGCTTGTGTACCTCAATGAAGCTGTGAGCAATATCATGTAAGGTCACCCATGATGGGCAGGCCATAGCAGAAAAGTTAGACTTATTGTGGTCCACTGGAGAAGGAACTGGCAACCCACTCCAGTATCTTTGCCATGAAAACCATATTGACAAGCACAACCAGAAATACAGATAGATGTGCCTGGTATGCTGCATCAGTATGGTCACCGAGTGTCGGACACGACTGAAGGACAGAACAACAGCAACTGTAGATTATCTAATTATAATGAAAATAAAAAGAAGAAAATAATAACAAATATTACAGAACACATAAATAGCAGAGATAACCTTATCTATAAAAGCATACAGCAGAGAGCTATTCACCTGAAGGGGCTCATATGAGACCCCCGAGGCCTTAAATGGGCCTCACAGTAATTTAAATATAAAATGGTAAAATCACCATAGTAAAGAAATTAGCTAGTAATAGAGTTATAGATAATAATAATAAGTATTTAGGAGTACAAATGGGCATTATTTATAGAATAATATAATTCAATGTAAGTACAGTAATATCACAATACAACAGTGCAGCTAGCATGTGTAGTAATTGCTCATATGCTTATTTTTGTTCTTAGGTACTTAGGGCCTCATTCTATTATCGGCCGCAGCCGCAGCAGGGCCGCAAGGACCGGCCGCAAGCTATTCTGCTATTCTATTCCCCTCCGGCCGGGGATTCCGGCAGGCTTGCGGCCGGCGCCTTCCTATCTCTTGCGGCCGCTCGCGCCGGAGGAAATGCTTTGATCTAAAACGGCCGCAAGGAAATCGGCCGTAAGAAAATCCTATTTGCAATTCAATTGCTCCGGGAAACCTCTCTGCAAGGCTAAAAGCGAGCCGCAGCTTACTTGCAGGAAAGAGGTCCCGCTAGCACCAATTAAGCACATTAGAAAGCCCAAATAAAGCCATCCTGCACTTTGAGAAGACTATAAAGTGATTTTCGGTGTTAGCAAAAATAGCACAAAATTCCCCTATACTCAAATCCGTAAAATATATATTTTTTAATATATGTCAAATATCCATGTAAAAAGTCCATAGGGCTTGGAGCACCTCAGACACACCCACGCTGCAGCCGGAAAATAAACAGTTAATTTGAACTCGGGTTTGGGCTGATGTGCAAGCTTGAGAGTGGGTTACTTTTAATCCTCATGTCCCCCAATATGATCCCTAGCATTTACAGAGCTGTACAGTGCAGGCTTGAATTTATTTTTGACTTTTTAGATTTCAGAGCTTACGGCCGGTTGCAAGATTTACGGCCGGCCGTAAGAGGAGATCCTTGCGGGCCGTATAATTGAATTGCGAGGTAACGGGACCCCCGGAAGGAATCGCAGCCTTACGGCCGGTTTACGGACGATAATAGAATGAGGCCCTTATTTATTAGTTATAGTAATTAGAAATATAAAGTGCAATGAGAGACAAGAGAGCAGAAACCTGAATTATCTGCCATAAGAAATTACATAAATTACAAGATAGTTTCCCTTCAAACTGGAAATGTAAGCAGTCTTACCATTGACTTGAATGGGAAACACACCTCTGCAACCTGATTCGCTGCAGTATTGCAAAAGTAAGTGGGCAGTCAGTTACACATGTAAACACAGATTTTATTTTATTTGATATCTCAGTGAAAAATGCATGTATTTAGAAAATTCAAAATGCTTTTCAGAGATCTTCACAGTGATGTGGCCCAAACTGTGCTGATTTAATTGGCCATTTAATAATATTTATATCTACTTATTAAAAAATATATAAACTACTGTATGTTTGTGCAATTTTTTACGTGGTGCAGTGAAAGTATGGGAAAAATATGACTCCTCCCTCTGGTGTATTTTCCTGAGCAGATGCTGATGTCAAAACTGCTCCAATTAAGAGCACGTCCAAGGATTTTTATTACCCACAATGCTTTTCCCTGTGGATACTATTGCAGGTCAACTATTTTTTTGCAAAGCAGTTGTAAATATCATTTTTTCATATTTCTTGTTCTTTTCTTGTGACTCTTTCATGTGATTCTAGTGCAAGAATCCATGTAAAAAAATTCAATAAACACATTTATTATGGCGTTCTTTCAGTGATGAAATTTAGGACAGAAAAACAAATTGATCTTTGTTCGTTGTGGTAGTGAGGTTTGCAGAAACAAGACTGAAGCAGATCCTCCGCGGACTGTTCCTGCAATAATGGATTATACGGTATGATCACTTCTCAGGACCTCATGCCAAAGTGTATGGTTTTGTATTTGAACAGCAGATGCCAGATATACAGTAGCTGTGAAATTAAAGTACAATTTTATAGTAAAGTGTAATTCAATCGCTAGTATTGCAAAACACTATCCTATACGTGCTCTGCAGAACAGCGCAGGATAATGTGTGTTCTGGGAACATTATATACTTCCTGTTTTGTGCAAGAATAATAGCTGAGGCCAAAAGGTTATAGTGCACTAAAAACAATACAGATCGGGGAGTGCGCCGATAAATACATGTTACAGAACTACGGAAAAAATGCATCTATATCACAATGTATATCACAATGTCTCCATACTCTATTTAAATGTAGAATGTTCCATTTTGTCTAGTTTCATCAGCTTCAGGTGTGACGGGCGAAAAGAAAGAGGAAGGTGAATTTGTTAAATAATTGGATTTTTTAAAGAGTTTGACACCTATCCTCTTCCCCTGGACATGTTTGGCAGCTCACAACAATAATTGCAAGCTTAAGTAGTGGGTATAGAGGTTATGGGAGAGCACAACTAAATAAATGTTTGCTTTTCCTGTAAAACCAGAGTTTTTTTATATGAGATAATCTTTTCTTTAGATTATATACATGATACTGGAACCTTTTAAAGAACCAAAGTAATGTGCTATCAGCATGAGATAACTGTTTTAGTTGTGCATTGATCATTACAGGGACATGGAAGGTTTTTAGATTTCACTAGGAATATAATATACGGTACCTATGTATATAATTACTTTATGTACTTTATTTTATGCAGAAATGCTTATCAAATCATACAAATCCAACCTGCTTGGAGCCCTCTATACCCCATGCAGCTCATCAAGATTCTAAAGTGCAGTGTTTTAAATTAGCCAATAAGTGACCACTTCTCAGCAGTATGTTGCTATGAGATGGCCATTGATTGGTTAGTATGAGACACTGCACAGCCAGTACTACAAATTATTGTAAATAAGTTTTTAGTTAGTGAACTTCCATCCAAAAGCAAGGTCTTTACTAACTAAAAACTTCTTTAAAAAAAATATGCTATGTGCTTATTTAGAGCCCTATTCAATTGGCCAAATTGCAATTGAATGAGCCCCTGTGTCTTCTTGAGCTATAGAGGGCAAGCAGGTATTGTTTGTTTGATTGTGGGCAGAAAAAAAACAGAGCTTTGCACTTCTTAGTAAAATAAAGTATATAAAAGTAAATAGATTTACAGGTATATTATATTTCAGTGAAACCCCAAATCTTCCATGTCCTTTTAATCAAAAACACGTTCAATTATTTATAAAAACAATGCCCAAAATGAATCTCACTTCCAAAGATTAGAGTGTCAGTCGACTGTTGAGCTTTTGTTCTCTACCCTTATATATAATTCATCAAATGGGGGTGGATCTGGCTGGAAGACAGGCCTAAAGGATGTTCAGAACAATCTAATTAGACAGAACAAACTTTGGGCCTCATTCAATTGCGATTAGGCCAATTGAATAGGGCTCTATATAAGCACAGCATATTTTTTTACAGACGTTTTTAGTTAGTGAACTTCTATCCAAAAGCAACGTTTTCACTAACTAAAAACTTATGTAAAAAGAATATGCTATGTGCTTATATAGAGCCCTATTTAATTGGTCAACTCACAATTGAATGAGGCCCTTTGAGTCTAGATAACGATTCACAGACCGACTCTCAGCCTGTTGCAAGCTTGTTGGTAAGGGAAACCACTTTAACACAGCAGGTCTACAACTTGAAAATTAAGCACTGCCTTCCACCCAGAACTGCATGCTCCCTATTGAACTTTTGGTTGAGACTAGTAACACTGTTCTTATAATCATTGAATATCAATTATTTTAATGTAAATTCAAATATTAATCTACCGCTATTAGGACATTATAATAGTACTTTTATTAACACTCATTGTAGGTGTACAATAAAATGTTTTTTTTTTTTAAAAGACCACGGTGGTGCCATATTTGTAGTATGCTTTTTTTGGAGAACTAGATCAAAGCTTTTTATTTAAAAGAAAATAAAAAAAATATTAATACAACTTTTCATTTTTGACATCATATCATATTCAATTCACAATAGGCTGTCATCACAATAATTGTGCATTATCATGTCAAGATCTTTAAATTTGTGACTACAGTGACCCCTTTCAGACCTTTCCTGTTTTGCACTCGCGAGCAGTGGCGTGTAGCAGCCAGTAGGTGGCACAACAGTGGCTCGCCGAGACTTAGGTTTAAGGTTAAGTTTTGGTTAGGGTTTAGTGTTCAGGGTTAGGGTAATGGCAGAAGATCAGCTTTACATAGTAAAATAGATAAGACAATCATGACCTAGGACTACAAACTGACACAGAAAGTGATAAGTGCTATTGACTTTTAAGGATTTTTAGTTGGGAGTCATGAATGGCAGCCACAACATCTGGAGGCAGCTCAGTTGATGTAGCTCTTATCATTAGACATGATCCACTCCAACAGGAGAGCACTGTGCTTTGGAGGTGTAAACCTACATGTGTAGCTTATGTCAGTGGCCGATGTTCTAGGCTTTTCTGAACAGATGATCATGGAAGACATTTAGGTTGAACCCACATTTGTAGAGGTCAGTTGATTATGCTCTAGCACAAGACTAAGCAACTAAGGAAATCCTGAAGTCCAGGCCAATGTTCAATACTTGACAACTAATTTTATCTACCATGCCTCTAGTATCACATATATAGTTTTCGTCAGCAGCCGAGTTTGTGTGTAACGCTTGCAAAATTTGAGTTACGCATGCTCACTATGCCGTGCGGCAACCAATGCACTGCAAAGCTAAGTGGGAAAAGGGGGGGGGGGGGGGTAGGGAAAGCGAAGGATGGAGTGAGAAGGAAGTAGGGAGGGAGAAACAAGGAGGAAGGGAGAGAGAAGGAAGGAGGGGAGAGAGAGAAGGAGAGGGAAAGAGAAGGAGGGATGGAGAGAGAAGGAAGGAGGGGGAGAGAGAGAAGGAGGGAGGTGGTAGAGGGTGGGGAGATAGTGAGGAGACAGAGGGAGAGAGAGAGAGAGTGAGAAGGAGAGAGCTTGAGAAGGAGGTAGAGGGAGAGAGAGAGAGAAGGAGAGGGGGGAAAGAGAGAGGGAAGGAGGGACGGGGTAGAGGGTGGGGGAGATAATGAGAAGGAGACGGAGGGAGAGAGAGAGTGAGAAGGAGAGGAAGGGAGAGAGAAGGAGGGGGAGAGAAAGAGGCAGGGAGTGAGAGAGAGAGAAGGAGGGAGAGAGAGAGCAAGAGAGGAAGGGGGAGAGAGAAGGAGATAGAGAAGAAGGGGAGAGAGAGAGAGAAGGAGGAAGAGAGAGAGAAGAAGGGAGGGAGAGATAGAAGGAGGGAAGGAGAGAGAGGGCGCATAGAGAGAGAGAGAGTGAGCACAGGGAGAGGGCGCAGAGAGAGAGAGCGCACAGAGAGAGACACAGGGTACACACAGAGAGGGTGCACAAGAGACAGAACACACCATTTTTAATACAAGATTCTACCATAATTTTTGACGGGCGAGTGACTAGAATGAAATAAGAAGCAACGAAGTAAAGGGAAAATGACACAGTGTATGTGACCCAGTTAAAGAATCTGCCATGAGTTGAATTCCAAGTCTGGTTTTGTCCTTGTGCCACAGGTAAGTATCTAAAGAACTTCAAAGGTGAATTATTTTCTGTGAAGCAGACTGTCCTTCCTAGAAGATTCTTCTGAGCTATTTCATACATTTTACTGGTTTAATTTTTTTTACCAACATGGGATAAGAGCTACCATAAAGTCTATGTAATGATTCCACAATTTACTAATTAAATACACTTTTAAACACAGAAGTCAAAAACATAAGAAGGATATACAATTATACATATCCTAACCCTGAATCTTATTAAAGGAACTTTTGGGGCATTTTTTTTGTTCCATATAAATGTCTTAAGTAGATTAATTAGTTAATTGTACTAATGTAATTATGATATAAAATTCACACTTTTACAGAGCCTCCAGAGTAACAGATTCTTAAGTTCTGGAACCTCCACTATCAACATGACCTTGGGTCTTAGCTGTGGAAGGTGGCAGCTCTCATAAGAAAGAACAGGAAGAAAGAAGTAGGCTGCAGAAGGTGAGAAACATTTAATGTGGTAGCTTTTCAAAAGTTAGTGAAGTGTAAATTTTATGTGACAATTACATTTCAATTTGTTACAATTCAGTATGTAAAACATTCATATAAAAGAAAAAACAAACTTCCTGAACAATTCCTTTAACCTCTGAATGACACGTCGGTAGTGGAAAGTATGACCAAGACTGATCTTTGGAATATGTCAATGTCACAAGATTCACATCTCAGACCTCTTGGTTTTTTTTACACAATTGTTTACACAAAATCATGTGTTATGGCATTAAATAAAAATAAAAAAAAATAAAAAAACCAAGTCTATAAAAAATACATGGGACGAGGTTTTGGTATGCCAGACACCAGCTCGTATTAAAGGGTCATTCAGTGAAAATGCTAAATGTGGCTTGGGTAAATTTGGTTAAAAAAGAATGAATAACAAACATTAACTCATTAAGTTCCTGCATAGAACCCATTGCTAAATATATTGTAGCTTCCTAGAAATCTGCAGAATTACAATACAGTACAATCTAATAACCCAAAATAATATTATATTTTGTTTAGGGATTTAATTATTCTGGATTCACTAAACTATACAAAGGATGTAAAGCAGTTATTTGGAGACAGAAGTGTATTTGTTCTACAGGAAAATTTGACAATCCAGCCCCAGTGAAGCACTTTGCAGCGATTGTGGAGATTATTGAATATATCCCATTAAATGTACTTAGAGTAATAATGGAGGAGAAACTATGGAAAAAAATGGGAAAAACATATATAAGAACGACCCTAAATATTGTTATATGATGGCACCTACTCAGAGTGTCATCTCAAACATGTCTTAGCCCATTTATCTCAATAAAGAGAAGACTTTAAAAAAATTAAAGTTTTTTTTTAAATAAGAAAACACACTGTGACACATTATCAAATACCCTTTTCCCGATGAAACAAAGAAATTCTTTCCATGTCCTTTTAAAGAATTACCGTAGTCAAATTATAATTCCATCTAATTGGGAATCCCATGCCAGGACATCAGATAAAACACTATGGGCCTCATTCAATTGTGATTTGGCCAATTGAATAGGGCTCTAAATAAGCACATAGCATATTTTTTTTAAAGAAGTTTTTAGTTAGTGAAAACCTTGCTTTTGGATAGATGTTTACTAACTAAAAACTTATTTAAAAAATATATGTTATGTGCTTATTTAGAGCCCTATTCAATTGGCAAAACTGCAATTGAATGAGGGCCTATAAGAGTTTGCTAAAAAAAAAAATAGCATATTTCAGCCCCTCTTATTGTAGCCAGTCTAATGTAGGTTTGAGTGAACAGGTGGGACGCCATGTACAATTTTACCAATTAAACTGATATAGTCATTTATAGTATAAATGATATGTGCAGCTACTGAATAGATGTATTCTATATCTGTCAATCAAGAGATTACTATATAAAGTAACAAGAAAACATTTACAGGGACTGAAGTTAAATTCTTTACAGTAAATTACTGGCATATGGCCGAGGAAAGGAAAGAGGTCTAATTTATACAAATTAAACACTGAATATTCAGTTTCTAGAAAAATAACTCCTTGTAATTTCTATATTACAATATGAAATTATAATGCGGCACAGGACATTACTTATATTATTAAAGATATACTGTCATTCCAAAATCAAATAGATGCAGTATTGCCTACACTGCAGAAATATATGTATTCTAAATTTCATGCATAGTGTTAAAGACTGTAAAAACTGTTTTTGCTTAAAAAATAAGTTTATAATAATAACAAAGGAAAACACCTAAGGCATATATATATATATATATATATATATATATATATATATATATATATATACAGTAGTGTGGTGATTTGCATTTCAAGTGCTACATTTTGGACTTTACCACCCTTGCAAATCCTCTCCTGCACTCGTTGGCCTTTGGGCTACATTTGCGTGTTACAGGCTTGCTCGCGGGTGACTTTGTTGCAATTTAATAGCATGATTGGAAAAATAGCGGTTACAAGCTTGAGAGAACAAAGGATTTGAGGCTGCGAAGTTCAACGTAGGTCTTTTTTTGCACCAAACCCACAGATCGGCAGCGGCCTGTGTTACGGGGCTAATTTAATAGCAGTAAGTCTTAAGAGCTACGTTACAGGCTACGTTTTAACACGTAGCCCGAATTTAATAGGGCTGATAATGGTGTATTTCTCAATTTAGTTCAGAAGCAAACTAGAGACATTTTTAAATTGTCCCCAGTTACAGTGGGTCTGAAATGTCTCTCTCCACCACAACCTTAGAGACAGATAAGACTCTAATTTATAAGTGTGTAGCAACTGATAATAAAAAAAGAAATATTTAAAGAAAAATAACTTTTGTATAGTCTACTCTTGGCATCCAGCCACCACCCCAGTCATCTTATTCGTAGTATTCCATACGGTCAATATCTTCGCATACGCCGAAATTGTACCACTGAAATGGACTTTGAAAAGCAAGCGAAAGACCTTTATGACCGCTTTAAATCAAGGGGTTACTCTCACAACATCCTGAAAAAGGCATATGCAAGAGCAAAAGAAAGCTCGCAGGCAGACTTACTGTACAACTCCACTACGACGAAGACACCAGAATCTCAACCTATAAGAATCATAGGTACATATAATAAATTTGGAGAGAACATTCGATCGATATTACAACAACATTGGCATATCCTATTGGCTGATAATGAACTACAAACCAGACTGACTAATACAGCGGCAATTACTTATCGCCGAGCACCGAGTCTAAAGGACAAGCTAGTGCATAGCCACTACGAAGCACCTAAGAGCACAGGGAGTGATTGGCTAAATGTACGAGCAGCTGGCTCTAAACCTTGTGGTAACTGTAAGGCTTGTCGTCACATCCGTACCACAGCAGAGTTCACAAGTTCCTCTAATCAGAAGAAATATAGAGTACGAGACTACATTAATTGTAGAACTACAGCAGTGATCTACCTCATTCACTGTAGATGTGGCCTGCAGTATATAGGAAAAACAACACGCCAACTCCGACGACGAGTATTGGAACATGTAAACACTATAATCAACAAAAATGATGTGGCAGTTGCTAGACACGTTAATTATATACCGTATTTTTCGCCCTATAAGACGCACCGGCAGATAAGACGCACCTAGTTTTTAGAGGAGGAAAACAAGAAGAAAAAAAATCTGAATCAAACACAAATACACTTTACACACAGATACACACCTACATTACACACAAATATATATATATATATATATATATATACACATACATACTATACATACACACATAAATATACATATATATATATATATATATATATATATAGATAGATACACATACATACATATACATACACACATAAATATACATACACATACATACATATACATACATACACACACATACATGCACACACACATGCACACATACACACACATACACATACACACACATACGGCAGCATTTGGGAGCATTTGAGAGCCCTTGACCCTCCCTGACCCTCCTGATCCTCACCTTTCTTCTGATCTCTGCCATCTTGATCTCACCCCAGCGCTTCCTACCAGCACTCCTCGTGTACTGCAGCGTTGCGTGCATGCGTGACGTCACTAGGACGCACCGGCCGACGCGATGCTGGTAGGAAGCGCTGGGGTGAGATCAAGAGGACAGAGAGGCAGTTTGAAAAGGTATATTCGCCGTATAAGACGCACCAACTTTCCTCCCCCAGTTTTGGGGAAGAAAAAGTGCGTCTTATACGGCGAAAAATACGGTACATGACGGAAATGTAATGTGTCTACAGTTTATGGGTATTGAAAAGGTAAAAACAACTCCAAGGAGAGGCAACATGGAAAATAAGTTACTTCAACGAGAAGCCTGGTGGATTTTCCACCTTAAAACCTTAACTCCGCATGGTCTAAATGAAGGTTTCACCTTCTCCCCATTTATTTAGTTCTCTCTTTACGCCATATATCCAGCAATACCGTGGCTTCCCTCCAACTCAGCTCGGTCCTTCCTTCTACTTAATAGTCCATAAATGTTTTACCCACATCAACTATAGATCACAGTCTCTTACCTATTTAACTCTTTAGATATTGAAATTCCCCTTTAACATAGCTTTAGGCCCATTGACTGGGGTCTTGCCGTTTTCCTTTCTCTCTGCTAATCCTGTCTTTTTCCTATAGATAGCTAGACTCACATAGCTCTCATCATCCCAGCTTTAAGGTCATATTCATTTTATTTATATCAGATAAGGGATGTTCTTCACCTTCCTTCTATTCCATGTTGAATTATTTCCAACTGTCTAGTATTCTCTATGACCTACTTTTACTTGCATGTAGCTGTTGGACCGTTTGATTGGGGTCTGTGAGTTTATATATGTTTTAGGTGCATTATGCCCCCCTATTGGCCAGCTCTCTAGATTTGGCCTTATATAATAAGACTATACCTATCATTACATCCTATAATTATTTTTCTGATTAAACTTAGAGCACTGGATTGTGCTAGATACACCACAATATAATATTATCTTCACTGCTATATTTCACCCATTACCAGTGAGACATGATGACAATTCAGTTTAATTTTTCGTTTTTCAATAAAAGAGCCATTGCCTTACATACAGCGAACATAATATCCACTTTTACGAGTGGCTCAAGCAACCTCTAACTCAAAATCTCGCGATTAACGTGAGTTCGCAATTAGGAATATACAATCTCGCGAGAAACGTGATGACGCGGCCCGCGATCACGTCGCGGCGCCAGCGTAGACGCGGTGACGTCATTGCGTCCCGCGAAATCGCGGGACTCTTTAAAAAGTCCGCGGTTTAACTCAGAAGTGTCCCCTGATGAATCCAGAACGACAATAGCGGGGAAACGCGCGTCGGGAACATTTTAAACACACCAGGCGGCGGGGGTAAGCTCTCCCATTGTGGAGTATATTACCAACACAATCGACGTAGGACAGTATATATTTTTACAACTTTAGGGTATGACAATATCATTTATTAGAATGTTACTCACCTTATAAGATTATTAAGGTAGTTCACTTTTGTCAATAATCCCAATAGGTTTATAAGTGTAACTATGGGGATCAAGTACCTCTTTCAGATAGCAGCTTTGTGCTGTGTATCACAATACTGAGGAGGATCTGCCTTTGCTAACTATTATTATATTGCAAAGAGGCTAGACCTTAGAGTGATCAGATCAAGCTTCTGTTTAAAAATTACAGAGAGACCTTCCCTCCTTTTTCTTTTTTGTACAGTAACAACAGCAACTGTAAGCGGTCATCTGTCCTTTAAACTAGACAGGTGGCGGCTCTAATCCCTACTACATCTTCCCTATTAGAGCTCAATGGTGACTACTCAGAGCTCATTATTGCTTAACCCCTTTATTCACTATAGCCGGCCATTTTAAGATATACATCACAGTATTTTCTTTTTCACCTTATTTATTTTCATTTAGCTTTTTTCTTAATAAAGTTATTTTTCTTTAAATATTTCTTTTTTTATTATCAGTTGCTACACACTTATAAATTAGAGTCTTATCTGTCTCTAAGGTTGTGGTGGAGAGAGACATTTCAGACCCACTGTAACTGGGGACAATTTAAAAATATCTTTTTTACTCTATTACATTTAGAGATTAGTTTCTACCTCTTAAAAAACTAGCAAACTAGAGACAGTATTAATATTCTTTAAAAAGAGTCCACCTTTTTGAGTTGACAGTTTCCCTTTACAGTCACTTGTACTTGATATTCAGTAGCAGTCTGGCCATGGCCCATTGCTTAGAGCCCTGCTTAAATGTCACTGTCTACTATTCAAATCAATACAAGTTAATGAATCAGCCTTTACAGAAAAGCCAATTCAATCTATTTTAGGAAAAGGCTAGGACTAGTATTCATTATTTTTCACAAATAAGTTTCTGCACTTTTTTTTCCTGCAGTTTAATTCTTTCCCTAACCCCAAAATAAACACATACTTCAGCCATCAACATACCATGCTGGATGTGTCCATCAGCTCCATATTCAGTCCAATATAAACAACTTTTATCACAGCTCCCGATGCCCAACACCAATGGCTTCCCTTTACTACTGCCTTTTACTAATCCTTGTCTACAAATTTGTGGGACCTATCCTGGTATATGTATCCACGGGAAGCGCTAGGAAGGGTGCTGCCGACGTCCCTATCTAGCTGTGTCGAAGTGCCCGGTAAGTGGTTAGGGTTTTCGTGTTAGGGGGTTAGGCATGGTAAGTGGTGTAGGGGGTTAGGGGCTTAGGGTTAGGAAGTGAGGTTTAGGGGTTAGGGTAAGAGGGTTAGGGGCTTAGGAAGTTAGGTTTAGGGAGTTAGGGTTAGTGGGTTGTGGTGTACTAGTACATCGGGACACGATCACACCATGCACCAGGAGGCTTCCTCTGCGCCCGGCACCAGGAGACTTTCTGTGCGTACATATAACTGGATAGATCAAATTTGTGTTTATTGTCTCACTAATTTTCCCCTATGCCCCACAATTCCATCAAGGCTCCAAATCCTTCTTCCAGGGGCTGCTCATGCCCAATGCACGGCGTTAGCCAAGTGGGAGCTCGGGCACGGGGGGAGGGGGGGCAGCTTTGGTGTGCACGCATGCGAGCGGAGACACATGGGAGGCAGAGGGGGGGACAGACACAGGGGCGGGAGAGAAGGGGGAGAGACACAGGGAAAGGAGAGGAGGGGGGAGAACCACAGGAGAGGGAGAGGAGGGGGGAGAGACACAGAGGAGGGGGTAAGAGACTTAGATGAGGGAGATGGGAGAAGGAGACACAATGGAGGGAGAGGGGGGAAAGAGACACAGGGGAGTGAGGAGGGGGGAGAGACACAGGGGAGGGAGAGAGACACAGGGGAGGGGAGGGGGAAGAGACTCGGAGGAAAGAGATGGGGCAGAGACTCAGGGTAGGGAGATGGGGGAAGGAGACACAAGGGGGGGGGGAAGAGACACACGGGAGGGAGGAGGGGGGGAAGGAGACACAGGGGAGCAATGAGGGGGGAGACACAGGGGAGGGAGATGGGGGAAGCAGACACAAGGGGGGAAAGGGAGGAAAGAGACACAGGGGAGGAAGGAGGAGGGAAGAGACACAAGGGAGGGAGAAGGGGGGAGAGACACAGGGGAGGGAGAGAGACACAGGGGAGGGAGATGGGGGAAGGAGACACAAGGGAGGGAGAAGTGAGAAAGAGAAAAAGGGGAGGGAGAAGGGAGGGAGAGACACAGGGGAGGGAGGGGGGAAGAAACACAGGGGAGGGAGAGGAAGTAGAGGGGGGAGAGGCTCGCAATGAGCGCCTCCCGTCAAGTAGAGGGTAGGAGAGGTAGAGGGGGATAGAGGCTTGCAATGATCACCAAAGTGGCTCATTGCGAGGCCTGCGATGAGCGCTGAAGGTGCTTATCGTGGGGCCTGTAAAGTAGAGGGGGGAGAGGCTCGCAATGAGCGCCTCCCGTCAAGTAGAGGGTGGGTGAGGGTGAAGGTGGGAAAGGCTTGCAATGATCGGCGAAGGCGCTCAATGCGAGGCAAGAAGTTTAGAGGGGGGAGAGCCTTGCAATGTGTGGCAAACACCATTGCCAGGCTTCATATTTTATTGCCGTCGCTAGTAATAATAATACCCAAGTACTGAAATAATACGTTACAGAAACTATTGTGCTCTTTCTTTTAATTCAAACAGGACATAAAAACAAACTTATTCAAATATCCTTAGGAGCCGTTCTTAGGTAAGGATCATCTGTAAGTCATCTGTAACCCAGGGTCACCTGGTTCCCGGCTTGTGCATAACCCATCTTGGGTTTTACTTATAGCAGTGTAATACAGCATGCATATGCTTAAAGGAATCCAAGTTTAAAATGGTATTGGATTATAGAGCGAAGCCTTTGTGGGCACATTTGCATGACCCTGCCCACCTTCCCAGACTGCAGTGCAAAAACTATATTTCTTGGAATTCTGAGCAGGAAATAAGTTTTTTAACTTACTTTAGACATTCAAATGTGAACACAAAAGTACTATTTATTTTCTATATGAATATGTATATGAATGATCAGAGTATCAGTATTTGTCTTAAAGTTTGCTCATGTAAATTCATTATTCTAATTAAAATGAGATATTAATTGAAATTCAGAACATACGAGAGCAACACCTTAAGACATAGGCAATACTCTCATGCTTCAAATATATATATTTACATGCACACACACACACATATATATATATATACATATATATATATATATATATATATATCACATATATAGTTGTGAGCATGCGAGTTGTTGCTAATGCTTGCGGGCTCGCGCAGCAAGCCTGCGGCCTTCGCAAAATGTACGTCGTTACGCAAGGAAAATACGAGAGACGTTACAACCCATTACGACCTAGCAAAAATCGTCCGCAACACGCGCACATGAAAACATGAAAAATACAACAAATACACACAACAAATACATAAAAAGCTTACTTACAGGAAGAGGGAGCATCCAGGACCTCGAAAACTAAAGTTACACCTCAATTTAAGTCAAATTAAAAGAGCTTAGACACTACAAAATTCTCTCAGCGAGAGAAAAAATGGCCGCCAAAAAAAAACGAAAACGAGGCTACAGCAGTCTAAAGACGCAAAACACCACCAAACACCTACGTATTTGCCGAAAAACACCTACGAGATTAAAAAACAAGGACGCAACCCCAAAAACATTACAAACACAATAAATACAAACAACAAACACAGAATAAGGTTACTCACAGCAAGGGGGGCACCGAGGACCTCTGCAAGTGAAGTTACACCTCCATTTAAGCACAAATTTTGGAGTTTAGAGACCCGAAAATCACCTAAACAAGAGAAAAAATGGCCGCCGAACAAAACGAAATCGAGGCTAAAGGTCCCTAAACACACAAAACACCACCAAACAGCTACGGATGTTCCGAAAAAGTCGCACGACATAGAAAACTGAGGACGCTTCATCAGCCACATTATAAACACCATTAGCTCACTTACAATTTCATTGCCCTCATTTTTTGACAGGCAATTCGCTAGTATATATATATATATATATATATATATATATATATATATATAAAAACATTATTTATACACAAAAAAGCCTAAAGCCAAATTAACTTTATTTATTTTTTATTTGTATTCTTGGATTAAGCAGATTATTTTTGCTGTACACAACAGGTTGCCAGGCTACAGAGCATCCTATGATAATGCTGCCAATGGAAAAAATGCTAAATTTAGAGTGCCATAAAATATTTGGGCTCACGGTTTTGTTGATCGGTAAATCCAGGAATACTTTCTTTCGGATCTCTCTGACATTTGACGTTTTAAAGTAATGAAGCTGTTAAATAGAGAAGCTCCGTGCAGTGGCACACATTTAAATGTTTGTAAAGTCGAGGTACGTTCACGAGCTTTGGAAACAGATATCCTTTTATCCCAGGGTTCCTAAAATGTCTGTTCATCTCAATAAAAATGATTGTGTACAAGGTTCTCTGTGCACTCATTGGATCCAGCCGGCTGCTTAACACCATTAAGTGGGATTAAATCTCTGTTCATTAAATCTTCTCAAACAAAATCTTTTTTATGTTCTAAACTGCACGTTCTTAGCATTTCTTAGTCAGACAAGATTAACTGCAGTTAAATACCACTGTCATTTTTATTGCCCCAATGTTACTTATAATATCTGTTTAAAGGAAAATAATGGCATCATGGAATTATGTATAATGAACCAAACACAAATTATGATTAGAATTATGCATCATTATAATACACATGTCAAAATGCCAAACCATATTTATTCATTTTGTAAAACAAATTATTGTTTTTTTTTGTAGTGGAAAATATCAAATATGTTGTAGAGTATTTTGATGTCTTTCATTGGAGCTAAACAATACATCAGTGCTGTGTTCATGCAAGGCCAAAAAAGTCAAGGCCTAAGGCAGCATGATTTAATGGCATACTGTAGTTAAAAAAATGTTTGTGAAATATATAACAAACTAACAAATTATCAGCTATGTAAGCTAAGAGAATAAAATCAATGTTAGAGAAAATCATAATATTTTATCTGACAACTTGACGCCTGAAAGAGAGCGAGGAAGACAAATTAGTGGATCTCATAGAATTTCCTAATTGCTTCTTACCCTGCACATGTTCAGAAGCAGGCAGCTTGCAACAATAACCACAAGCTTTGCTCCTCCAGAAATGTAAACAGCCCTCTCACACACACATAACATTCACCAAAATATCAATGATGTATGCTGGATTCAGCAGAAGCATTACATTGTATTTATTTTTTTTAATTAAAAACTAGCTTTATAACTTTTTCAATGCCTTGTTATGCACTTGATGTTGTTTAGTCTTTCAGTCGTGCCTGACTCTCCGTGACCCTATGGACTGCAGCATGCCAGGCACAATCGTTATGTCTATAGTTCTATATATATATATATAGTTATTTATAGTATTTTCCTATAAAGAATTTCACTTGATAATGTTAAAAATGTTTTTATAACATTTAAAATGAATAGATCCAGCTTTTACTTTTTAACTAAAATATAAAATGTAGTTTTTATGACAGCAGCCGGTTCACCTTTGCTGGGAGGAATTAGATTCAGAAAATATTTCTATTCAATTCTGTAAAAAGACTGCAAAATCACAGAGTAGCTAACCATGGGCCTCATTCAAATGCGATTTGGCCAATTGAATAGGGCTCTATATAAGCACATAGAATATTTTTTTACAGAAGTTTTTAGTTAGTGAAGACCTTGCTTTTGGATATAAGTTCACTAACTAAAAACTTCTGTAAAAAAATATGCTATGTGCTTATATAGAGCCCTATTCAATTGGCCAAATCGCATTTGAATAAGGCCCCATGTCCCTTATTCTACAGGCTAACCAGTAAACCAAGATTGAAGCGCCCATTACACAAGCAGAATCTGCTAGATTTTTCTTTAAAAAAATATGATCATGGCTTACATTGTTGCTTATGTGGTTAGTTTATTACATATATGTGTTTTCCTAAATGCATTGTTTGTTTACAGGACAACTATTTTTACTGTAGAGTTCAATGTTTCTTGCAGTTCATGAGGCCTAATGTAAGTAATGGCAGTTGTAGCTGCCACTTTTTATTGTGCATATCAACCTTTTCGTTTATTAATTCTTTATTTACATTTTTATTTAAATAAAGAGCATGAAATATTGATATGGAGGATGCCATCACCAAACAAAGATGGCAACCATATAGGTATTTTTTTTTAAACTTTTAAGTATATGGGAATAGGAAAACAAAAAAAAAGTCTTGAGAGGGAAAAGGGAGTGGAGAAGAAAGGGAAGAAACAAAGTCAGGTCAATGACCGCAGGAATATATTATATCCAAGGAGACCATATTTTGAAAGGCTGTGAGTTTTTCCATTAACCCGATATCTTTCAATCTAACTTTGAATTGTGAAATAGTGGGGGGGAACCTCTGTTTTCATTGGATTGAAATTGCACAACAAGCAGTTGTTAAAATATGTATAATAAATCATTTAGTATATCTTGGGATATCATCTATAGGGAGAGTAAAGAAAAGTGAAGCTGGATGTTTTGGAATTTCTAAATCAGTAATATTTTTGATTAATTGTATAATTTTTATCAGAGAACTCACTGGACATTCCCAAAATATCAGAAACCCTAATTTCTCTGACACAAAGGGGAAGTCTTAGGGTAGATGGCATGTAATCGTATTCAATAACAAAATGGTAGATTTCACTGGAGCAATATAATAAAATGTTAATAAATTAATATAAATATAAACATTAATAAATGTTTTTTTTTCTAACATTTTGGTCTTTATCATTTGCAGTTTTTAAAAAGAACAACTTTTACATATCAGATGTTCATTTGTAGATTAGCAAAAACTTCACATCTTTGTGAACTATGCAACACACTAACAACATTAGCAGATAGATAAGTCATGGTCATAAAAGCAGATAGTAGCAGATGCTGCTAGTGCATGGAAGCTGCCATTATAAGTATTACATTTAATTTATTAAAAACTACACAAACATATGAAGTGTTTCCCAATCTATTGTAGTAGTAATAGCTGATCAAATCTAGCTAGTACTCAAAAAGTAGACGGGTTAGATGGTGATCGCATTTCTTTTCAAATTATTTTCCAGTAATGCACTTACATTATCATTCAAATGGCGGCTACCAACTTAAATGAAGTCCCCCTTTCCAGCTGAATACCATTTAATTTCCGATCACTGGAGAAATGTTCTTAGAAACCTGCATAACTGAATTGACATAACAAAATGTTAACCGTAGGCAGTAGAAGTTATTCTTTAATATGCATTAGAGGAAATGATTACATTACTAGGAAAGGCCACAAGTCATTTCTATCAGAATTCCTTTATACTCTTAAGTGTCAGATATTGTAGCCACAGGGAGATTATTCAACTGGTTGCTACATTAAACATACTTATTAATTCTTGTTTTATAAAACGTTAAAATGCAGGCGGCTACTCGTAAAATCATGAAAAACCCAATTTTACTGCTTCTGTTAGTATTGTTGTTCTGTATGCTAATGTGACACAATAATAAAGATTACATGTTTTATAGTCTGCAAGCATTGTATTTCCTATTAAATAAGGATCATAAATAGAATATTAAAATATGTTGCAAAACAGCAGGATGACATTGTAGCCACCGGGCAATAAATTCATTTTTCCATAACTTTTGAACAAAATTATGAAACTCAGTTTTTCCACCTCACGAAAGACAAGAAAATCACAGAAGTTACATATTCCAGATATGTGAAATGTTTCCTAACAAAGCAGAGCAGCAGCAGACTTTTTTTTCTATCTATCTCTGCTTGTGAATTGGAGTTTTCTTGTTCTATCTCTTAATTCTGGAGCCTGAGGCCTCATTTGACTTTTAGAATTTGACCCCTACCCCCAGCATGTGCTGAGATGTAGGGAGCAATACGCAATGAAGATCCTGCTTCCCCTGCTTTGTATCTGTCCCATCATAAACCGAACAGCTTCTAGACACTAACAGAGCTTGTCAAAAGTAATATTTCCTCTAAAATTATTTGGTTTTACATAAATGTTAATGTTATTTTCTTACATATTTAAGTGCAAGTTAAGAATAATGCAGTATACAAAAACTAGTCACTTCGAATTGAATGTTTGTCCAATATAAAAGGATTACTTTAACTAAAGGTAGCAATATAATTTCCTAAACATATGAATCAGTAAGTGTCAGCAATGTGGCAAGTGTGCAGTGTAAATAGGCTGCGTGCGTGAGGGCAAACCGTTTGTTTAGTTGTGCAAAGCGCCATTTTAGATTTGTAATGTTATTAGTTGCAAGTTAGTGTTGTGCAATTACTGCGAGTAATTCCTAATAGTGTATTTTGTAACTCGTAAGTTCCTGGGTTAAAGTCTTATGTGCCTGGCGGTGTTTGTGGTTAGGGGTCGTGTAGTCACTTAGGCGATTTTCGATTGCCGAAACTCAGCAAATTGTGTTTAAATTGTTGTGCAATCTCACTCCCAGATGTCCTGGCTGTACCCCGGTGCTGTGTGTGATGTTTATTTTTTTTATTTTATGTTTTTGTTAATTTTGGATGTGCGCGGTTCAGCCGTTAACTTCGTATTTTTTCAACTCCAGTTTTTTTTTCTAAGTTTTGTGGCTTGTATTTGTTTCTTCCTAAGTCCCACTTTCCAGTCTTATGTGCCTGGTGGTGTTTTGCGTGGTTAGGGGTCGTGTAGCCTTGTTTTTGTTATTTTTTGTCCCCCATTTTTCTTGTTGCTTAGGCGATTTTTGAGAGCCTAAACTCAGCAAATTGTGCTTAAATTCTCATGCAACCGCACTCCCAGATGTCCTAGCTGTGCCCCTGTGTTGGCGATTCTTGCCAGCAACTGCTGCGCGAACCCGCAAGCGTTAGAAACAACCCACAATGCTCACAACTACATATGTGATTTGTAGTATGTACTGTATAAATGCTTTTCTTGATGGTAGCTATACAAAAAAACAAATATAGATAGGTCAGTTATGATGTTTCATTCTTCTGTGAACCAGACAGCATTATTTATGCTTTAGGTGATATTCAGTACACAAGAGCAGTGTTTTGCAACTCATTTTGGTCCGGGGACTGGTTAATGATTGTGGGGACTTGGTTTGAGATCCAGAACATTTTTAACAGGGTGATACAACATGCTACACATTAAACTGTCGTCTGGTTTAGCCCTGATTTGAATAGAGTATATTTTAAATGTATATACAAAAATCTATCTCTAACTGGGTTTAATGGTAGTGATATGTTTAAAGGATATGTTACACTCTCCTCATCCCCCTTAGTCTCTGAGGACTGCTATGGCTGGTCACATGGACAAGCTGTTCAGAATCACCGATCTCGAAACCATGAGCTGTACTGGTGTAAATAATCAAGATTTTCATAAAATGCATAGCTACACTGCCTGTTTGTGATTTAATCAAATTAACATTGTAAAATGGCATCATAGTGTAGCTGTTGGCACTGAAGCTGTAGTATACTCAGTCAGCATTTACCACAACTGTGCTAAGGGGACAGGGGTGTAGGAGCAAGAATAATTCTGAGGGGGCGGATACAGCTGGGGGCTGAGACAACGATGATCGAGATGCATAGTTACTATGTTCAAAACTTCGGATCTAGCGTGTTTCACTAGCGCCAGAGTGAGAAGTGCTGAACACCCCTCCCAGTGCTCTGTCACAGGCTCTGTCCACTTTAGGTGGATTACTACAGTTACAACAATGATATACAAGCAGAAAGAGTGTTATAGGAGATCAGAATGGGGGAACTGTGGGGGGGGGGGGGGGGGGTTGATCTCATATGCCCCCCCCCCAGGTCCCCCATTCTGATCTCCTATAACACTCTTTCTGCTTGTATATCATTGTTGTAACTGTAACTGTAGTAGTCCACCTTAAGTGGACAGAGCCTGTGACAGAGCACTGGGAGGGGTGTACAGCACTTCTCACTCTGGTGCTGGTGAAGCACGCTAGATCCAAAACTTCTGTACACATAGCTTTTCCCATAGCAGCATAGTATGTCAGTAGCAAGACTCAATACAATATGCACAGTACGGGTCATAAGACTATCTCTAAAATTTTAGGGCATTTTAATTTGTGATGCAATAAAATCACTGTAGTTATGACTATACTATCTGAAATGAAGTTCTGCTGTGGTTGGTATGAACATGTGGTTGAGGGCTGATACTTCAGTAGAGACTGTGCCACACTAGCCATTTCCCAAGGAGTTCAGGAATAAATTGTGGATGGCAGAAGTACACTATAGTACCGTACTGACACAAACAGATACCAATGACCTAGGCACATGTCTTAGTAATGTAATTTCAGTCTGACAAATACAATAAACTGAGTGGTTTCTAAACCAAGGCAGTACTCCCCTATTTCACTGATGTTTCCAGATTATGTTAGGACTCGTAGACTGGGGATATTATGTAGAAGTGGCATATCTGACTTTAAAGATAGCATGTGAGCACTTCAGTGCAGATAAGAGTAAATTAGTAAGATAATTCAATCATACACAGGTTTAATTAAAAATGGTCTAATGGTCGATATAATGCAACATGACAGGCATAGCGTCTTTTCCCATTTTATTCATGCATTCTCTGTTTAGCTATGTTCTATCTCTCGCTTATCTTCAGTCACATTTCTTTGTCTACCATCTCTTAATGAGCTTAAAACTCACAATTGCTTGTTATTTTGCCCTGATTCCCATTTTTTTCTCTCTTTTTTTCTCTCCTATCTACACTGACAAACACAGAGCGTCTCTCATCCTGTTTCTCTCTATGGCCTCCAATTCATTTTATAGAAGAGCAATCCAGCCATGTCTTATAGGACCACTGCAAATTGACCAATGTCAAATAAAGGACCACAGTGGTCAAAAAATGAAATTGGCCTATTCTGAAGAACTATACTAAATAGGCCAAAATGTTTTAGAATCTAAAAAACAAATAAAGCGTATAACTTACCATTTTAGTTTCCAGTTACCTACTTCCTGAGGTAGAAGGAAACTGTATATACAGAAAGTCGGAAACTACACAATTGGAATGAGGTAATTACAACTGCCAGTGCAGTGCAAATTATGTTGAAAGAACACACCCTCATTATATAAAATGGAAACCTGAAGTAAAGAATAATTGTATATAAAAGTGAAAGAAATCAAGCATTGTTTTTATTTTTATACTTTTGTTTGCTTATTATTAAGTTTTGTTATTCAAACAACTATACAAAATTGACCACAGTGGTTCTTTAAAATATAGGAATAACAATACTTAATGTAGACCTTCTATTTTCAATATGGATGCAGCCATTTTTGGAGGTCTTGCAGTAATGGGAGAATTGTTAATAGCAAAATGGCTTTTTCCATAGTGGAATCACAAAGCGTAAGTAATTACTAAGAATGTTACCACTATATAACAATACTGAACTGATACAAGAAAATATGTTTTAAAGTGACTTTAATGGTCTTTTAAAAAAACATAATCCTGTATTCAGCTTTGATCATTCTGGTGCTGCTCTGCCTGTATCTGATCTTCTTGCAGAATGGTTGGAAAAGCCTTGTTGTTGTAGTGTGGAAACATCCAGAATGGGATGGAAGCAGTGCTAGTTAGACTTGGGATTCCCTCTTACAACAGTAAACTGGAGCTGCCAGTAGATCCCAATATCCTCAGGATCCAAGAGAATAAAAGTCTTTAGTTGCAGGTTTGAACACGTGATAAATGATCATTAGACATAAGTGATCACAGCCTTTATTTATACAGTCTTCAATGAATCACTTAATAAAACATTCCCATCCTCCTCTCAGATAACATAAGCAGGTTTGGCACAAGTTGACGCTAGGATGCCCTCTGCTTTGCTGGTACCTAATAGTTTAACTACATGGACATGTGGGCACTTCTCTCCTCCCAGATGCACTGAACATAGAGCAAACAACGCCTCTTCCAGTTGCATAATATTATCCACTAATTATAATTAAAATAATAAAATATTCACATCATACATCAAATAGGAAATCCTACAATTAAGGGACAATTGGGTGAGTAACATCTCCTATTTGGCACACTTGTTTCTGTTGGAGAAAGGATCAGAATTCAGTCAGATGGTCATACTGAACCAGGAAATGCTAAATCTTGGCAATACTCCAGTGAATATATATATATATATATATATATAAAAAATGTTTTCTTTATTATTATGTTTTTTTTATTTGCAGTATTTGGTATTAAATTCTTGACAAGTTTCAACAAGGCTTAATAATTTGGCAAAATTTCAACAAAAAAGTGCAAAGGTTTACGGTCTGCAAATAGAAAATCACTGTGCAGTGTGGCATACTATGTTCAAACTATTAAGAAAGCAAAAATGACTTAATTATAACAACGTTTCCCAATATGCTTTACAAATACAGTTGGATTCTGTACAATACATTGTCCTCTGAAATATTATTGCCATGAAAGTATACATCATCATTTTGTTCCCTTTTTTACATACAAATCTAGTGGCACCTATATTAAATCTGCCCTGTTTTATGCGATGTGCACAGATAGCTTTAAAGGATCACTCTAATTTGGGAACAACTTCACATGTTTACGAATTATATAACAGACAACATTAGCAGCTGTGTAAACTATGAGCATACAATAAATTTAAGAGAAAATCTTAAATTTAGCTAACTTTACTGGTGTCTTAAGAGATTCCATTTTGGACTGCTCACTATGGGAGACGGAAATAGTACTGGGATTTACTCTTCAATTTACTAATATTGTCAAGTGACTGTTTACTGCCTTCCAACACAACCCAATAAAGTACTTTCTGTATCAAAAAATCCTCCCACCCCTCTCAGGTTTCTAATTCAGTTAGGAACAAAAGAAAATGTTTGCTGCAATTAATGCAAAGCTGAAAATAATAAATAAAATTCAGACTATATTTATTTATAAACAATAAAAAAAAAAATTGCCCATCATCAAGCCAAGCTGTTCATAAGAGAATACTATATAATTGACACTTCATTGGCCCTGTTTAGAGTGACACACTGGATATTCAGCGTATTCAATTCTCACGCGAAGCAAGTAATAACGTTTTATGGCACAGCAAGTGCAAATAACTGGTAAGAGCAGACAGTTTGGTATATAATGATCCACACAGGGAGTAGTATAGTTCATCATGATATTACAACAGCAATATAAAACGGCAACAGTTCTACAAACTTTGCTAGTGGCAGATTCATTAATGTGCAAAGATTTTCTTTCCATGCTTTCTAGACAGTTTATGGAATTTAAATTATTTGAAATAGTTTTATACATGAGGAGATTTTCAGATTCTCCTAGTCGAGTAAGATATATAACCCACAATTGTTCTAACCAAATAGGTAGTATGAAGGTTCAAGTTGCTGAATTGGACCCCAGGAGAAGCATGTGGATCGCGGTAGATGATATTAGATAAACTGAAAAAGACACCATGGAGAATCATCTCTGAAGAATATCTAAATATTGTGTTTCCTCCTCTGTACCATCCCACTTTCCCTATAGCTGCATCCTTGGGTACACCAGCACATTTCAGGTGGTAATTTGTGCTCGTGTCCATGCGTAAGTCTGTTCCTCTCTATTCTTGGCATGTATTTTGATATGTATGTGCCATTGGAGGACGTTTCACATCTGAACCAGTAACTGTGCCTATTTAGACCATCAGTTTCACTATTGGTGGTCAATTGTTTTGCCTTGTTCTGCTTGTGATTATTTGATTGATTTTTCATTGTGACATCTGATTTGTTTATCCTTGAATCCTTCTAGCTCATTGACCCCTGTCTTTGGGGCTTTGGATTTCACTGCTCTCTCTACACTCGCATCTTATTTGTGTTGTAGCTCAGCTTTTGTCTCTGGCTCATTCCTACACCTCGTATTACTGGTTATCTCCTCTCCTACAGGCATCCAGCCTCGTACCTCTTACCATTTGTTACCCTAAAACATTGTTTATCACCTCCGCCCTCCAAGGACAACAAACTATATAATTATAAAATATTTATTTCCACAATACAATGATTTTTTTTAGAATATCCCTGCTTTAGTTCAGGTGGGTAATCAACTGACTTGTAATTATCTTTTACGAGTGATGAGACATTTGTATGGCTAAAATATAGTTCTTGAGGGCTTTGCTGCTCTAAGACATCTTCTACTACGGCAAATTTACTTGAACAACTAAAAAAAAAATGCTATTCGTGCGTCGCCAAGAGGACAGTATATTACCTTTTACACAGTTTTTTAAACCAATGGATTAAATACTTTCTGGGGATGGTAGTGGGGGATTTTGCATAGTTGCATAGCTTGAGTAGAGTTATTCAATGCGATACAAGAGAATATAATACTGTGCCAACAGTCTCTTGTTACAAACGAGACACAAAAGGGATTTTCCTGTAGTCTGGCTGGCACCTTTTAGTGTGCTATTTAGATTGGCGGTTTTTAAAAGAACTGAATACAGATGTTACCTGAATCCATTGTTCCTCCCATTCATCTTATGTGTCTAATCATTTTAGGAATAAAGGAAACATGTGTCCCACCTTTAAGCCAACATTTAATACAATAGCTAAAAAGCATACGCTATATTTATTTAAACTTTAAAAAAATCACATTTCAAGTCATGCTCTTCATAAGAGCGTACTATAAAAATCCCATTTCAGTGGTGATTTAATCATCAAATGAAGATTAAGGATATTTTTGGGGAACTTACATAGACCTGAATTATGAATGTACCTGACAGAGGAGAATCAGTAGTGTATGCAAACATTTTTTTGCATGAAAAAATATCAAAATAAACATTAACAAACTCACCCTGATGTTTGCTAAATCCCTTGAGTTTGCAAGCAGCAGCTTTTGTGAGTTATTACCCCTGAAAATCCCTGCTAAAATTAGCATAACATTCATAATTCATTTTGGCCAATCACAGGCAGCTAATACATTTGAAAGCAATGTAACAATAAGTGATGACAGTTTGTGCAGGAAAGAATCATGGTATGTGTAGTCCCCTTGTTAAAGGAAACATGATCTGTAGATATCTGCATTGGCTACTGCTGTCTTGAAGGTTAGTAAAGGGTTACAATCTATTTGCATGCAGTTTTTCTATTGGTAGGTATCAGGTGCCTATTTCGGTAGTTCTGGGGGTGTGGAAAATAAGTTTTATATAAAATAAATCTGTTTGTGTATAGAATGACTCAGTGTAATTTGTCTTTGCATATATAAGCAGAATGTGTTAGATTAGAAAAAGGTAAAAACAGGGTAACTTAGATATTCCTTTAATGCTCTCCACTTCTCTGCTCAGGGGAATTTGACTATACTAATTTCTTTGGGTTTGAAATATCCAACAGTATACTAAAGAATGGTCAAGAATCTTGGTTATCTATTTTTGTACAAATGAGAATTTATTTGTTACATTATAACAATATATAACAATACAACTCACAACTCTCCAAATTGGCAAAGGCTCAAAGTACAAATCCCAAGAGACTCTAAACCTAATTACTCTATATATATTCTGTTCGTAAACAGATGTTTACACTTTTCCGAAGATGAAAATTTTACATTCTACCTAATTGATCCTGACGCTGACTTGACAGTCTTGCTTCGTTCTAACATGATTCACTACTTTTACGATGTTAAACAATATTGTATTAATTTTCCCTTTTTAAATCGACATTGTATTTCAACATAAAAGTTTATCTACTGAAGAAGAAAAAAAAAAAATAGTCCTCTGCCAAACTTGTCAGTTCAGTGCATTTTGTGCCAAAATTAATCTTCTTTTCTCTAATACTCAATAAAATATTTGGCATCTAGCCACCGTCTGAACTGGAAAAAAAGCCAATTAGTTAGGTGCTTTTCCACCTTTCAGGCGTAAAGTATGGGAAAGTTTTTTGTTTTTTTTGTTTTCAATTTCCATATTATAAATGCTTCTCACCAAGGCAAATATTCTTACTTTACTTCTCATTTTCTCTTGACTTCACAGAAACCTTGCGTGTATCAATAATTGTATGTTTTCAAGTTGTTTACAATATTTTGTGCAGAAAAAACGTAATTTTTACTTTACAGTCACAAACTCTTTCTGCAATTGTAGCATGGACTTTTGAGAAATCACATAACACTTATTATGTTACCAAACTTAATTTATATACCTGCCTTAAGACACTCTTAACTTTAAGGTATATATTCTTCATAAAAAATAATGGAGGTATAACATGTTGAAAAGTAATTGGCTAGAAAATCGTACATTCTTATCAAGATGATGACGAGAAAGGGCCACTGAACATATATTTTTTTCAACTTCAAGCACTGCCCTGTTCTGTGTTCACGCATGGACCACTTTATTTCTGATCACCCATGATGCACTCTGCACAAGTCTGGAGTGGTGCTCTATGGTAGTAGTGAAGGACAGGCCATCCCAGGGAGATGGAAGGGCAGACATCAATCTTGGCAAGAATGACAACATCTATTGCTGAGTGCTGTCAATCCAGATATGCCTTGCCTGAGCATGACCAAGAATGTTGGTGTGATATCTGCATAATATATTATGTATGCGTTATTGGCTTTGACCCGCATTGTGTCCCTATCTCTTTCCTTCCACCAGCAACAGACCTCTTGTTACCCTATTTCCTACCTACAACTGATGTGAATTTTGACAACTCTTATATGGGCCCCAGTTCCTGGGATGGTCAATACATTTCTCTACCTCTGTCCCATGGACCCATATCATAATTAAGAACAACTAGCATCATACATATGGCATTCAGGTTTGATTAATGGAATCAGTAGCCCACCTTGACATTTTAGTCTATAATACTCAAGAAAAGTATACAAAAAATAGTATACTGTTAATTTAAAACTGAATTGTATCCCTCATATTGTTCATTTTTATGAAATATTACTATTTTTTTAATTCACCCCTGTCAACACTGCAAGTTCCTAAAGTTGAGGAGAAACTACAAAAATGTACTATAGCGTTTTAAAAACAGACATCCAAAAAATACATACCTTTACCTAACTTCAAATTAGAAAAGTAGACCCCGTAGCAGTTAATTGGGGCACCAGTCTTAAGAGAAGCCCAATTAAACCACTGTTTATTTTTGCAATGTCGTTAATATTTATTTGTTAAATGCAATTAAAAAAACTATATGAAGCTATATAAACTGCTTGCACTAAAGCAAAGGTTCAACGGCATCAGAAATCCTTGGGTTGACTTTGTAATTAAATAGTTAAAATATAATTCTTGACTTTTTCACATATGCAGTTGTACATTTGTAAGTGCTTATATCTTAAACTGAAACATAGCAGGGAAGCATTTTCCATTAGTTTGTTTTCTCAGATTCCATCTTACAACACATACTATAGATAAAGAGCACACTACTTCACTCATTTTGTCCTCTGACAGGGGAGAAGGTGTCAGGCCAAGAGTGAAGAAAATCATTATTTCACGTAAACTATTATGTTTAGAGCACTCACTCAAAAGAAACACTTAATTTCCCAAGGAACCAAAAAAAGGGCTATTGTTGCTCAAAAATGATTAAATTTTTAAGAAAGCCAAGAGAGAATACCTGAGACAGGGTTATAATAAAGTATGTTCCCAGAATAAAATGTAAAAATAAACAAAAAAGTATTAATCATTTATATTATGAGGATTTGCTTTTTAAAAATGAAAAATAATTAAAGTAACTGAACATATTACACTACTGGGATACAGGGGCAGATCTACCAGTGGTGCAGGTGGTGCAGTACACCAGGGCCCTCCTCTGGGGGGCAGTTGTGTGTAATAAAAAAAAACTTTTGCATTTCTTTTTTCTTTCTGGAGTGTAGGGGCCCCCATGGGACCTCCCACCCTTGCACAGCCCACCAAGGGTCAACTGGGACCCCCCTTTGTCTGCTTGACCCCATATACACTCACACAGCCTGAAATTTGTGATTGCCTGTTAGAGCATTTTTACTGAAGCTCCAACAGGTGGCAGTGTGGAGCAGTTCAGCATGCTGGGGATTTGTATCAAGGAAGAAGGTAAGAGAGCAAGAGCTGCAAAGTGTCAGCAAAGTACCGGGGGAAGAGATTTGTGTGGGAGGAACAAAGGAGATAGGGATGGGTGCTATTTGAGGTGGGTGATCAGAGGGGTCGGATGCTGTGCGCATGGTGATGGCTGCTGACAACAACTTGGTGCTATGTAGGAATGGATGTTAAGAGAGGTGGCTGCTGTGTGTGGGTATGTTTATATATGTGTATATATGTGTATATATATATATATATATATATGTGTACATATATATGTGTACAAATATATCCGTAGAGGATGTCGCAGGAGGGTGGAGAGTACACCCCTTAGAGCTATGCTGCAGGCAGAGGAGCTTTGCACAGGCTGGAGCACTTAGTGATTTGGTCCCGGTGGCTCCCAGCGCAAAACACTTTTTACATCCCTTGAGGCGGGCCCACATTTTTTTTTGCCCCAGGGCCCTCCTGGGATAGCTTATCTAATCTAGTTCTGCTAGTTTTCAGCATGTGATTAGTGGCTAGTCCAGTGTTGGGCAACACACTCTTACATGGGCCACGAACAGTCCAATATTTCAATATCTCAATACTTTAACACACGTGGGTTAATGAAGGAAAACCAAATACACAAACAGAAAGATCCAAAAATCCTGAATTTGTCCTGCCGCTCAAAGGAACGAATTGTCCACCATTGAGTTAGTCAATGCGATTCATTAATCTTTTCTGTCTCATGAAAATCGTTTAATCGTTTGTCTCATGAAAAGTCGAGTATCTGTGTTAGTCCAGTAAAATGGAGTGCTGCAGTATCAAGTAATACCTTTTTTTATTGGACTAACAACAAATATTGAGAGACAAACCTTCAAAAAGAAGAAAAGGTTCCTCTTTTTAAAAGTTTGTCTCTTAATATTGATTGTTAGTCCAATAAAAAAGGTATTTCTTTACACGGCAATACACTATTTTTTGCAATTTGTCTCATTAATAAAATGTATGTGATGGTAATAATCTTGACGACGTTAACTTAATTACATACAGTGTATATAACTGTTACATTATGCCTTCTTACAGACTTACAGCAAACCTCCCAATGTTGAATTGGCCAAACTGGGACCTTCTACCACAGCTATTCGACATGCTTCTGACTGACCTCAGCTTGATCTTGAGTATAAAAGACTGAATACAGATGTACATATCAATCATTCAACTATCCTGGTCCATAGACCTACAGATATTCTGACAAAATTGACTAATCTGGCATATGACATCAGTGGCAAAAAAGCTCAGATACTAAGCTCTGGAGCCACCCATTTGTACCCACCAAAATTCTACTCTCAAAATCAGATATATCAAGAACAGTCAATAGAATAGAATCTGGGATTAATTGCTCCACTACAATCAACCAGGTCATATTAAACCTACCTGCTTTGTACCCTTCAATTTATATCCACTAATCCTCCCCTCATACATACCATAGCTGGTCACACATTCCCAACCCTCCCAAATTCACTGGGCCTAACTCAACAATTATATACTTTATGTTAACTCTATATCCGATTACCACGTCATAACCTTATCTTTTATCTCTGGAACACATATTTACTGTGCTATTATAACTCTGTAATTTTGCTCTCATCAATTGATGTCTGTATTATTACTCTGTAGTTAGGAAAAACTTCACATTTGTGAAGTGTGTAACAAACTAACATCATTAGCCTTTAAGTCTTGAGCATGCAAGTATTTCTGCAGCAAATCTTATATTTACTAGACTTTGCCAGTTGTATGAATTCTTCCATCTTTGACTGCTAGTTTGACCGCAACATGGGGGGTTATCCTACTGAACATTTCTCAGCTATTTAGATCTACCAAGTGGTTATTCAAATTGCTAGTCTTTCAAGAGAACTGAAAAGGAATGACATCTAAATCCATGGTTCCTCACATTCCTCTCAGATGTCTCACACTGTTAGGAACAAAGGCAACATTTCTGCTGCCGTCATAGAAAAATCGAATGCAATAGCTAAAAATGAAAGGCTGTATTTATTTATTTTTTACATTTCTCAAAACATTATCAAGTCAAGTTCTTCATAAGACACTTCATATGATGCTTCAGCTGATCTGCAAACTTCATTTTAATTGATCTAATTAGTTTACCATACCATTAAATTACCTACTAACTAATTTATTATCATTTTCCTGCTCATGCTTATGAAATAAACAGCACGTGTGAATACCAGACATTCTTGTGGATCAACGTGCTTTCACAGCAACACAATGTGAAAGGGGTTTAGTATTGCTAAATCTATTCAATACTTAGCATTTTCAGTATTTGCTGAAAAGCTTTTTTTTTTTTTAATCCAGTTTAGTAAGGACTTTTATCAAACATTTACTGCTTTTGGTACTTTTAATCAATATTATTGATTTTGAAAGTGCACACAGATTATTCAACATGGAAAGAAAAAGTAATTTCGTCTTTCATGCGAATACAATACATCCAGTGGGCTCATTGTAACTCAATGAGACTGTGGTCTGCTCATAAACACGAAAGTTTATGGACACTGAGCTCCCATCTTTTCTATCATTTATAAGAGCATGTTTTAAACCTTAAAGAAGTATGGAAGCTACACAGGAAGGGTTCCAAGTATTGCAGTACCGTAAAATAGTTGTGATACCTGACATTATATTTTGAAGAAAATGAATTTTCTTAACTGTAAACAGATTTAGGATTTCTCTCTGTTCAGTTATTCCCTTATCAGTCACTTGCAGCTTAACAAGACCTCTGAGAGTTGACCCAAGTGTAACAACATGGCTCTGATATGAGTTGTGTAGATGGCATCAGCATAATTAAGTACAAATAAGTGCTCTCTAAAAACATTTTGGTCAATATTAAGTCTTGTTCTTCAAAATGGCATTTTGTATATAATGACTACAGTATTCGATTTATATTTAATATAGCAAGGGAATCAAACATGCACGTTAGTACCAAACTAACAATATTAACAGCTGTGTAAGCCATGGGCAAAAAACATTTGTGGAAAAAAAATCTGAAGTTGTGTATACTATGTTTATTAGTACATGGATCCATTTTGTGTTTGTTACATCAATTAATTAGAACTGGATGATGGGGGGGGGGGGGGGGGGGGGTGTAGCTATCAGTGGAGGGAGTGGCTGGGGAGGAGAGAACAGACAGTCCAGAGTACTTATAATAGTATAAGAATGAAATTAACACCACAACCTTTCCCCTCACTTGTCTAGCAGGAGATACCTTGCATCATTCAATGCAACCAAAGCTCTCCATAAATGTAAACACCCCTCTCACACACCATTTCCACCAATGTATCATGGATCCCTTTCGGGGGCCTGTAGAAGTATTACATTTATGTTTTTTTTATCTTAAAAACTACCTGTATGACTGATTACTTATTTTCAAATATGTAACGGAACCCATCACTGTTTTACCCTGTTTTATGATTATTATGGTTAAAATATGATCCTATTATTATACTGCATGTATGTTGGTTTATGCTCTGCAGAATATTGGCCCAGACTAGTGCAGACCTTGGCATGGGAGATAATCCTGTTACAGAGACTCCGCATAAGATAAGGAAGTCTATTGTATAAAGTGTTTTCATTCTCAGATAAGAACAAAGAAGGATGATCTAATCCATGTCTGATTGTATCCAAGTTGCCAGGTAGCCTCAGGGAGGTGTGACTCACCTATTGTCCCTATAGGTGTATTGTGTGGCCAACTATGGGGGATATGTGAAATGTCTGTGTGTTATGTGTAAAAGATACTTTTACTAACTTTTGAACCCCTGGTCTGATTCATGCCATTTTTTAATATGTTGTTCCCCTGGGTGAGAGCTATTGAACAGTGCTGGACTTAAAGGTGTACCCCCTGTTTTTGGGGTACATCCAGAATGTGGTTAAAATTGTGTCTGTTTTAATTGTGTTACCTGTTATCTGAGGGGAGGAGACGTGGGGGTTGAAACATGTATATAATTGGCTGTTGTGATAATTATGTGGGTGTAGCCCTTCAGAGGGCACCATTGCATAAAAGGAGATCCCCTGTCATTAAAGTACTACTTGACCCTTCAAAACGTAGCTTCGTCTCGTTCTTGGAGGGGATTGCTATATTATACTGGGGATTGCTATGCGCTGCATACTCCCTGGGAGCTTTAAGCTACGGCGGTTGTGGAGTCTGTGGTAGTGTGGTGTCTGGTGCGGTGCTTGTAGGCCTCGATGCAAACAAGGAAGCGTCCATCAACGGAGGTACCTGGTCCTTTAAGCGTAAACAGCCTATAAGCTAGGATTGAGATTTTTCAGCCAATGCATAAAGGAAGATATTTGACAAGTCATTCTACTCAGCAAGAGCAGGGTGATGATGTCATGTGCAAGGGACATAAAAAGTGAGGAAGGCGGAGCAAATACCAAGTTGGAATTAATATCAGAGCCAATGCAGATGGCTAAATCCAGGAGCTACACAATTCCACAACCCAAAGGTGGTTAATTTTGTAATAGGTACCACACTGATCTACAGTCATGATGAAGAACTGTAAGATTAATACCGATGCTGAAGTACAAGGTTTTCACATAAGAAAGCCATTTAGACTTAAATAACCAAAACAATGACTTAGCAATAGGAGGTAGATGTTTTAATTATGCATTGATACAAATCTATTCAACACATATTTAAATGATATATTCTAAAGAGGATAACAAGTACTAAATTATAAAGTGCTCATCATTGGCAATGTCCACTCTCAGCAACAGACAGAAATATAATCATCCATTACCTCTGTACCCTCAACATCCTTGTGTTTTTCAATCCCCAATTACCCCCAATGTCTAAGTTACTACTGTGTGAAAAACAGTGGACACAGTGGACATGTAATCTAGATAGCCGACCACAGACACGTTACATATACCAAAAACATTTTCAGAACAAATACTTGATGACCAAGATATACAGGGGCAGGACAGTAAGAGAGGATACAGTTGAGAAAAATGAAAAGTTCAATATAATTGTAAGATTATCCCTAGCAACGCTTGCTGATCCTGAAATAGAAGACTGTGTATGAGTTTTTGGTATAACAAATGATCTGGTAGAATGTCAACATTGACATTTACTAAATTTTGAGTTCTTAAAAAATTTAATAAAAATGAAACTAAAAACACAATATTCAATGTTAATTATTCTTAATTTCAAATATGTGATCAACAGCCTCCAGTTGATCTGCTTGTTTCCACCTCCTGTAAGGTCACCAGGGAGTAGTGGATGTTCTGGTAAGGAGGTAGATCTAAAAGATATCAAAATAGTCTACGTAGATCATGGATTAACAATCCATAATGTAAACTGAGTTTAGTATTGATGAAGGTCAACTTGGATTATTGGTTTCTGAGGTTTCAGTCTGTGACCAGCCAGACCCTACTGATACCTCAGCAGCCACATGACAAAGAAAACCATTAATTTAGCAGTGAACTTAATATGTACCGCTAAAAACATCAGTCTGTTCGGGATCTCTTGGGTTGAGTGTCAGACGATATGTAGTAAATGCAAAACTTTTGTCTGTTGCTTTATTACATTTCTTAATAGCTTTAATTGCAAATATTAATATTTGTATTGGTATTTTACTTCCCTACCATAACTGGAACCCCTGTTGTGGCCCTTTACGTACTGTGAGTTTGCCCATTCCTGTTGGTAAAATGTTGACTGCACATAACTATGTTAGACTAGTGACTTGCCCGTCAAAAAATGACGGCAATAGAATTGTAAGGCAGGTAATGCTGTTTGCTAGACAAAGTAAGTCTTTTGATAGTGTGAGTACCTTCGGCGCTCATTGCGAGCCTTGTGCTGTGCACCTTCATCGCTCATCGCGTGGCTCGCAATGAGCGCCTTTGGCTCATTGCAAGCCTCGTGGCTGGTGTATTTTTGGTTATCAAAGCTCCTTTGGCGCACATTGCAATGTTTTCGCTGACCGCCTTTTGGCGCGCATTGCGAGCCTCTCCCCTGGTGTAGTTTTGCTCCTCTAAACACCAATGGCGCTCCTTGTGAGGCTCGTGCTTAGCGCCTTTAGCGTTTATTGTGATCCTATCCTCTGTATTTTATTTTCTGTCCATGTATTTTGTAATGAAAATTTATTGATTAATAAAATTATAAATTAATATACTTTACCCATTTGTAATTAATATATGCAGGAAGCAATATGCTGAAGAGCTAGCAATCTGTTTTGATGTTCCTGCAGCATACAATGATGTTGTTGAGCAGTGTTGTTGAGCTGAGGTGTAAGTGTCAGCAATGTGTGCAGTGTGTAGTGTAAATAGGCTGTGTGCGCGAGGGGAAACCCTTTGTTTAGCTGTGTATTTCCGCATTTTGTAATGTTAATGTTATTAGTTTGCAGTTAGTGTTGTAAAATGGCTGCAATTGTGTATGTGTTAGGCGGCTGTGGAGCATTTAGCGTCCTTCCTAATAGTGTATTTTGTAGCTCGTACGGTTCTGTGTAAAAGTCGTATGTGCCTGGCGGTGTTTTGCGTGCTTAGGGGTCGTGTAGCCTCGTTTTTGTTTTTTTCGGCGGCCATTTTTTCTCTTGCTTAGGGGATTTTCAAGTGGCGAAAGTCTTGAAATTGCATTTAATTTCGTTTGTAACCTCAGTCCCAGATGTCCTGGCAGCCCCCCCCCCCCCCCTTCCGGTGTGTGTGTGTGTTTTTTTTATTTTGTATTTTGTGTGTTTTTCGTGTTTTTCACTGTACGGGGTTTGGCCGTTAAGTTCGTATTTTTTGCGGTTTCCTTTTGTAAATGTTACGGGCCGTAATTTTTTAGAGGCAATTTTTTCAAAGTGCTACCGGACTCTCACAGTGAATTGTGTATTTGAGTTTTCTGCTGATGTGTAGGTATGATGCGCAAGTTGAGCGATGTCATAGGGATGAGCGCCTATGGCGCTCATCTCCACCAGCACAGTGAGTGCCTTCGTCGATCCCTGCCTAAGCCCTACGGGGTCGTAGGGATGGGAGCCTATGGCACTCATCTCCACCAGTGCAAGGAGCACCTTCGGTGGTGCACCTTCGGCTTCGCAAGCCCGCAGTTTTAACGTTGCATTACCAACAGATTTTGCCAAGGTCGCTCTGCTGAGTACTATATATGTGATGTAGAATGTCCCGGAGTCTATGCATTTTGTTATTTCTCCACCTTTCTTTATTACAGTTCTTGCAGTAATTGTCAATACAGTAATAGCAACACAAGCCTTGGGCAGCAGATCACCTTGTTCATGCCAGCTTCTACCAGTTACAGGAGTTTCATTAGTGCAGCAAAGGCCAATTTAAAGGGACACTGTCATAGAAGCTCTTTTGAATTTGAACATAAATTAGAGTAATAATAGTGATACAATAAAATTATATTTTGCTCACTTTTTATTATTCTCCTCTAATTTTCATGCTGCATTGTTTACTTGTGGTGGTGGGTTGCAATCCGTTACTCAAGCACAGTACAAATATTGAATAAGGAACTACAGGAGTGAGCAGCTCTGTGGCTCCTAAAGTTCCCTAATCAATATTTACATTGTTCTGGACCAAATGAGTTCTGTCTGCCCCACAAGTAAACAATGCAGCAGATTATGACACACTAGATAATAGGAGAATAAAACTAGCAGATATACTGAAAATGGATTAGCCTTACTATAATTACTATAATTTATGCTCATATTTTAAAGAGCTTCTATTAAAGAGTCCTCTTAACTTAGAATTAACAAAAAAATTGTTGCACACAAGGGACTTTTCGGCATGCAGTTCAGCGCAAGAAATTAACACATATCTAACAGACACTTAGAGACAATCCTGCTTGGCATGTGGGTGTCCCCAGACAGATGCCAGCAGACTAAAGTGAAATGCTACAAGGTCTCTGCCATATGGCACATGTGATATGTATGAGATGGTACAGAGACTTTTTGACATATCCAATCATTAATCCTCAGGCTGCCATGAATTCTAATTTAATGTCATTAGGATGCAGAGGATACAATTAAAAAGTCTTAATTGCCTGAAGTGTTAAATTATATATCAGTGAATATTATGTCATCAAAAAGTATTAGGAAATCAGAAGAAAAAATCTGCTATATATATTTGCCATCTACAATCCATATGTTTATGTTTTTTTTTTCTTGTGGGGACTGGTGATCTCGATGATTTAGGGGAGGATTTTCATGCAAACTTTAAATTTTCTGTGTTAGGATAAATGTTTGTCTAATTTGCAATGACTTGAGTGTGCAATAAATTCAAGTTATGCAATTTTTTCTCAGAGACAAAAATGTGTGATAATTACATTGAGTAAAAATCCCAAAAAAATGGTCAAAACATACCAAAACGTGCCAATAAACAAAGGCAAATAGAAAGAGGTGAGAGAGAGAGGAAAACAACAACAATGTAGTAACTTTAGTTTATTGACAGTCTAGAATATATATATATATATATATATATATATATATATATATATATATATATATATATATATACTAGCGACTTGCCCGTCAAAAATGATGGCAATAAAAATTGAAGCCTGGCAATGGTGTTTGTCACACACTACAAGCCTTTCCCCCCTCTACTTTATTGGCCTCGTGATGAGCCTCTCTACCCCTCTACCTCCCTCTACTTGACGGGAGGGGCTCATTGCGAACCTCTCCCCCCTTTACTTTACTGGCCTTGCGATAAGCTCCTTCAGCGCTCATCTCGGGCCTTGCAATGAGTGGCTTTGGTACTCATTGTGAGCCTCTACCACTCTCTACTCCCTCCCCTCTGTCTCTTCCCTTTCTCTCCCTACCCTGTGTCTCTTTCCCCATGCTCCCTCCCTTGTTTCTCCTTCCCCTCTCTCCCTCCCCTGTGTCTCTTCAGCCTCTCCCTCCCCTGTGTCTCTTCCTCCCCTCCTCTCCCTCCGCTGTGTCTCTCTTCCCCCTCCTCTCTCTCCCCTGTGTCTCTCTTCCCCCTCCTCTCTCTCCCCTGTGTCTCTCTTCCCCCTCCTCCTCTCGCTCCCCTGTGCCTCTCTTCCCCCTTCCCTGTGTCTCTCTTCCCCCTCCTCTCCCCCCCTGTGCCTCTCTTCCCCTCCCCTGTATCTCACTTCCCCCCCCCCTGCACACATGCTTATATGACGTCTTACATGAGTTATAGGGTTAATTAAGGGCTTATGGGGGTCTGTATTCACACCCATGAGTGACAGGGTTAATTAAGGCTTATGGGGGTCTGTATTGACCCCCATAAATTATGGGGTAAATTTTAGTTGCCTGGGGTTAATATTTTTTAGCGCGAGTCCTTTTAGGACCTTTACGGTCCTTTAAGGACCCGCGAAGCGACGGGAAATGTAAAATTTTAAATGCAGTGGGGTCACGATCGGTGCCGATTGGGGACCCCCGCTGCAGGGGGTCCCTATGGACCGCTGCAGCAAGGGGTCAATGTAAGGACACTTTGGGGGACCCGATGGGGAACCCCAGCATAGAAGGGGTTAATTTAGGTGCCGTGGCCGGGATTGGCTAATAGTGTGCCACAGGCCCATTAAGGAGCCGCGGCGAGGAATTTAAAAGTTTTAAATGCAGCGGGGGCCTGATCTATGCCGATCGGGGACCCCCGCTGTAAGTGGTTACTGTGGGGGGGCTGCAGGGGTCATGATAGGAGATGTGTTTAGGGAGCAGGGGAGAGAATCACACAGCTGTCTCTGTTGCTCCGAGGCAGCACGTATGTGATTTAGGAGCCCTTGCTATCACTTTTTTGTGCCCGTAGGGATTCTTCCGAGGTGCGAGATTCACCTCATAGATTTAAGGCTGCTTGTTACTCCGTAGCTCTCTCTGAGCTTATTCTCAGCTATTTTTTGTCATCTCGCAAAGCAGGCTGTATTGGGGATTCGGTCCCCGCAAACAGCAAAAAACTGCCTTTTGCGAGGTCCGAGGAAACTACGAGGGCTTATTTAATGAGGGCCTGTATGTCTAATTTCTCTAGTAATATGGAATAGGTAACCAAAGTTCACAAAGCTCAATCATTTATCCTGTAAGGAATGTTTTTACATATTAATGGATTTGTGACCTGAATAAAAAAATGGTAAAAATGTACCAGGTCCAATACTGTGGGAAGCTAAAAGCCACTAAATGTAAAAATTCTAAGAATTCAAGAACTTTAATTGACTAATGTGAAGATCCAAGTATCAAAAATTATATTCACTAGGCCAATTTTATAAAAAGTGCTTTCCCGTGTCAATAAGGTTGAATCCGTTCTTGGCACTGCTAGAAGAGCCACTGTGATGCCCTAATAACACAAGATAGATGTTTTAATTGAACATTGATTATTAGTAACATTCAAAAACTCTGGCTGGAAAGCATTCTATGAATAATTGCATTGACTCAAACGATGCCAGTCTAATTAGTTTATTCTTAAAGCACTTTAGACTAATCAACTCAGCCAGAGAATTTCCCCTGATAACCTTATATGGGTGGAGACCAACAGTACAACTGGAAGCTGAGTCTGTAATCTTTGAAAGGAAGTTTTACATTTAATATTGCATTTATAACTGATTTAATAGGGAACGTATCACAATGAATTTATAGTAAAAACAACTATTTGCTCTTATTAGGATATTACAGTGGTCCTTTAATACATTAAGCTTATTTAAATAGCACAAAAAAAATGACGGCAGTAACATTTGAAGCCTGGCAATGCTGTTTGCCACACAATGCAAGGCTCTCCCCCCTCTAACTTGCGGGCCTCACGATGAGCGCCTTCGGTGCTCATTGCAAGCCTCTCCACCCTCTAAAGGCGCTCATCGCAAGCCCCGCAATGAGCGGCTTCACCCCTCATTGCAGGCTTCGGCCAACCCATAATTTTTATGCCCCACAATAAGCGCCTTTTTGCGCTCATTGCTTGCCTCTCCCCACTCTCTCACCCCTGTGTTTCTTTTCCCCATCTACCTCCCCTGTGTATGTTTCCCCCTCTCTCCCTCCCGTCTCGCTTTGTTCCCACTCCCTCCCCTGGGTTTTTCCCCTTTATCTCCCTCCCCTTTGTCTCTTTCCACCCTCTCTCCCCTCTCCCTCCTCTGTGTCTTTCTCCCCCCTCTCCCTCCTCTGTGCTCCTGTTTCCATTTATGGGTGTGAAACTATTTGATCATTTTCCCCAAGCCCGAAATGGATTTCCAAAATTGCGGTTGCCATTTTTTTTTCTCGCCTAGCCGTTCTGAGTCTGGCAAAAAACACCAATTACATATCATATTAGCTTGTAAGCTAATTTTCTAATAAATTTTTTTTTGGCGGCTTGAAATGGCTTTCGAGTTATGGACTTGAAAAAAATGGCGGCCGTTAAACCCATATTTTTTTTGAAGCCTGTAACTCATAAGCCGTTTGGAGCCTCTCCCCCTTCTCCATTGCAGGCCTTGCGATAAGCACCTTTGGCGCCCTTCACAGGCCTCCTTGCAGCCCACGTCAAACTCATCACTTGGGCGCTTAATGCACATGCGCAAGCCTGTAAATTTTAACTTGCAATTACCACAACACACCATATACTAATCCAAAAATGTGATCAAAAAGTAAAATTTTCCAAAGATCTATATAAATCTTTATTAATACAAAAAAATTTGAGATTAAAAAAACAACAATAAGAATTCTGGTCCACCAATGCACTTCTCACTACATACAAATGGGCATTTGCCCCAAACACTTAAAAAAAGGGAAATTAGGTAACCATAATCTATCCTAAATGTGATAAAATATCAGTCATATAATACAAATCTTCATCAATTTGCCAACATCTCTGTGAAGATACTATTGAAAATACAGAGCTACTCCTGGCACAACTATCAGGCACACACAATGCATGCAGCCCTATGAGCCCCGAAGGCTCCTCCCAAATGGCGAGGACTTACAGTGTCGTAATACTGGCTAGACACCCCGATGCTAGTGTCACAATCATTCAAAATACATCAAACCCAGGACGATGAACAATGACTTATGATCTTATTAAACAATATAATTAATGAGTAGTCAAATAAAATTACAACATAGCAACTTGATTGGTATAGAGTAAAGGGGGCACCGTAGCCTGGTGCGCATGACTTAGTCAGATGTTGGGATTCATTTCTACACAAGCATCTTAATCCTTTGTAATTAAAGTAGTTCCTCTGTCAGTGCATATAAGAAGAAGCTATGATTCTCCTTTAAATTACAACTGTATTTTTATACAATACCATGTCATTTGTTTTTTTAACTGCAAATTTAAGTTTCCTGGATTATGAGGAGAATCAGTAATGTATGCAAACATTTTTTACATGAAAAAATACAAAAATAAACATTATTATAATTACCCTAAAGTTTGCTAAATGTATTGCTTTTGCAAGCAGTTGATTTTCAGAGTTAACACCCCTAGAAATCCCTGCTAAAATTAGCATAACATTCATAATTATTTTTGGCCAATCACAGGCAGCTAATACATTGCATCAATATGTGATGGCAGTTAGTGCAGGAGGAAATCATGGGAGGAGCCCAGACATTGATTTATAGATCTCTGCACAGTGCTGCTGTTGGCTTCAATGTTAGTATAGGGTTAAAAATCATACCCAAATGCAGTGTTTCTATTGGTAGGTACGCTGTGCCTATGCAAGCACCTCTGGGGGTGTGGAAAACAAGTTTCATTTTTAAATAAAATAAATAATGTGTATAGAATGACTCAATATAATGTGTGTGTCTGATATAAGCAACAGGTGTTAGATTAGAAAAAGGTAAAAACAGGGAAACTTTTATGAAGAAAACAAATTAACCTTTATGCTTCTATCCACCACTATCAAGGCAATGAAACAAATCTGCCCAGGAGTTTGTACCTATAGCAATCTTTATCTGCCTCCTTCCCCGCACTGGGCACTGTAGGCAAATCAAGACCAGTGATGAAGAAAATGATGACAGCCTCTTATGCAGATCTTTCCCACATGCTGGAGAGAAGCAGCTCTGTTGGTCCCCGATAACACTAATGTTCAAATATAAGCATTAAAAAGCTACATTGAATTTTCTTCCTTCAAATGCTGATTTTATTGCTAATCAGTCAATAAATAAACAAATGCAACCTTATTGTAAAACCACTACAATGGCTCTTTAAAAGACTCCACAATTAATATTATGCTGCTGAAAAAAATAATATTAAAATTTGAAGATTAAAAATAAACTGCTCAGAGCACGCATGGTATACAGTTTTATCTCTGCCTGCAAAGGCTTTTTCCTTTGCCAGCTCCAGTAATGTAATCAAGTGCGCATAATAAACATGGCACTTCCACTGATATGTATGTTGAGAGTTTGCAGATCCATTAAAGTAAAATGTAATGGAGCAAATATTTCCCTACTGTCTTTCAATTTCACAGTTTCCCAGCTCACCATTATTTTATTTCTGACATTAGATGTTCCTCTAGTAACTCTCCTGTTATAAAGAGGAAAGAACATTTGTTAATATTGATGACATGCTACGCTTTTTCTGACTATTGTCAACACCAAGTACTTCTCGCACTTTATTTGTGTGTCTCTGGAGAGTTGAGCACATTATTTTGTATTCATCATACCAGTGTCTCCTCACATTGTCTTCTATGCAGAATGTATTAGACCAAATAAATCACAGGTATCTGAGGAAATTGAGAACTGCATTATGTTCACTTAGTAAAATGTGGATTTCTATAAACAGCACAAGTAATTAACAGAACTGAAACAGTTTCTAAACTGCACAGAGCACATACTAAAATAATGATTCAAGATCTGAGACTTCAGATTTCAGACAATGTCTGAGGGCTTCAAACACCTAGGCACCAGGTTACCATGGTGCCTGCAACATGGACCCTGGCGCCTAGAAAATCCTCAAATTACATAGTTACATGGTTACATAGTAATTAAGGTTGAAAAAAGACTTTCAGTCCATCAAGTTCAACCTTTTAAGATCTCCTCTGATCTGCAATATGCGGATTAATATTAATTAATTAGTTGTTAATTAATTATTAATCAATTATTTTTTTTTCATTTTTTTTTCATTATTTATTAATTAAATTAATGGATGATCTTTAATGTTTATATTACCAATAATTGCTGCCTCTATGAGCTTGATGATGTCCCAGTATCCCATCACTCTCAGTCTTACTTCCCTCCCTTCTATAGATAGCAGCAATGCAAACATATTTATCACTATAATAGTTATGGATCTGCGAGATTGTTCGTAAGGTTTGCGATGCTGGTCACGCAGTTGCATCCCTCGCGAAGTGAGGCGAGCCAGCGCCACCGTCACACATGCGAGCCTCGCAAAGCGAGGCAAAACAGCCGCACAACACTTGGGCTGCAATGAGCACCCGCGGCGCTCATTGCAGCCAGCAGCGCCATCACAAATGCGAGCTTCACAAAGCGAGGCTCGCCAGCGGCGCAACCCTGTTCAAGTGCGTAACTCTAAAAACCCACCAAAAAAAAAAAAAACATCTACAAAAGTTTATAAGACACACAAAGCACAGGGGGTGACACAGGATGCCTGAGAGTGAGGTTGCAAGCGAATTACACCCATATTTGGAGTTTTTCGTCACGCAAAATTTCAAAAACAGCATGAAAACAAAGCTCAGCAATGCCAGGCACGCAAAACTTACAAAATACACAATGCCTAAGACAGTAACACTTACACCAACGCCAGGAACACAGGACTTTGAAAATAATCCTACGGCAGTCATCGCGCGCCACGTAAACATTCAGCAGACACACAGAGGAGAAAGGCACAGGGAAGATACATGGGAAAGATGCTGGAAAGAGACACATGGCATTCCCAAGCACAAAACGTGTAGGTTAACGAAACCTGCAATGAGCGTCCCGTACAGTAGGCGAGAGGAAAGGCTCACAATGAGCGCCAAAAGCTTGCAATGAGCGCCAAAGGCTTTCAATGCGATCCACGCGACGAGTGACGAAGAACGGGAAAGGCTTGCAGTGAGCACAGGCGAGAGGAAATGCTTGCAATAAGCGCCAAAGGCGCTAATCGCAGGGCTCATGATGAGCAGCACGAGCGGGAGAGGCTTGCAATGTGTGCCGATGAGTGCCGAAGGTCATCAGTACTAAGTAGGAAACTTAAAGTGCACAGGGGAGAGGCTCGCAATGAGCGCAGAAGGTGCTCAGAGGAGCAAAAGCCTCACATTGTATGGCAAACAGCATTGCCCGCCTTACAATTTTAATCCTGTCATTTTTGACGGGCAAGTTCCTAGTAGTATATAATTTAACATAAACATAGTTAAATAAAGATAGAAAATGCATTGACTGATATGGTTTCTTGAACTAAACACTGTATATAAATAAACATACTCAATATTAAGAGATTGCCTCCCATTATAGTGCAATATGTATTAGACAAAATAAATCACATAACAGTTACCGTATTGGTCCGATTATAAGCCGCACCCGTAAAGTTCAAGGGGAAAAAATAGAAAAAAGATAGTACTCAAATATAAGCCGCACCCGTAAAATTGGAGAGAAAAAGACTCTCAAAGTGATCAGCCATTGCAAGAAACAGGCTTTCTAATTAGCACTGTAGCTTTTTTTGCAGGTTACAGGCTTTACAGGATGTTAGAATCACTAAAACCGTAAATCGCTATTCAATACTGCAGTCTAAAGCACGAAAAGCAGCACCCTTAACTCGCAATCGCACAAATCAGCAGTAATTTTGTGTTCGTGAATAGAAGCCGCACACGTAACAAACAAAGTTCGCAATTCGGCAATGATTTTTTTTACGGTCGCGAATATAAGCCGCACCCGTAACTCGCAAGCTCAAAAATCGAAAAAAAGGTGCGGCTTATATTTGGACCAATACTGTACTTGGCGATATTGAGAACTACTTTATGTTCATTTGGTAAAATTTATTTTTATATAAACAGCACACATATTTAAAATGTAACAGATTCAAAACTATGCACAGAGCACAAAGTGCATTTTAAAAAGATGATTCAAGACGTGGCAATCTCGATTTTAGAGAAAACTTCAGTATATATATATATATATATATATATATATATATATATAATATATATATATATATATATATATATATATATATATATATAGATAGATAGATAGATAGATAGATATATGGATAGATATAGTTAGACCAAGTAAATGTACATATCATGGCTCCAAAAATAGGCCAGGTCACTATGGTGTCTACACATTGGACTTTGGCCCCTAGAAAATCTGCAAAATTGCCTGCCTCTTTATTGTTTAATTTTGTGTAAGAATCAGCTATTCTGTTGCTATGAATTTAGAAAACGTCAGTCTCATGTATGTGCAAACAAAAAAGTTGGGTAAAATCGTTTTCCTTTTTAGAACTTTGACTAGCAGCAAAAGTGTGAACAGCTCCTTGTCTACATTTATATGATTGCAGTGTGTGTAAGTTATCTGATGTATAACTGCATATGTGTTCTACAACCAAAATCAGACCTATAGCAGAGCTGTTCACACCCCCTCATATTAAACTAGGACGTAGAGAATAAAAAAAGCTTTTTTAAAGAAAGTTTTTAAAGACACCTTCACATTATGTTCATACTTACTTTTTATATCATTTTTTGTTGACGTTCAGTCGTGTCCAACTCTCGGTGACCATATGGACGTAACACACCAGGCACATCTGTTATGTCTCTGCTTGTGCTTATCGATATTGTTTTCTTGGCACATATACCGGAGTGGTTTGCCAGTTCCTTCTCCAGTGCATCAACATTTGTCTGACCTCTCTGCTATGGCCTGGCCATTGTGGGTATGGTATAGCTCACAGCTTCATTTAAGTAAACAAGCTCTTTCACCACGACAAGGTAGCTTTGCAGAACCGGTTTATTTATTATTAGGTATTACTAGGTATTATTAGGTACTAGCTACTTGCTACTCAGAATAAAATTGTAAGGCAGGCAATGCTGTTTGCCACACACTTTGAGGCATTTGCTCCTCTAAGCACTTTCGGTGCTCATTGCGAGCCCAGTGCTGAGCGCCTTTGGCTCTCATTGGGAGCGTCTCCCTTCGTGTACTTCAACTTTCCTGCTTTACAATGATTACCTTGGGCGCAAAGTCCCTCGTGCCTTGCGTTGTTTGTGAAAATGTTACTGTCTTTACCGTTGTGTATTTTCTAAATCCCTGGCTTTGCTCATGCTAGTTTTCATCCTGTTTCAAATATGGATCAAATTCGCTTGTAACCTCACTCACAGGCTTCCTGGCTTTATTTTTTTTATATTTTGCTTGTTTTTCGGGTTTTTCGAGTTACGAGCTTGAACTAATTTTGGCCATTAAATGAGCAAACTGCGTTCCACGCGGTCAGCCGCAAAGTGCTAAATTTTTCGGAGCTCATTGCAGCCTAAGTCCTGCATGCCTCAACTGCTCGCCTCGCTTTGTGAGGCTCGCAGTGCAATGAGAGCCTTTGGCGTTTATTGCAGCCTAAGTCCTGCGTGCCTCAACTGCTCGCCTCGCTTTGCGTGGCTCACAGTGCAATGAGCGCCTTAGGCGCTCATTGCAGCCTAAGTCGTGCGTGCGTTGACGGCTCACCTCGCTTCATGAGGCTCGCAATTGACTGCTCACCTTGTGGGGGACGCAAAAGCATGACCAACATCGCAAATGTTACATACACTGACAACTATATATGTGATTACGGTATTATTAGTGGTTTTGAAAAAGCCGGACCTAGGACCAGTACTGGTCACTGAGCCCTTATCTGCCAGTCTTTAAGGCAAAGAGGGACGAGGAGGGTGTAAACATAACACTGTCATTAGGCAGATAGATATTGAGGAACATACTCTTCTCATATCAGTGCAGAACTAGATGAGCATTTAGTATGTCACATTTAGTATCTGAAAGCCCTGTGAGTAATGAAAGGTGACCAGGTGACAGTTTGCTAGATGAGCAATAAGCACTGAATTACTTTATTATTGCTTTAACCATTTAAATACATATTAGTTTCTGAAACAAATAGTAAACTAGCTGAGATAAACAATCATCATGTTCACCTTGAATAAATGATATTGTCCTACATCTAATGAACAATTCTGAATCAAACTGGAAAGCAAGAACCAGATCTATCCAGCAGTAACTGACAATATCTGAGAGCTTTGGTTGCCGCATGTATGACTTGCCTTTACTACCCATGTGTTATTGCACCTCCACTAGCACCATCTGCTCTGAAACTTGGCACTGGGCTGGTGAGTCTGCAGCAATCCAGGTCTATAGAGCGGATTTATTAAAAATCCTAATAAAACTTAAAAATTAATTCCACATCTGATCCACACAATTAAATAGCATACTGTTTTATAAAATATTAAATATTACTGTAGTCTATAAAGTTAGAAAACTATTTTTAACATCTTATTTAAATTGCATATTTTTTTTACAGTAACCAATGCTTTAAAAAGCTGTGAAGACGTTTTATTAATCTTTGACTAGAAGTTCCAACTTCTTTATATGAAGTCTCACTCCCCTCTCTCCATTTTCCTTTAATTAAAATGAATGATTAACTTTAAAGGACCACTGTAGCTTGAGCAAAACATCACATGCTTGTGAAGTATGGAACACACTAACAACAACAGTGGTAAAGCAATCCAATCCAATGCTTAAATGATCAGGTCAGGTTCTTCATAGGAGTGTAAAACCATACACCGTAACGTAGCCGGTAAGACTTGCGGCTATTAAATTGGCCCTGTAAAGCAACCCGCCAACAATTTGCGGGGTAAGGGCGAAAAATCCCTACGGGATGTTGATAATTGAACTCTGCGGCTTCAAATCCTTTGTTCTGTCAAGCCCGTAACTGTTTCGTTCGAAAATCGCTATTAAATTGCAACAAATTCAATCCCGTAATCCGCAAATGGAGCCAAAAAGCCAACGGGAGGACCCGCAAGGGGGTTAAAGTCCTATTCATAGCACTGTAAATGCAAATATCATCACACTACTGTACTAATAATTAAATGGAAAGTGATGTTAGGTATTATATTATCGCAAACCTGCAATATAAAATACATTTTTTTCTGTTTAAGTCCCGTGTTATATTGTTCCCGGCAATCAATGTGTTAATACATATAATGGGACTTGCATGGACTAGAATATCATATTTACTGATTTATTAATATTGCATTATTTCTGGAGTGCGGGTCCGAGCAAAACTCTAATTGATCACGTTCACTGCGTCACATCCAACATGCCCAATAATGGTTTACGGGTTTGCTTCTCAAGGCCATAACTCCCGGCATGGTCTAATTTAAAGCTATGTAACGCGGCCGAATTTCATGCCTGCAGCCTTTGCGGGTGTGCCAATGCCACTACGGGCTTGAAATTTAAAAGGGTTGCTAAAATAATAAACATGCACATAATTGTACTCAGTGACTTATGAACTAAATTAGATGACGATCTGTGAACCATTTTATTGTCATCACCTAAAATACCACCAATTTAAATTTACAATTTGTGTAAGGTAGCAATTCCACTGCATAAAATTATAAGAAAAGATGTTGGCACTTGTGCAACCGACAGCAAGGCCAGATTTCTAACTTAATAATTAATTATGATTAATAATAATAAATATTTTTTCAAAATTAGTCTGTACTATTGTTTTAGGATTGAACCTTATATCATTGGTATCATTCTGGAGGATGTGAGAGTGCTAAAACTGAACTTGTATTAGTTTATTAAAATAATTTAAAAAATCCAACCATACATCCAGAGGTTAAATACTAAAATTCATTCTGGTATGAGCCCAATATAGGCATTATGATGAATGTTTGTGTAATATTACACTGTGACTTCCCTAACCAAATAATAGAGGAGCTCAAAAAGTCTCATATTATTACACACAATGTATACAAAGAGAGGAAAAGCTGAAACAACAGATCCAGATAGGCTCTCATATACATTATTGTTGATTAAAATATTTGCTCTCAAAAAGATGCTGAAAAATAGGCTTTCCTATAATAACTCTGCACCATTTTGCATCAGCAGATAAGCAATACTCTAATACAGTGCAGCTAGAACCAGAAGTAGCTCACAAGAAGTGACCTCACAACGTCTGATATACGTTTCGCATAAGCTTCGGCAGAAATGACGGAAAGCCATCCTCCCATCAGGGTTAAATGCTCTAGATAGCCCAATTACTAAATGCATTGATTATTTAATTCATATAATGTTCTTTATTTAAACAGGAGACTCTTCACTGCATTTCTTTAGTAAGAACAGCTGGAAATATAGCACCAGGACAAGGATGGAAACGGATTGTATTTGTCTCATTAATAAAAAAATCTTAATATCTATAGTCTTATTTATTTAGATCACAATATAAAAGGGCAAAAATTAACACAAAATGGGTAAAGATTAAAAAATTATAAAGAGGAAAAATTAGACAAAAGATGGATCAGAATTGAAACATAGAACAATTATTAATGGGTATTGAACATGCTTTATTGCAACACAGAGGAATCCATGTTAGGTAACATCATAATCATAATAATATAAAGCCAATAAAGATACTGTAAAGTAATATTAGCACTGTCATTATCCTATATGTCACTTATTAAAAAGTTAAAGAACAACCCTTTGAAAGAATAGTCCTGAAGAGCTGTGATAAATCACAATCAATTGCAGCTCATCGCAGCATCCGTCTTCTCAATAGACTCTAACAATGATATATTCAAATGAGGTCCACATGGTGCTCACCAAATGTGCAGTGAAGGCGTGAAGAGGAAATTAGTAATGTGCAGACGCAACATAAAGTCATTTTCACTTTAGATATTCACCAAGTGGAGTATGGCAAATATAACTCAACTAGCAACTTGCCCGTCAAAAAATGACGGTCAATAAAACTTGAAGCCATGCTAATGCTGTTTGGCGCATAATGTTAAGCTTTTTATAGTCTAAGGACCTTGGGTGCTCATTGCGAGACTCGCGAAGAGCGCCTTTGTGTCGTTTGGTTCCTCTCTATATGTTGTTAAATACTAATTAATGAATGAATTAATTGAATAATACATTAATATACTTTGCCTTTTTCTAATTAATATATGTAACAATCAATAGCCTGAAGAGGTAACAATCTCTTTTTATTGTTCTGCAGCATATAATGTCCAGTTGGTCTGTTGCTGGCCTGAGGAGATAGTTTTATGAATGTCCCAAGTGTGCATTAGAAATAGGCTGTGTGCGCAAGGGCAAACCTTGGTTTATTTGTGTAAAGCGCTACTGTAGATGTGTAACGTTGTTAGTGGCAAGTTAGGATTGTAAAATTGCGTCGTTTGTCTATGTGCTACGCAGTGCACGAGCATTTGCCGTCCTTTGTAATAGTGTATTTTGTACCTCATACATTCCTGGGTGAAAGTGGTACGCGGTTGGCTGTGTTTTAGTGGTCCAGGGTCGTGTAGCATTGTTTTCATTTTGTTTGCCCTCCATTTTTTTTCTCGCTTAGCCGATTTTCGAGTGCCGAAACTTTGCAAAATCAACTTAAATCTGTGTTCCACCTCACTCCCAGACGTCCTGGCTGTTCCCCCGTGCTGTGTGTGATGTTTTTGTTGTATTTTTAATTTTTTAATTTTGTGTTTTTCGTGTTTTTTGCTTTGGCGGTTCAGCCGTTAACTTTATATTTTAGCCTATTTAGTATTTTTTTTCTAAGTCCTGCGTCTCGTATTTTTTTTTTCTAAGACCCGAGTTCGAAACTGCTTGCAGCCTAAGCAGATCCCGCGTTTCCTAAGTGTTTGGAGGCTAAGTCCCATGTGTTTCAATGTGTGATCAGCTTGCCTCGCTTTGCAAAGCTCGCAGGAGCGCGTGTTTGATTGCCTCCTCTGCTGCCTCGCTTTGCGAGGCTCGCAGGCAATGAGCGCCTCTGGCGCTCATTGGCCAAGTGCTGCGAGTTTTAGTGCCTTAACGGCTCGGCTCACGGGTGATGAGTGCCTTTGGCGCTCATCGCCTAAGTGCTCCGAGTTAACGGCTCGCCTCGCTATGCAAGGTTCGCAGACGATGAACACCTTCGAAGTCATACGCATTACGCAAAGCGTGACAACGTCTCGAAGTTCTACAATTATAATATGTGATAATAATCATATAATGTTTTGAATATCTTGTGGCTAACAACACATTAAAACAATTTTGTAATTATTTAAATTTACTTTAAGCTGAGGTGTGGGATAGCTGAATTGTGGGGGGCGGAGCTCAATGAACACACCCATTAAGACATCTTATCACATGGTTGTTAGTGGGTATGTGGTTACTAGGAAACAGAGTTTAGTACATTTTGTGATGCAATGCAAGTTTGAGATGCATCTCACCCCAATGGCACCTATCACAATGGCCCACCACAGACTCTTGAGCTGCCATTTTAAATGGAAGTTGATACTGTATATAAATTGTAGTAAGAACACAATATGATAATCATGTCACCAGATGTTCTTACATTCCAAAAGAAAGGGGAATAATTAAGCCCAGCTGATTTTCTTTCCCACTTGACCTCACATATTTAACAGGAAAAAAATGTTGATACCAAAAATTACCAGTAATCACAGGAAACTGCAAAGCTAGACATAAATTATTGTGATTGAATGTTTTTCTCATGCCTTTGCATATGGTCAATTATGACATAATATCTTTATATATGCCCACACTAGGATCACAGGAAAGTGCTAATCATACACTATAACAGGCTGCTTACTTACTGAATACTAATTCCCGTGACATATTATGAGTTTTTTGAAAACATATGTCACACAAACTTAGTATTCAGTAAGTAATGAAGCTGATTAGACCAAAATAGTTAATAGGACTGAAGGCACATTACAAATAAAGGGTCATCACATATATAATTGTGGACCAAGGGCGCAGGTCACGTTTGAGGTGTTGGTCACACATTGTTAAATATTGCGGCCCTCACAAAGCGAGGGCCGCAACAGGGAGCCTCGTGAAGGGAGGCAAGCTGTTATAGGCCACAACTATGAGGCTACAACGAGCGCCAAAGGCGAGGTCTGCGGGACTTGGCTGCAATGAGCACCAAAGGCGTTCATTGCAAGGCTCCCGAGCAGCGCCGAAGCACGTAGATACAACTGCGGGCCTTGCAAAACGAGGTACGCAGTTGCGTACAAGACCAGCAAAAAAACTCAAATATGCCTCAAATTAACTTACACACACAGCACAGGGGGAGAGCCAGGGAGCCTGTGAGTGAGGTTGCAACTTAATTTGAGGCATGTTTTCCCAATCGAAAATCGCCTAAGCGAGAAAAAAAATGGCAGCTGAAGGTAGTGTAAAAGAGCCCGAAGCCAGTAACACTTAGACCAAGACAGTAACATTTAACCCAAGGCAGTAACACTTAACACAAGCCAGTAACACTTAATCCAAGACAGTAACATTTAACCCAAGGCAGTAACACTTAACCCAAGGCAGTAACACTTAACCCAAGGCATTAACACTTAACCCAAGGCATTAACACTTACACCAAGGCACTAACACTTAAATCAAGGCACTAATACTTAACCCAAGGCCGTAACACTCATCTCGAGGCCTCTAAACTTCACGGTGGGGGGGGGGGGGGGGGGGGGAGACACAAGGAATGAGCGCTGTCAGTGCTGGAAAAGAGGGACTGCGCTTATATGTGAAACTTACGTTCAAAGGAAGGACATTTGGAAGGTTACGAGGGACAGGGAAATGAGGAAGCCATTCACAAAGAGGTACAGTTTGGAAATATGCAATAACACAGACAGATTTATTTTTTTTCTAATTGGGTGATTATTACCAATACTTGCTAATTATCTTCTTGGACTTTTTTGTTTTCAGTGTAAAACTATGTGAAACTAAATAAGACTGAGTAGGCTAATTGTGCTAATTTGCCCCTTACTTACTACCTGGTGTCTGAGCATACCCAGTCTTTTCAGTGCATCGGCCACAGCCCTCGCAAGCTCTAGTTTTGTCTACATTTACCTTGAACTGATCCAGAGTTCTACAAATGAGTCTTATGCAGAAGATCTGAGCAGTGTAAAGATTATCTCTACATCATGTCCTTATATATATATAGTCTTACAATAGGAATAGTCAATACAAATCTGCTAAAATAAAATATATTTTGGCAGTCTCAAAACTATTATTATGCAGTTTCAAGGCCTATGTATTTGTTACTTATCTATCTATCTAAGTCATGGCACGTTACATTGTTGCAACATTATGTATTAGTTGCAAGTAGAAATAAATGTGTATAATCTACAATGGTTAATTGATACTGTTGAGAAATTTGATGAATATTTGCAATGCTTTAGACCAAAACTGATACTTTTAGTGGTTAGATCAATAGTAAATTAAATCATTTTTTAGGTGTCAGTTGCCCTTTAACACAGTTATCATTTATCTTACATTCTTAAACTCAGATCCTTACACACAATCCCATTAATAAAATCTGCTTCTAATTTTGTCTTCAACTCCCAGCACAACCTTCACAACCTCATCAGTCTCCGATCAAGGCTTATCTTTCATTTCCATCAACCAACAGATAAAAAAAACAATTTATCGTATGCATGAGAATTAATATGGTTAAGAAAATATTTCAACATACATGTGGGTGCATGTTCCGAAAGTTGTATCCGGGTGACAGAACATGAAAAGCACCTGGAATATGTCTATAAAACATCCGCTTTTCTAGCAAAAGATTCCTGGGGTTAGACATGCATAAACTGAAGCAATATGGTTTCATTTAGTGAGGAATTCAAACTGATGATTATAGTCACCTTCCATACTGATCTTGTACTGTAGGATACAATAAACGTACTGTACGGTATTTCAAAGAGTAATTATAAGATGCTGGACTTACAGAGTACTGAGATCTGCTCTTATATTATAAATCAAGCTGACACGTTACAAGATTCTTGGTTTTGAAAATAAATATACAAATTATATATTTATTGTACTAGTATGATTATAGTATTTTTCGACACTGCAAGACTTCTAAACTCCATTATTGTGCCCCCCAAAGGGGCGGCAATGCTTTATCCATTATTACAGAACTACTTATTAACTCCCCCTGTACCCAGGAATGAATATTTTTTAAGGGTTACTATAGTCAAATATTTCAAGATATGATGTTTTGAACATTAAAAAATTATTTTTGTATGAAAAAAGTTCTCAGGTTTGTTTTTCTTTCTCTGACATCGTACAAGAAACTGAGGAGCAGGGAGCCTTGTGAATCTCTGGACTGCAACACGCTTGTGCGTTCATCCCTTTTCTGCACTACAGGCAAATTATTTTTCATACAAACAAATGCAATGTTTAGAACATAATCTTTTAAATGCATGGTGGGCAACAAGCAATCCTGTTGCAATATGTGAATATTGGAGGCGTTCAGTGAGGCCTTAATCTAGTTCTCTGAGATTGGTGAGAGGACATAATCTAGCATTAGCCCGCTCACAACACCTCAGTCTCTTGCCCAACAAAATAATTCTCTTTATTTTCTATTCCCCATTATTTCACAATTGTAGGACGTGGCCCTCCTATAGAAGCATTGGGACACATCTAATTATTGACTTAAATATCTAGGTTTGCTGGATTAATATAGGAGAGGGGTTTAAATAATTTTTGCAGCATGATTTGTACAAGAGAAACCAGAGGTGATGACACATCTTATCTAAATTAATGGGTAAAGTTCTTAATTTCTATAACTCTATAGGCAAAAAGCAGCCTAGATGTATGCAGCACATCTCATAAAACATTTCTAATTTCTAATAATTATGTTGACACCTCCAGGGGTGTCTCCAAAGGCATCTGATTCCCCCAATCAGCATGCAGCATCAGGGGAGCAATATTAACCCACTATTTACCTGCTGTTGTTTGCTCAGCCAAGGTCTTTGCAGCTTCCTGTCAGCAGCAATAAAAAACACACATAAGTGATACACTACAAATCCCAAGCTGTTTTGCAGCTCAAACCGGAACCCTTTTGAGTTTTAATCAAATGTCTCAGCTAACCTCATTGGCCAAAACAAATCATTTTAAATGTGATGCTAGTTTAGACTGGGTTTGAAGGGTGTTAACCCTAATTTGCAACTGTCAGAAACTACAAGAAATGTTGCTGATTTCATGAAAAAAAATTTGCATTCACTACTAATTCGCTTCTATGTCATATGTCCATACCACTCCCACAATATCTGTTTGCATAAGTTATGTCGGGATTAATGTAATTGCACCAAAAAGCTTGAACAATATTTTTTTCCTTTATTTTTCTTAATAAAATATATATGATATTTATTGAGAATTTAAATATTTAAATGATGTTCAAATCAAATGAAAATGATAAAATTACCTAGAATATGATTCAAATCATGGGAAGTTAAGTTCCAAATTCAACATTTTGTGAAACTTTTTAATAGACATGATTCATATTTTTTTATTTAATACAAAAAAAAATACCGTTTTAGTCCTATATTTAAATATCTGCTCTTTTTGAAGAACTAGATTTAAAAATAAGCAAAAAAAAAATGCAGTTTCTAGTTTTTTACCTTTTTATATAGTTAATTATGGGTTCCTTGGTGGTCCAGTGATTAGGATTCAGTGCATTCACCTCTGCAACCTGGGTTTGATTCCAGTCAAGGAACCAAGAGGTCACACCACCCTGATGCCATATACGGGTAGGCATGTTCAGTACTTGGATGGGAGACTACCTAGGAATACCAAGATCTGTATGCTGTGGCCCACTGAAGAAAGAACTGGCAACCCACTGCAGTATATCTGCCATGAATACCAAGTGAATTAGCATGGTGTGTTGCGGTTCCTGAGGTCACAGAGAGTCAGACACAACTGAGCAAACCAAACAATATATGTAATTATGCTGCTGTATAATCAAGCTTTTTAGTTTCTGAACAGTTTCCAGAGGTGGAAGGACATTTTCAATACACACAATGGGAATGTGGCATTTGAAACTCCAAGTATGGAGTAATGGTAGTAGTTTACAAGACCACAGACAGAACAAGCTGAGAAAAGAAAGATGCCTGCAGTAAAAATAACTGCATATAAAAGTTAGATATGTTCTGTACAAATAATTTATCAATCTTTGCTATTTAAATACCATACAGAAAAATATGACCACATCTGTCCTTCAAAGAAAAAAATCTGTGATTCCATTTTATCTTTCTGATTGTGAAACTTTTAAGTAAAGTTAAAGCTTTGATCATAGTATGTTGTCTGTCCAGAAGCCCCTGGAAGAGATAAGGAGAGGAGTCACACAGTAGGGATTTGCTGAGCTCTGCTTTATACTAAAACCTCAAATCCTGTTATACAAATGAAGTACTTTACCCATCAACTTAGATAAGATAATGTGTCATCACCTCGAGTTTCTCTTGTACAAATCATGCTGCAAAAATTCTTTAAACCCCTCTCCTGAACCACAGACTAAGGAATGTTCACCTCTGGGGCTCAGTGAGGAGAAAAGGCAGTTTCAGGTTACAAATCACATCCTGGTATGTTTGTGACGAGTCAGATAAACATGGGAGGTAATGCATTATTGGCCAAAGTTATATTTTATATTATATTTCATAGGCATCATGTGCTATTTCCATATTCATTCCCAAAGTTGAAAATCACATTAAAATATAAAGACGTGCTATATATGAATTATTACCCAGTGTACACATCTCAAATATTGCACAGCTCTCTGGCAAGCCATGGGTTAGTAAGGAAAAACTGACCATCACTAGCCCAACGTATAACTACTACTAACAATCAATTTTTAAATTTAAATATAACATGCACACGACTGACTATATAACTATATATATATATATATATATATATATATATATATATATATATATATATATATATAATAAATATATATATACAGTATACATACACACACACATATATATATATATATATATATATATATGTGTGTGTGTATGTATACTGTATATATATATTTATTATATATATAGTAGTACAGAAAATAAATAGTACATTTGTGATTCTATTTGCACATCTAAAACATAGCTTAATAAACTTATTTCCTGCTCAAGTTTCTCAGAAATACAGCTGATGCACTGCACTCTGGGAAACTGGGCAGGGACATGCAAATAAGATCCAAATGAACTCTCATTCTATTAATCCAAAATCCACTTTATCCATTGCTCCTTTTAGGCATATGCTCACTGTATTACACATCTTTAAGCATAGCACAGAATGGATTATGCACAAACCAGGAGACCTACCCACAGACAGCACTGTTTCAATCTTAATGGATCTCATCAGTGTGGGACTGGTTCCTGGTTTGTGTGATAGATTTTTTAGAGAGTAGTTCACTACAACAATCATATCACTTATGGTGGGCTGAAGAGTGATAGAAGCCACCGTACAGAGTACAGTAGTAAAGAAAATGATTAGTACTAAAATACCAACATATTATTATTATTATTATCGTTTATTTGTAACGCGCCAACATATTCCGTAGCGCTATACATAAGTTAAGTTACAGACAATGACAAGTTCAAGATTCACACATTGCAATGAGTGGATGGCCCTGTCCTTGAGCTTGGAATCCGGTGTCCATAGCGCTTTCCCTAAAGCACCTTGCAGGATTAAAACTCGCAAACTTACAATCTAAAGGTATTCATATTCTGTGAATGAAGAAGGAAAAATATGAGATTTGTATATTTTGACTCAAGCAGATTCTTAAAAATCTATAAACTGTGTCTTTTCAATGAATGTATAATATTGTACACAAAGTTAAATTTTTTAGATCATTGCTCAGTTTATCTATCAGTTTATCTATTTTGATATTGTAAATAAAGCAGGTACATACTTTTTTTAATCACAAACTTAGAATTAAAACATTTTTTTTTCTAACTGTATTTATTGTTCAGTTGGAATGCAAACCAGATAAAGGTTTTGTTATTAGTAACATTATTTATAAAGCGCCAACACTCCAAATATGTATAAATATACAGAATAAGTAAGAGCTTACTATCAAAGTGGGTGAGTAAAAGTTGAAAAGCCAGTGTATTTACTTTTCATGTTAAATCTATTTTTTAGTTCATCACCATTTTAAAATATACATGTGCAAACAGCTGCAAATTATAGCTCAAGTCAGAAAATATAATATAAAATATAGCTTACCTCGTTAATGGCTGTACCCCTCCCACCTCCCTATGGCCTGAGCAATAGTGAAAGGAAGTTTCAAATGATTTCAAACCTGATCAATGTTTTCTCTGTTGAAATCGCACACTTCCTTTCAGTAGTGCACAACCCAATGAGAGGGGAACAGCAGTGGCCATTAATTAGGTATGGTAGGTTGTGTTTTAAAGAGCTGCTGTTTGCATGTGTATTTTTAATAATAAATAATAGTGAATTAAAAAGATAGGCTTAACATTAAAAGATGCTCTTTATATATTGTATAGGTTCCCTGGTGGTCCAGTGGTTAGGATTCAGTGTTTTCACTGCTGCAACCAGGGTTTGATTTCAGTCAGGGAACTAAGAGGTCACTTGAATGGGCTCCATCTAGGAATACCAGGAGCTGTATGGTGTGGCCCACTGGAGAAGGAACTGGTAACCCACTTCAGTATCTCTACCATGAATGCCAAGTGGACCAGCATTGTGGTCACGGAGAGTTGGACACGACTGAATGACACAAACACACACATATATTGTATACTAGGGAGGTCAAAGATTGCCTAGTGGCTTCAAGAACAATTGGGCCAACACTAAACATCAGGTTATCACCTTGAGATCTGCAGCTGAAAAGTACAACATATTACAAAAGATAAGAATCTGTGTGTCAAGTACTCTACACAAACACAGCTGAGAAGTTGTCAGCGCTGCATTGCCACAAGCCATGTATAAAGTACTCCAGCCTCCACTTTCAAAGTACAATATGACCTTTCCAAGCCCCACATCGCCTTTCCATCGCCCGAGAGCACAATGTTTGTCTGGGCAACATTTCTGTCAATTCTACATGCAGCCTCATGATAAACAACAATACTTCTGCACAATCATCCCTGGTTTCTTTGACTTTTATGTTTGTTTACCATATTGCGGATTCTAGAGAGCATACCCTTTTTTTTGTAAATTAATTTCAAGGAAACTGGAGGAATGTGGGGATGAGAGAACATAAAAAGCATCGCACAAAATACAGCTTGGAGCACATTTGACAGTTATGAACAACATAAACATGTATAGTATATTTCTGCAATAAAAGGCTCACTTTTGTACTACAGAAATGGGGCCTTAAAATGACATGCATACTATATATTACAAACATACATTGTGCTTACTTTTGCTTAGCTTTTCATTCTGTAAAGTTAAGTTCGACTTATAATTAGGCACATTTTATAATCAACAAAATAGAGTATAGTATTAAATATTCTTAGATTAAATTCACACCTATAATATATTTCTTTTTGCAGTTTCTGCATAAATATATTAAAGGGATATGTAAGTGAGCTGGATTATGAGTGCATCTGATAGAGGAGAATTAGTAGTGTATGAAAACCATTTTTTTTGCATGAAAAAATACCAAAATAAGTATTTAAACACTTGAAGTTAGCAAAATATCTTTTTAATTTCTGTCAGTTGAAACTTAGGGTTAACACCCTCCAAACCCAGGCTAAACTGGTATACAATTTGAATTTTTTTGGGCCAATCAGAAGGAAGTAAAGACTGAAACATTTGTATCACAATCTAGCAGTTGCTGTGACCCCAGCAACCAACATTTTCACACACTGTACCCTGCAGGGTACACATTATGTAAGCTTTCTAGGGGTGTGCACATCAACATATCAGTATATAACATATAACTATGTAAGTACATTAACCTTTTAATATAAGACATATTTTTCTACTAATCAGTAGCTGTTTATTAGGAAATATTTGAAACCCAGGAAACTTACATATACCTTTAAAGACGAGATCTGTTCCTGAGAACGTTCTTAAGTCGGATTTGTATGTAAGTCGGATCCCTGAATAATAATAACATTAATAATAATAATACAATAATGGCTCATATGCGGTAGTAATAATAAGAAAATGTAATAAAATAACACCCCTGTACGGTAATAATAAGTTACAGAAACTATTGAGCTCTTTGTTTTAATTCAAACAAACAGAACAACAACAAAAAACTCCAAAAAGCCTTGGGACCGCGTTCTTAAGTTTGTACGTAAGATTTTCAGCTCAGAGACAGGGCCCTTCACTTTTTTGCCTCGTATTAATATTGTGGATTTCACTATACTCTACCCCTGTATAACACTATGGAATATGTTGGCCCGTTACAAATAAAGGACAATAATCATAATAACGGTCCATCTGTAAGTTGGGCCATCTGTTACCCGGGGACCACCAGTATATTTAATTTACTGGTCAATGTACTGGTCCTCTGTAGATTACCTGCTGCATTTAGAAGAAAAATAGTGATATTGGAGGGGATCAGACAATTAAATAAACTCCTGATATTGAGAAAAAATAGTAACTACCATACTTGTGTCCATTAAAGCAAACAGACAGATGTCACAACACACAGGCTTCTATACTGATTTGCATTCCCAATATCACCAATAAACTTAAAAAGCAAAAGTTTAAACGGTTCATGAAGCCATGAAAGAGCAATGACAAACTTCAAATGACTGATTAACGGTTATGTTCATTAAAGGCAATCAAATAAAACCGTAGCACAAACCTGGTAGACAAGTGCATATGGGAATAGAGGTGTATATGATAACTTACCTTTTGCAGTGCTGGGTGCTGCTTGCCTGGTGGATGTGCTTGCCGTTTGCACCTGCTTCTGTTGCCTCTTAACTAGGTTTCCTTCACTGCCAGCTCTCACAATCTTTTCTCCTAAGCTTATTTTTCTTGATCTGCTGCTGAAATCTTCTTTTCTACTTGCAGGCAGCTTAGATGCTGCATTAGTTGACACAGGCCTGGCCAGACGAGATGGCTTGGACATTGTGGGGATGGCCGTGTTCATTTCCCAAAGAGAATCCTGCTCAGTGGATCATAGTTTGCTGCTGCTGCTGCAGGAGGATCTCTCAGACTGGTATAAAAGTGCTGAGACGTAAGTTTAATCAGTTTGAAGCTGCAAGCCGTGGCTGACCAGAGAGGCTCTTTATCAGACTTGTGGAATGTGTAAATGTGAGGGTGGATCAGAAACATGAGGAGCTCTGCAGCGGTGCACTCTCAAAGTGCTAGTGAAGAACAGATGCTGCTGTGCCGTGTGTGTCAGTGGCTGCATACAAATACTACTGGCATGCTCAGACTTGCAACTGGCCATCATTAAAGCGGAACAAGAATTTCCCAATGCCCCACCTCCTCAGGTAACTTGTACAACATAATACAGATGTGTGCTTTAATTAAAGGGGCATGCATTTCATCAATACTGCTTTCCATCATCAAGTAGAGCACTGAAAACCAAAGGACCTTTTTTTTTGCTTTTTTTAAAACGTATGCATTTTTTCTCTTTTGTAAGAGTTTTTATCTCCTGGTTAAATATCAAGCGTGGTTATATTTTAAAATGTACTTGAAAATAAGTCATCTAAGTTTCCCTGTTTTGACCTTTTTTTCTAATCTAACACATGCTGCTTATATCAGAAACGCACATTACATTGAGTCATTCTATACACATACAGATTTATTTTATTTAGAAACAAAACTTGTTTTCCACACCCCCAGAGCTGCTCACATTTGCACAGTGAACCTTCCAATACTGGATTTGAGTATGGATTTCAACCCTTTATTAACCTTCCACCCAGCAGCAGCACAATGCAGAGATCTACAGAGCAGTGTCTGACTGCTCCTGCTTCATTGTGCAGGGGACTACACATCCCATGATTCCTTCCTGCACAAACTATTATCACAGTTTGATACAATATATTAGCTGCCTGTGATTGATGAATAAATGATGAATAAATGATGAATGTTATGCTAATTTTAGCAGGGATTTCCAGGGGTGATAACTTTGAAAAACAACTGCTTGCAAGCTCAAGAGATTTTGTAAACTTTAGGGTAAGTATAATAATGTTTATTTTGGTATTTTTTCATGCTATTTTTTTTTTCCCATACGCTACTAATTCTCCTATATCAGATGCATTCTTTATCCATGAAACTTATAATGCCTTTAAAATATAGAAACATAATACAGCATCTGTTTTCTAACATGCTGCTATGCAATCAGCCATTTTGGTGTTAGCAGATCAACTTTCTAAGATGTGGGGAGTTTATGTGTGTACAATGGGAATGTGACATCTACATCTAGAATTGCTTCCAGCAGGACTAAGAGGGAAAACATTTGTTTACCAGGACACACTGTCCTGATAAGGTAACATACAACTTCAGGCTAAAAACTAAATGGAAGCTCGTATTGGAGATTAATTACATATACAACTCACAAAATGTAAAATGTTGTGTTTATTATTTATTTCCTTTCTAAAACACTTTGTCAATTTCAATAGCCAAGTTGAAGTTTCTTCAGCTTCCTTCACCCTGCAGGATTTCCAAGTAACAAAAATAATAATGACTTTGCAAATGGTGATAAGCTATTTTATTGGTAGATGTCGGATAAATTTAGTTTCTAGTTGCTTTAGCAACCACAGCTGTTTTTCAGCCTGTAACCCGCAGATTGTTTGCGGGTAGCTAAAAGAGGCGAATTTAATAGCCGTAAATTTTACTGGCTCCTTTACGGGTTTCAGTAACTACAATTTGGCGAATTTAATAGGGCCCTACGTCTCCTAGTACCCTTGTTCAAGAGTTAACCGAAAAATCATCCTTTTCTTTTTCATTAATATACTGTGTTTCCTTATTATCATTAGTACTGATAAGAGCACTGGCAGTGTTAGATGCCACATTCCAATTGTGAATCTTCCTCTAAATATATATATATATATATATATATATTTATTAATATATATATATATTTAAAAATAAAAAATTAAATAAATATATATATATATATATATATATATATATATATATATATATATATATATATATATATATAGTTTTAATTACATTAGGTCGACCAAGGGCATTGAGAATTTAAACAAAGAAATAAAAAAAAATGATTTGAGTGGCACTGCAGCAATGGGGACCAGCGCAGCATGGCATCAGTACATTGGTTGTAGATCTGCCCCTGCTTCCTGTCCTGGGAGAAAATTTGAATTATCCTCCCCAATTTTTTGGGGCTCCTATGCCCATGGTCAAAATTGCTCAATGGAATGGACTGATCAAGTCTTGTGTCTCACTGGTTTTCCCATATGACATTTTTTTTCAAGGTCAATAAAACTACTCAATGACAGTCAACTTGGCTTTTGTGTGATTCTTTTACTTATCTTTTGTTTTCAACTTTTTCTATTAGCAAAGTCTGTTCTACAGTTCAAATCAACGTTAATTTATTTTTCTTAATTGAATAACAAGTGCTGATTGCAATTAAAGTGGTGAACTGCATCCACAGATTAATAAATGAGATTCTGGAAGCCATTAAATGAAGTTACTTTTTCATGTTTTTATTTGCTTGTACATCTCCTCACAATATAGATAATAATAAGATGGTCACTATGTGACTTGTACTCCATCATAGGAGCCATATTGCTTTAACTCAGTGCATGTCCGTCTGGCCTGTCAACACCCAAAAGGAAAGGATTTCTGTATCTCTCTGCTTGTGGATTCAGACTCTTGCTGCTTTAGCACACAAGGATTACACATCTGCATTTATTATGATTAATCCATCTATGCTCATGAAGAGAGATATTGAAATCCTGGCATGTTAGGGGTCCTTACTGGGCTCATAGAAAACCCGCCAATCCAAAATGTCTCTTGTGGAACCCCACAACTACTCCTTTACAGAATAAAACCTCTTTCATGGAACAGCCTAGCAGTAAGGGCATTTGCATGTGCTATATAGGGTTTCCTAGCATCATTCACAAAAAAAACCCTCTTTCATACATGTCCAACCAAACCATTAGGTATCACCATAAAGCATGATAAGGTTTGGGAGATCTTAGCCCTTCATCAACTATACACTGACATAAAAGTGCACTGCACTGTATGACACAGAATATATGGACATTAAAGGGCCTCTGGAGATTTTCATAATTTCACATTTTTGTGATGTATGCAACGAACAACATTATCAGCTAAGTAAGGCCCCCATTTAATTCCAAGCCTGCAATTACCTTCATACAGCACGTATGTCTGGTGGTTAGAAATTTGCTACAGTTACAGATGTATTTAATTGCTCAAGCCCACAATTACAGGCTCACAGGGCCAACGTGCAAACCATGACCCCGTACATAGCATTGCAGGGCATGCTTATGAGCAATTAAGCAAGCCCGTAAGTTACTAATTGGACAGACCCAATAGTAAATGAGACCATCATCACGACGTCAGCATAACAGTTTATACTACAATTAAATTGTATTTAGATGTCCAATTTGTGATCGTTCTCGCAATCGAGAAATTGATAAATCATCTGTTCTAGTCCATGTGGGTGGATGGATATGTATTAAAGGTATGTGCAAGTGAGCTGGGTTATGAATGCATCTGATAGAGGGGAATTAGTAGTGTATGAAAAACAGTTACCCTAAAGTTTGCTGAATTTGCAAACAGTTTTCTATCAATGTTGACACCCCCAGGGAAAATTTGCATACATAATACATTGTTTCTTTTTGGGCTGTGAATTGAGCTGCATCTTTCCTTTAGATTTCTGTAATACCCAGTACAAGGTCTGTGTCCCTTTATTCGCTGATTGTGAGACACTCGCACAGACACTCACACTCACACAGACACTCACACACAGAGACACATTCACTCAGAGACACATGCACTCACACAGAGACACATGCAGAGACCATGAACGCAAGCTCTCTTCATCGAATTTGCAGATCATTGCAGGACCATAAATCAAGCATAAATACTAATTTGCCTAAAAGACAGATTACTATAGGAAGAAGAAGCTGAAATGCTTGGTTTCAGTACAATTATAATTTGTCAGAATTCATCAAGGAGAGGGTGTATGTCTAAAGAACAACCGTGTAAGCACTCAAGCATTTTTACTTGAATGTTTATTTATAGTCCTTTAAGGACCCTGTGTAGCAGCCTCATCTAGCTGGCTGCATACAACATTGCTGATTGGCTGCAAAGCTGGGCATGCTCAGATAGACAGGGTACACTTTTACAAAAATAAACCCTCTCAGGAGCCTAGCTCCATCTTGGGGGTGTAAACATCACCTGTAACAGTTTTTTTGTAATGCAAATCTAGAAAAACATAGTGCATGCAAATAAATGTAATCATACACTACTAATTCCCCTCTATCAGATGCATTCATAACCCAGCTCACTTGCATATACCTTTAACACCTTGATTCCTTAGATCAATATTACACAAAAATAAAAGGTACATTTTTTTTAATGCAGGTTTGCAAGCTTGAAACTATTGTGCAATTAATTCTAATGTCTTTCATCGCTTCCCCCCTATTATAAAGTACATTAGTGTTTATTTGTTGCTGCAGTTATACAAACAGGTGTTTAACTCACTTGCGAGTCCTATCGAGTACTCATACCATTTTATGATACATTTGCCATTTACAGGTTTGAAGGCAATTGCGTGCTTGTCGAATTGTTGCAATTAAATATGGAATTAGCATATGTAGCACTGGTAATATTTACAGTCTTGAAACATCAAAGGAGGAGATAGGACAAAGTTCCGTAATTTGACAACCTCAGGGTTTTTGAGCCCGTAGCTCGCAAATTGCGGGTAGCTAGAAGATTGCTGGTAGCTAGAAGAACCTAGATATCTGTTCAGCTCTACTGATAGGTGCCCACAATGTTGAGGCACTTAACTATGGGTTTACATAAAAGTGCAATTGACAGAAAAAAATTACGTCTAGGCTCTAGGCCAAAAGCAGTCATTAAATATATGTAAATATGGAAGCCACTAGGCACAAGCAGAGCTAAAACTAAGATAAAAAAATAAAAAAATAAATGATTCATGGTTTATACCGTATAACTGAAGTTTTGTGAGTTTGTTACAAACTTAAACAGAGTAGAGGTGCTCATCTGAGAATGTAAAATACCTCAGTTTTTTTTCTTCCATAGGTCTGGTTACCTACTCAGAGAGCAACCTCTTTTAGCTCACTTGTGCCCTTCACATGGAGAAATATCCTGTAGTATATCAGTCTGGTCTTACTCAGAAGAGTGATCCAGCCACGAAATTCCAGGCAATTCTATCTTGAACAGGAGAAAAAGCCAACTGCAGACGTGTTTCGCCTCCTATATACTCCCTAAGGCACAGTGAGCAAGGAAACCATGTCTGGTTCCCCAGTTAGTTAGTTATTAAAAGCTCTTGTTGGGTTATAAAAGGCAGATAAGGTTCATATCAGGGATAGTGGCTAGTAAGAGAGGGATCCTAAATCTGTAAGGGCTCACATACCTGTGCAGCCTGCAACACCTGAACACTACTCCTAGTGGCCACTATAAGACAATGCAGGATTAGGATATTTTTTCAATAATTTACCAAACTTTATTATTATTATAATTATTATTAATATTATTATTATTACTCCTTATATGAAGCCCAAGTTACAAAGCAGAATAAAGTACAGTGACTACAATTTACAAGTGCTATACAATAGTGATACCAATGGGTCAGCAGACAGCTTGGTGCAACAGAAATAAAGTCCATACTCAACATGCACAAACTCTTTCTCAGATGATACAGATAGTATAGAACATATGTACATCACCTTTCTAAGTGGGGTGATATGTCTTACTTTATTTGTGTGTGTTTGGGTTGTTCAGTCGTGTCCGACTCTCTATGACCTCATAGACCATAACAAACCATGCTGATCTACTTAATATTCATGGCATAGATACTGGAGTGGGTTGCCAGTTCCTTCTACAGTGGGCCACAGCATATATCTCCTGGTATTCTTAGGTGGTCTCCAATCAAAGTACTGACCATCCCTGACTTGAATCGAACCCAGGCTGCAAAGGTTAAAGCACTGAATCCTAACCACTGGACCACCAGGGAACCTTTTTTTTTTAATTTACTCTCACTTATAGAAATTCATATACTGTATATGTTATATACTGTATATTGTGTATAAGTTGTAGCACTTGTCTTTTATTGCTAGAAGATGTATGCTGGGCACCATGCGCTGTTCACCAAACCTGAATGTAACTGTATTATTTAATTATTATGCTTTATTTTTAACGCGCCAACATATTACGCAGCACTATACAGGGGTTATGTACAAATCAAAACTTTATTAATTCATGGCAAAATAAGGAGGGCCCTTATTGAGCTAAAAATCAGCATACATAGGGGCCTCATTCTATTATCGGCCGCAGCCGTTGCGGGGCCGCAAGGACCGGCCGCAAGCTATTCTGCTATTCTATTCCCTTACGGCCGGGGATTCCGGCAGGCTTGCGGCCGGTGCCTTGCTATCTCTTGCGGCCGCTCGCGCCGGAGGAAAGCCTTTGATCTAAAACGGCCGCAAGAGATTTGCAATTCAATTGCTCCGGGAAACCTCTCTGCAAGGCTAAAAACGAGCCGCAGCTTACTTGCAGGAAAGAGGTCCCGCTAGCACCAATTAAGCACATAAAATAGCTCAAATAAAGCCATCCTGCACTTTGAGAAGACTATAAAGGGATTTTAGGTGTTAGAAAAAATAGCACATAATTATCCTGTACTCAAATCCGTAAAATATTTTATTTTTAATATCCGTAAAATATCTATGTAAAAAGTCCAGAGTGCTTGGAGCACCTCAGACCCGCCCACGCCGCAGCTGGAAAATAAACAGTTAAGCTTGAGAGTGGGTTTCTTTTAATCCTCATGTCCCCCAATATGATCCCTAGCATTTACAGAGCTGTACAGTGCAGGCTTGAATTTATTTTTGCGTTTTTATATTTCACAGCTTACGGCCGGTTCCAAGATATGCGGCCGGCCGTAAGATGAGATCCTTGCGGGGCCGTATAATAGAATCGCGAGTTAACTGAACCCCCGCAAGGAATCGAAGCCTTACGGCCGATTTACGGCCGATAATAGAATGAGGCCCATAGTGCTTACCCTAATGCACCTAACTCGCAAAGTTACAGTCTAAAGGGTATGGGTTGGGTATAGAAGGGTGAGGTACAATACACTGTGCATATTAACGTTGAAGGTGATAAACTTCTTTAAATAGATGAGTTTTTAGCATCTGTGATAAAATTCCATTTCTAAACTAGCAGTTTCCTCTCGTAAAATATCTATGTAAAAAGTCCAGAGTGCTTGGAGCACCTCAGACCCGCCCACGCCGCAGCTGGAAAATAAACAGTTAAGCTTGAGAGTGGGTTTCTTTTAATCCTCATGTCCCCCAATATGATCCCTAGCATTTACAGAGCTGTACAGTGCAGGCTTGAATTTATTTTTGCGTTTTTATATTTCACAGCTTACGGCCGGTTCCAAGATATGCGGCCGGCCGTAAGATGAGATCCTTGCGGGGCCGTATAATAGAATCGCGAGTTAACTGAACCCCCGCAAGGAATCGAAGCCTTACGGCCGATTTACGGCCGATAATAGAATGAGGCCCATAGTGCTTACCCTAATGCACCTAACTCGCAAAGTTACAGTCTAAAGGGTATGGGTTGGGTATAGAAGGGTGAGGTACAATACACTGTGCATATTAACGTTGAAGGTGATAAACTTCTTTAAATAGATGAGTTTTTAGCATCTGTGATAAAATTCCATTTCTAAACTAGCAGTTTCCTCTCGCCATAAACATGGTTGAGTAAATGGCAAATTAGGCAAGTTCCATTACTTTTACGTATATAGGGCCTCATTCTATTATCGGCCGTAAGGCTGCGATTCCTTGCGGGGGTTCTGTTAACTCGCGATTCTATTATACGGCCCCGCAAGGATCTCCTTTTACGGCCGGCCGCATATCTTGGAACCGGCCGTAATCTGTGAAATATAAAAACTGAAAAATAAATTCAAGCCTGCACTGTACAGCTCTGTAAATGCTAGGGATCATATTGGGGGACATGAGGATTAAAAGGAACCCACTCTCAAGCTTGCACATCTGCCCAAACCCGAGTTCAAATTAACTGTTTATTTGCCGGCTGCGGCGTGGGTGTGTCTGAAGTGCTCCAAGCACTCTGGACTTTTTACATGGATATTTTACGGATATTAAAAATAAAATATTTTACGGATTTGAGTACAGGATAATTATGTGCTATTTTTTCTAACACCTAAAATCCCTTTATAGTCTTCTCAAAGTGCAGGAGGGCTTTATTTGAGCTATTTTATGTGCTTAATTGGTGCTAGCGAGACCTCTTTCCTGCAAGTAAGCTGTGGCTCGGTTTTAGCCTTGCAGAGAGGTTTCCCGGAGCAATTGAATTGCAAATCTCTTGCGGCCGTTTTAGATCAAAGGCTTTCCTCCGGCGCGAGCGGCCGCAAGAGATAGCAAGGCACCGGCCGCAAGCCTGCCGGAATCCCCGGCCGTAAGGGAATAGAATAGCAGAATAGCTTGCGGCCGGTCCTTGCGGCCCCGCAACGGCTGCGGACGATAATAGAATGAGGCCCATAGTCAATATTCTATAATTGTGATCTTTAATATAAAATAAAAAATACATAAAGTAATTGTTATTACTTATAGCAACATTGTTACACACTTGTGATATATATATACATATATAAATATATTTTTTTGTCTGAAAGTAATCTTTTTTAACTTGAGCCATGACACTGGATATCTAATAAACCTAGTTTTTTGAAATAAGTAAAAATTAATTTCTTATTCTGAATATATGAAGCCCAGCGGGTTATTTGACATTAAATACATACATGGGGCCTCATTCTATTATCGGCCGTAAATCGGCCGTAAGGCTGCGATTCCTTGCGGGGTTTCTGTTACCTCGCAATTCAATTATACGGCCCCGCAAGGATCTCCCCTTACGGCCGGCCGCATATCTTGGAACCGGCCGTAAGCTCCAAAATTTTTAAAGTCCAAAATAAATTCAAGACGGCACTGTACAGCTCTGTAAATGCTAGGGATCATATTGGGGGACATGAGGATTAATAGTAACCCCCTCTCAAGCTTGCACATCAGCCCAAATACGAGTTTACATTAACTGTTTATTTTCCGGCCGCAGGGGGCCAGGTCTGAGGTGCTCCAAGCCCTCTGGACTTTTTCCATGTATATTTGACATATATAAAAAAATATATATTTTACGGCTTTGAGTATAGGGGAAATTTGTGCTATTTTTTGCTAACACCTAAAATCACTTTATAGTCTTCTCAAAGTGCAGGATGGCTTTATTTGGGCTATATTTCGTGCTTAATTGGTGCTAGCGGGACCTCTTTCCTGCAAGTAAGTTGCGGCTCGCTTTTAGCCTTGCAGAGAGGGTTCCCGGAGCAATAGAATTGCAAATAGGATTTTCTTACGGCCGATTTCCTTGCGGCCGTTTTAGATCAAAGGCTTTCCTGCGGCACGAGCGGCCGCAAGAGATAGCAAGGCGCCGGCCGCAAGCCTGCCGGAGCCTCCGGCCGTAAGGGAATAGAATAGCAGAATAGCTTGCGGCCGGTCCTTGCGGCCCCGCAACGGCTGCGGACGATAATAGAATGAGGCCCATGGAAAGGGATAATTCTGATTTTATAAAATTAAATATCCTTGCAAGGAATCCTTCCTGTCTTAGCTATAAATGTTAAGCTAAAACATAAAACCATATTGCCGTTGCCAGACTTCAGATGCATTTTAAGCATATTTCTTATGCATATTTAACAATAAACATCTGTGCCAAGCGCATCAAAATGATGTGTGCCAATTTATTTCATGTTGACAACACAGAGTTATCAAGCTTGATACACATCCTTGTAGGTACAATACACATTTTCGAATTTAATGATAAAAAAAATGTTCAGTTCTTCATTTAATTGCTCTTGGGAAATTGAATCTTAACTGTAACCAACAACTGCCACTAAAGTAAAAAATTGGAAGACTGAGAGTTGGAACACTGGGCTTGATCCACATAATTTTTTAATCATAATTCATCACAAAAAATGTAATTATTGGACAAGCTAAATATTATACTCACTTAGTAAAAGACCGTAGTTTGTATAATCTTACAAATAGTTTGAAGGTTACACTGTGATGTGTAATAAATACATGGAAAAAATAAATAAAAGGAAAAAAATAGTTGTGAGCATAGTTGTGAGCATGCGAGCTGTTGCTAATGCTTGCGGGCTCGCGAAGCGAGGGCCGCAGTTGCTGGCAAGGAGCGCTGAAGGTGCTCCGAGGGCCGCAGTTGCTGGCAAGGAGCGCCAAAGGGGCTCCTTGCCAGCAACTGCGGCCCTCGCAAAAAAGTACGAGACATGTTACGACCAATTATGACCTCGCAAAAATCGGCCGCATTTTTTAATGAAACACAATAAATACACACAACACATACATAAAAAGCTTACCTACAGCATGAGGGGGCATCCAGGACCTCGAAAAATGAAGTTACACCTCAATTTAACTCAAAATAAAAGAGTTTAGATACTAAAAAATTCTCTAAGCGAGAGAAAAAATGGGCGCCGAACAAAACGAAAACGAGGCTACAGGACTCTAAACACGCAAAACACCACCAAACACCTACGTATTTGCCGGAAAATACCTACGAGATTAAAAAACAAGGACGCAACCCGCGCGACCCCAAAAGCATTAAAAACACAATAGATACAAACATCAAACACATAAAAAGGTTACTCACATAAGGGGGGGGGGGGGCACCCAGGACCTCTGCAAGTGAAGTTACACCTCCATTTAAGCATAAATTTCGCAGTTTAAAGACCCGAAAATCACCTAAGCGTGAGAAAAAATGGCCGCCGAACAAAATGAAAACGAGGCTAAAGGTCCCTAAACAGGCAAAACACCACCAAACCGCTACGGATATTCCGAAAAAGTCGCACGACATAGAAAACAAAGGACGCTAAATCAGCCACATTATATACACCAAACACCATTAGCTCACTTACAATTTCATTGACGTCATTTTTTATGGGCAATTCGGTATTAATATATATAGTGATATGTCAATTCTATGTTATGGCATATGGTAAAAAATTCAAATATTGATTGTTTGCATTACTGTTTATACTTATTTATCTATATACAAATCTATGGGCCTCATTGAATAGGGCTCTATATAAGCAGAGGGCATATTTTTTTACAGAAGTTTTTAGTTAATAAACTTCTATCCAAATGCAAGGACTTCAGTAACTAAAATCTTCTGTAAAAAAAATCTTATTTAAAAAAAAATAAATAAAAAAAAATCAAATATCATAATCACTCAAACATTAATAGATGATATAAAAAAATAACAATAATATGTAATAGCAGTACTGTGGTGTGCAGAGGCCAGTAGGTGGCGCTACAGTAGCTCACAGAGACCGTTACATTTCTTAGGGTTAAGATTAGGGTTAGATTTAGGGTTTAGGGTTAGGGTAGTGGCAGATGATAAGCTACAAATAGTAAAGCCACTATTTTACAATGTAAAGCTTATGATCTGCCATTACCCTAACCCTAAACCCTAACCCCTAAATCTATCACTCACCATAAGAACAAATTGAACAACCGCCGCACCACCTAGTGGCCACTGCTTGCCACAGGAATAATACAAAATGTATAATATTTATTCTGATTTAAGTATGCCAAATATACAGGCTTATTAAATTGCGATTCGGCCACTTGAATAGGGCTCTACATAGGCACAGAGCATATTTTTTTTTACATAAGTTTTTAGTTAGTGATTTAGATTTCTATCCAAAAGCAAGGTCTTAACTAACTAAAAAACTTATGTAAAAAAATATGCTCTGTGCTTATATAGAGCCCTATTCAATTGGCCAAATCACAATTTAATAAGGCTGATAATCTGGTAATATGCAAGAGTGATTTATAATACAATGCATTTATTGTTTGCAATTTGTATTTTTCATTCAATGATGCACATTTTTATTTAAGGAAGTGGGTGTCTTTAAAAAAATATGTTATGTGCTTATTTAGACCCCTATTCAATTGGCCAAATTGCAATTGAATGAGGGCCTAAGTCTTCACAGAGGCTGTGCTAGGATAGGCTGTGATGGCAATTTCCCCCAATTAAAAAACCAATCTTGCTCCTCAGCACAGCCTCCACGAGTGCTGAGTAAATAGCCCATTGTGATTTGTTCCCAGATATTTTTATATGGTCAAATAACATGATAATGGAAAGATATTTTTGAAAGCAAAACATAAGCACATCCTATATATATTTCACTTTTATATGTAATTATTCTTACTGTAGGTTTTCATTTCCTTTAATGAGCTACTTCTTTCAGTTGCTTTTTCTGGAGAAGTTTTACAGAAGTTTTTAGTTACGGAACTTCTATCCAAAAGGAAGGTCTTCACTAACTAAAAACTTCTGTAAAAGAAATATGCTATGTGCTTATATAGAGTCCTATTTAATTGGCCAAATCACAATCGAATGAGGCCCTGTGTACATAAGCTGATGGGGCAAACCATTGGAAGGACTATTTGGAAGGTTTCAGTAAGTAAAAACGTATCTTCAAACACTTGTTAATAAAATAAAGTTTATATAAGCAAACAAACACTAAGGTAGTGTATCATAATGTTAAAAACAGGAAACCCTCTATATCCCTTTAAATCAAATTACGTTCTAGAAGATCCTTCCCTTATTTGTTGTGTCCCATATACCTTTGTCCCCTGTATTAACCTTTAACACACATCCATAGCACTTCAATCTATAAAGAACCTATAGAGATCTCTCTTCCACTGATTCTCATCAATTTTACAACTAACTAAAGCCACTCTTCTCCAACATAACCAACATAACCACTCTCTCCTGCCCAAATAGTTCTGCTCCCAATATAACCAAACATTATCCTCTGCACATGACAACAGCTCCTACCACGCTGCACCATCCCAAACGTGTTCAGCTACAACAGTTTCCCTCAAAACAAACATGTCACCTTGAAAAGTGCTCCTGCTAGCTGAATGCCACGGGAGGAAATCCCGCAATCATGCAGACGTTCTCCACTACAAGGTATTCCATGATCATACAATGCTGCCCTTCACCTTTCCAAACATATTTATCAGACCTCATATCAATTCATAGCCCAACTCTACCTCCACCCACCATCACCTTCTCAGCCCAAGACACTGCAGAACACTTGAAAAATAAAACAGATTCAATTCGACAAGACATAGTTCTTAACCACACAGCAAGTGCTCTACTTTTGACAGTCTCTAGTTCCTCTCTTGATCCATCTATGCTCTGTAACTACAACCCTATATATCTGCTTCCTTTTATCTAAAAACTCCTTGAAACAGTAGTCCAATCCGTTTTCTGTCAAACTCCTCATTTGATCATCTGCAACCTAGTTTCTGTGTAAAACGGAGAATACACTTATTAAAAAATGAAAAAGAGCATTATTCTTTATTTATTTATCCTCCTAGACCTCTCCACTCCCTTCACTCACTAATTCTCCAGACTCTCAGCTCCTTTGCTCTCCGTGACACTGCACTCAGCCGGTTCCATTCTTATCCCTCTAACCATTTCTTTAGTGCTATGTACTTGGGTTCAACTTCTTCACCATTACTACTCACATTGGGATACTTCAAAGCTCTGTTTTTGGGTCCCTTGCTTTTTAAAATGTGCATTGCCTCGCTTGGCAAATTAATACGCTCTCTTGGTTTCCATTGTGATGATACCCAAATCTATATAGCTTCTCCTGACTTACCTCCCTGCCTACTAACGCATGTCACCACCTCACTATCCAACATTTACTCCTGGATGACCTCCCAGAACCTAAAAACAAACGTGTCAAAGACATCATTTTTAATAATCCTGCCCTCTACCACTTCACCAACTCCATCATACTTACAGTTGCCAATTGCTCCATCACACCTACAGCATAAGTCTGCTGCCTTGAGTCTACGCTGGACTCAGGACTTTCTTTCTCCATATCCAGTCACTTCCAAAAAACTGCGGACAGCATCTGCAAAACATCTAAAAAATCTATCCTTTCTTCACACAGCAAACAACCAAATCCTTACTTGATTCTCCCCAGTCCATTCCATCTTAAATACCTCTACTTGGCTCATATACCTAACTCACCATTTATAATCATTTTTCATTCCAATGCCTTCACTGACCCTCCTACATATCAGATTAATTCTCAAGATACTCCCATGACTGTCCCCTCCACTCTTCCCACAACATATGACTATTGTCCCAAGTCATCACCTCCTGAAATTCCAATACTTTTCTTGTGAAGATGCACAATTCAGTTTCCAACACTTCCTGAAAATACACCTACTCAAAGAAGCCTACCAACTCATTCCCTAACATCAGGGTTTAAAACAAGATAGTGAACACCTCAATGGACAATAGAAAAGCAACACCTTCCTTTCTGTGTCTAATACCCTTTACCCTACTTAAATTGTAAGCTCTTACAAGACCATGGCCTTCTACACCTTCTGTACCAGTATAACTTCTGTCACATTTGTCTTACATACTCTCCTCTACTTAGCACTAAGGAATATGTTGTCAGTTTATAAATAAAGGATAGTCTACTCCTTTAACCCTAATGTAGGATCCTTATGTCAAGCCTAGTCAAAATCATAATTAGACAGGGAAAAATCATAAAGCTTGTATTTAATTGGAGAATGCATTTTGATACTTCTGGTAGTCTGTGGATGCATCCATATTACCTTGGAGAAGGTTTTGTGTGTGAGAGGGGAGTTTACATTTCTGCAGGAGCAGGCTTGCAGTTATAATTGAGTCTGAGTGAGACAGGGAGTAGGTACTGTAGATACTTGAGTATACCTCCAATAATTGGAGGATTGCGATATAATTGAGATACAGCTGTTCTAATTACTGTTAAACTGGTTCCCTGCAGTTGTTATTGTTGAATGAAATTTATAGTCATCCCACCGATGCAGGAACAAACGGCTCCTCGCTGTCATGTCTTTATTAGAGTGCATCCTGCTGCTGCAGCCAGTGCACGGAGTGCTGCATTTACCACAGGCTGGGGCCATTGTGTTGTGAGCAGGGTGGGATTTGGAGTGGAGGTCTTAAGCATACAGTACATATTATATATACAGTTGCAAGCAAAAGTATGTGAACCCTTTGGAATGATATGGATTTCTGCACAAATTGGTCATAAAATGTGATCTGATCTTCATCTAAGTCACAATAGACAATCACACTCTGCTTAAACTAATAACACACAAAGAATTAAATGTTACCATGTTGTTATTGAACACACCATGTAAACATTCACAGTGCAGGTGGAAAAAGTATGTGAACCCCTAGACTAATGACATCTCCAAAAGCTAATTGGAGTGAGGTGTCAGCAAACTGGAGTCCAATCAATGAGATGAGATTGGAGGTGTTGGTTACAGCTGCCCTGTCCTATAAAAAACACACACCAGTTCTGGGTTTGCTTTTCACAAGAAGCATTGCCTGATGAAAATGATGCCTCACACAAAAGAGCTCTCAGAAGACCTACGATTAAGAATTGTTGACTTGCATAAAGCTGGAAAGGGTTATAAAAGTATCTCCAAAAGCCTTGCTGTTCATCAGTCCACGGTAAGACAAATTGTCTATAAATGGAGAAAGTTCAGCACTGCTGCTACTTTCCCTAGGAGTGGCCATCCTGTAAAGATGACTGCAAGAGCACAGCGCAGACTGCTCAATGAGGTGAAGAAGAATCCTAGAGTGTCAGCTAAAGAATTACAAAAGTCTCTGGCATATGCTAACATCCCTGTTAGCGAATCTACGATATGTAAAACACTAAACAAGAATGGATTTCATGGGAGGATACCACAGAGGAAGCCACTGCTATCCAAGCAAAACATTGCTGCACATTTACAGTTTGCACAAGAGCACCTGGATGTTCCACAGCAGTACTGGCAAAATATTCTGTGGACAGATGAAACTAAAGTTGAGTTGTTTGGAAGAAACACACAACACTATGTGTGGAGAAAAAGAGGCACAGCACACCAACATCAAAACCTCATCCCAACTATGAAGTACGGTGGTGGGGGCATCATGGTTTGGGGCTGCTTTGCTGCGTCAGGGCCTGGACGGATTGCTATCATCAAAGGAAAAATGAATTCCCAAGTTTATGAAGACATTCTGCAGGAGAACTTAAGGCCATCTGTCCACCAGCTGAAGCTCAACAGAAGATGGGTGTTACAACAGGACAACGACCCAAAGCATAGAAGTAAATCAACAACAGAATGGGTTAAACAGAAGAAAATACGCCTTCTGAAGTGGCCCAGTCAGAGTCCTGACCTCAACCCGATTGAGATGTTGTGGGATGACCTCAAGAAAGCGATTCACACCAGACATCCCAAGAATATTGCTGAACTGAAACAGTTCTGTAAAGAGAAATGGTCAAGAATTACTCCTGACTGTTGTGCACATCTGATCTGCAACTACAGGAAACGTTTGGTTGTAGTTAATGCTGCCAAAGGAGGTTCAACCAGTTATTAAATCCAAGGGTTCACATACTTTTTCCACCTGCACTGTGAATGTTTACATGGTGTGTTGAATAAAAACATGGCAACATTTAGTACTTTGTGTGTTATTTGTTTAAGCAGACTGTGATTGTCTATTGTTGTGACTTAGATGAAGATCAGATCATATTTTTGACCAATTTGTGCAGAAATCCATATCATTCCAAAGGGTTCACATACTTTTGCTTGAAACTGTATATATATATATAAATATATATATAAATATATATATATATATATATCACATATATAGTTGTGAGCGTACGGGTCGTTGCTCACGCTTGCGGGCTCGCGTAGCGAGCCCGCGGCCCTCGCGAAGCGAGGGCCGTGGCTCGCGAAGCGAGCCGCGGATCTTGCGTAGCGAGCCGCGGCCCTCGCGTAGCGAGGTCACTGGGCAAGGGCCTCAGTTGCTGGCGAGGTCACTGGGCAAGGGCCTCAGTTGCTGGCATGGAGCGCCGAAGGCGCTCCATGCCAGCAACTGAGGCCCCTCGCGAAGCGAGGGACTCAGTTGCTGGCGAGGTCACTGGGCAAGGGCCTCAAACCCTCGCAAACTTCACGTCGCTACTCAAAAAACACGACACACAAATTACGACACTCGCTAAATTTTACGAGGAACGCAAACAACGTACGAAACACGTTACCACACATTACGACCTCGCAAACATCGGACGCAACACGCCGACATACAAACATTTAAAACACAATACATACACACAGCACATACATAAAAACCTTACCTACACCAAGAGGGAGCACCCAGGACCTCAAAAATGCAACTTACACCTCAATTTTACTCGAAATAAAAGACTTTTGAGACTAAAAAAAAATCTAAGCGACAGAAAAAATGGCTCCCGAACAAAACGAAAACGAGGCTACAGCACTCTAAACTCGCAAAACACCACAACAAACTCGCAAAACACCACAAGAAACTCGCAAAACGCCACAAACCACCTACGGATATTCATACCACACAGTGCACACATTCAGCATGCTTACACAGCAGCTACACACCACTAATGCTGCAGCAACATCAACACAGATTGCCAGCTCTTCATCACAATGCTTCAAAATAGGTACACTATATTCATTTAGTAATTTAGCTACCTTACAATTTCATTGCCGTCATTTTTTGACGGGCAATTCGCTAGTATATATATATATATGAACATGATATTAACCATAATATCCTGTTGTATTTACTTGTTATATTGAACTAGCGAATTGCCCGTCAAAAAATGACGGCAATGGAATTGTAAGGTAGCTAAATTAGTAAATGAATATAGTGTACCTATTTTGAAGCATTGTGATGAAGAGCTGGCAATCTGTGTTGATGTTGCTGCAGCATTAGTGGTGTGGAGCTGCTGTGTAAGCGTGATGAACGTGTGCAGTGTAACACTGTGCGTGCGCGAGACCAAACCGTTAGCGTAGTCGTGTACTTCCGCATTGGTGTAAAATGGCGAGTAATGTGTGGTATAGGTCTGTATCGGAATATCCGTAGGTGTTTTGTGGTGTTTTGCGAGTTTAGAGTGCTGTAGCCTCGTTTTCGTTTTGTTCGGCGGCCATTTTTTCTCTCGCTTAGATTTTTTTTTAGTCTCTAAACTGTTTTATTTCGAGTAAAATCGAGGTGTAAGTTGCATTTTTGAGGTCCTGGGTGCTCCCTCTTGGTGTAGGTAATTTTTTTATGTATGTGCTGTGTGTATGTATTGTGTTTTAAATGTTTGTATGTCGGCGTGTTGCGTCCGATGTTTGCGAGGTCGTAATGTGTGGTAACGTGTTTCGTACGTTGTTTACGTTCCTCGTAAAATTTAGCGAGTGTCGTAATTTGTGTGTCGTGTTTTTTGAGTAGCGACGTGAATTTTGCGAGGGTTTGAGGCCCTTGCCCAGTGACCTCGCCAGCAACTGAGTCCCTCGCTTCGCGAGGGGCCTCAGTTGCTGGCATGGAGCGCCTTCGGCGCTCCATGCCAGCAACTGAGGCCCTTGCCCAGTGACCTCGCCAGCAACTGAGGCCCTCGCTTCGCGAGGGGCCTCAGTTGCTGACATGGAGCGCCTTCGGCGCTCCATGCCAGCAACTGAGGCCCTTGCCCAGTGACCTCGCTACGAGAGGACCGCGGCTCGCTGCGTGCCCGCAAGCGTGAGCAACGACTCGTACGCTCACAACTATATATGTGATATTAAGGCTTTTATGCACCATTTGGGGTGATTTTGGAACAAGATTCAACACATATTTTTTCTACAATTCCATCTTGCACTTTTTACCCATTCACCTACCAAATTCGTAACCTCACTTTTGCAATCCATAACCATTTTAAACATGGCTTCCCTTAAGCATATGCCTGCTGTATCACACAGCTTTGAGCAAAGCCAAGGATGGATTATACACAAGCTATGAATGCCACCCATGTACAGCTGTTTCAAGGTTACTGTGTGGGGCTGGTTCCTTCGCTTGTATAGTGGACATTTTGACAAGGTAGTTTATATATATATACAGTCTTCAAAAAGTCTGATTTTTTATAGTACACAGCTGCTAATGTCATTATTATGAGATGACACTAATGTTGTTAGTATTATGAGCTGCACTTTTTACTTATTATTATACATGTAAATTTCATAGATAAGTTGATTTTGTTCAGAAAAGCAAACCATAATGTGTCACAATAATCCAGTAATTCCGATTGTTATGATTTCTAATCCCTTTGTTTGGACATTATAATATTGAGCTATCAGGTTTAAAATGTATTAAATTGTAGTTTTGCTGGAATGTACAAAATACATTGTAACACTGAGAAAATTAGATGTCACATATTTATACATTTTTAATGAGACATTAGAATAGTTTAATAGATCTGTCTCTCTGAAATTATTTGCTGATTTGAGCTATTTTGGCGAATTACATGTGACTTCAGCTGAGGAACAATGATCAACCAATCAATGTATTCAAAATGTGAAAATCAGGAATTCAATATCGAATATAAACTCCTGGATATACATAAAAAGTAACTATAATTTCAATTAAATGTTGTTTACTCAGTTTTACACATTTATGTCACAACATAGTTTCTCATTTCAACAGACTGCAAGCATCAATATTTAAAGGTAAATCGAAATTTCCCTGTTTTTCCCTTTTTCTAATCTAACACATGCTGCTTATATCAGAAATACACATTAGAAACTCTGCATTTGGGTACGGATTTTAACACTTTCCTAACCTTACAAAACTTCAAGCTAACAGCAGCACAATGTAGAAATCCACATAGCAAAGTCTGGCGCCTCTTGCTTCCTTGTGCCGGGGATTTGCATCCTATGACGCCTTCCTGCACAAACTACCATCACATATTGATATAATGTATTAGCTTCCTGTGATTGGCCAAAATTAATTATGAATGTTATGCTAATTTTAGCAGGGATTTGCACGGGTTTTAACTCACCTGCTTGCAAACTCGATTTAGCAAACTTTATGGTAAGTAAATAAATGTTTATTTTGGTATTTTTAATGCAAAAACTGTTTTCATACACTTCTGATTCTCCTTTATCAGATGTATTTATAATCCATAAAACTTAAATATCTGAAGCCATAAAAATCAGTGTATAACGCGAGAGAGCAATCAGATATCCTTTAGTCAGTGGCGGAGCTCCCTAAGTTATTTTAATGTTTTCTAGAGTGGTGACATGTTTTGTAAGTGGAGACCCTTTCCATTGGCTGCAAAGAGGATTAAGGGTCTTCAAGCAAGATAGACGAAGACTGATATCTCCAGTCAACATGGATGTGCCCTCTTATCCAGAGATGAAGACGGAGGACGAGGGTTTCCTGATCATTGTTGTAGAATCATTGCTGTATTAATTATTTCCTTTTACCCCAGGTTAGGATTTTTTTATTTTAGTAATTTTTTTAATCATTTATTTTTTATTTTTATGTAATTACTTTTTTATTTTGTGTATTTTTTAATTTTTTTGTACTTTTTTCTTTCTTTCTTTAATTTATTTAAGGCCTTTTAGAGGTCCCCCCCATGGGGGGGGGGGGGGGGAGTAGAGTACATAGAGGTCATAAGGACCCTTATGGTAGAAGTCAGGATGCTTTTTACTACCCGTGATGTTGATATTCAGCATCATTCGTTTAAACCCCTCTAAAGCAGTATATTTTAGATTTAAATATAATTATTTACCAATTTTCACTTATTAATATACAACATACAGTGCTATATAAAACATCTAGCAGCATATGTTGTATGTCAATTGCTGAATACTGGTAATATAATTTGATTTTAATATTAAATATACTTCTAATGCAGGTTGTTAAGAAGCAGGGTAAATGTTTAGTAAATTAGGCTGGCTATATATACCCTGCTGTGACCCAAAAAGTCTGCGTATAAACTTGCATATAACAGGGAATCCAGTATACAGAAAGTTTACATTGCATTTGGAGGACTCACCTATTATCTGTCATTGTATTACTGTCTTCTTGTTCCAAGTCTGCCTCTCTCTAACCACAAATACTATTTTGTAGAATGAAGGGGCATAAATGTTTTGCTAAAGAATATCCAACCTGACTGTAACATTGGACAGGTTGAGGTGCATACGGTATACTTAACAACACTGCAAAACCTACCGTTCTGTACAAAACAAGAAGAAATCTAGTTTAAAAAGATACAAGTTCTGCCATCATGCATTTAATATGGGAACTTATAAGGGGCACTGTCACCTCAACAGGAAGTTGGTTTAAATCTGAAAGAGCATTAAAAACTGTAGATACATTGAGCCAGATTCAATTGAGCAATTATAAGTTACTGTAGCCCGTAAGTGAGGCTGTATGTTAATTTGCTATTCAATTGGCATCTTTTTGCGGGCTCCAAACGGTTTACGGGTTACGTCATTGAAAACTTTGCAGTTGTTAAACTCGGAGCTTACAGCCTCCCAAAACCTTTGATCTCTCCTGCACGCAAAAAATCGCAAATTGCTATTCAATTGCTACAATTCCCCAAGGCCGCAAATGTTTTCACACCCTTAAACGGCAAATGTAGGAGAAAAACCTACGAGCGCTAGAGAGGACCCGCAAGGGGGTTTAACCCCTGTCCGTAGCACTGTAAATGCAAATAAAAAAAGCAATACTGCACTGTAAATAACGGGGAAAGCGATAAAAGACATTAGAATTAATTGCACAACAAGCTCGCAATTATTTTTTTTTCGGGGTTATATCGATCTCAGGAATCAATGAGTTAATACATATCAGGCCACCCACATGAACTAGAAAGTATTGGCATTCAGTTTTATTGTTTTGTATTTTGCGGTTTTGCGAGTCCCATCGCATATCGGACCCCCAAATGCTAATTGATTGACATGTAACCTCCATGTTTTACTGCCTTAATGATTGTGGTCATTTCTATTGGTTGTTTTGAAATGGGTGTTTATGGCCTTGCTTAATTGATGATGTTCACGCCCTGAACTGCTATGCATGAGTGCATGGTTTACGGCTTCGGCATGCGGCCCGTAACTTGCGGGCTTGTTTAATTGAACAGCACCGGAATTGTAGCAGAGTTGAAGCTCACAGGATGCCCACAGACATACGTCCTGTATACAGCGAGATGTGGGCTTCGAATTATTTTCCCTACAGTAAATCATAGAAGAGATATTCAACATTGAATATTTGTCTCCTTTGTACTAATGTGCGGTTCAACATGATAATCTGCAGGTCATAGATAATCTGCAGGTCATAGTGCTTGTGAGGTTGGGGATGGGATTTAACTGCATGATAACCTTAGATGGGCCTTGTTTCACCACAACAGAGACAGACAAGCATACTGTACTCCTAATTAGTATATCACATCTTTAAACACTACAAAAATGTTTTGTTTCCATGTAAAATGATAGGTGGAGGGGTATGTTTTAACCTCTTCTTTTGGAGCAAAGAAAGGAATTACTCTACATAGGGTGTGTCAGGGTACTGCACCAGTCAAGTTATGGAGCTCTACAGGAAAATCAGCTACTTCCTCTAGTGCAGTGGTTCTCAACCTGTGGGTCACAACACCTTCAGGGGTCAAATGATGATTTGCCAGGGGTCGCCTAAAACGATAAAAAATTGCTCTAATCTGTAAAACTTGTAATTGTACAAATTGTTTCCACTGGTAGTTAGTACTTTGTCATTCAATAGATGTTGGCTGGATAATAGAGAAAGCAAGAGAGTTCTAAAAAAAACATTTACTTCTGCTTCATAGACTACTCTAAAGCCTTTGACTGTGTGGATCACAACAAAATGTGGCATGTTCTTAAAGAGATGGGAGTACCAGATCATCTCATCCTTCTCCTGAAGAATCTGTATGTCGATCAAGAAGCCATGGTCAGAACCGAACATGGGACAACACAACAGAATGGTTTAAGATTGGAAAAGGAGTGTATTGTCACCTTATTTATTCAACTTATATGCAGAGTACATCATGCGTAAGGCCAGACTGGGTGAATCCAAAGCCGGAATCAATATTGCTGGAACAAATATCAACAATCTCAGATTCGCCGATGATACTACTCTGATGACTGAAAGTGAGGAGGAACTAAAGGACATATTGATGAGAGTAAAAAAAGAAAGTGCAAAACTTGGCCTGCTGCTCAACGTTTAAAAGATGAAGATCATGGCAAATGGCAATCTAACTTCCTGGCAAATAGACGGGGAAGAAGTGAAGGCAGTGACATATTTTATTTTCCTTGGATCCAAGATCTCTGCAGATGGTGACTGTAGTCATGAAATTAAAAGAGATTTGCTTCTGGGGAGAAAAGCTATGGCAAGCTGGGGCAAGCAAGTAAAAAGTAAAGTTATTAAACTCTAAACAAAGGTCTGCATAGTTACCCAGTAGTAACATATGGGTGTGAGAGCTGGACCATAAAGAAATCTGAACACCGTAGAATTGACGCCTTTGAATTGTGGTGTTGGAGAAGACTGCTTAGAGTCCCTTGGACTGCAAGAAGATCCAATGAATCAATACATTAGGAAATCAAGACTGTTCACTAGAAGGTATGATTCTGAGACTGAAGCTCAAATATTTTGGCCATATTATGAGACGGCAGGATAGAAAAGACTCTGATGCTGGGAAAGATTGAAAGCACAAGAAGATGGGGATGACAGAGGTGGAGATGAATAGATGAAGTCACTGAAGCAATGAACATGAACTTGATAGAGCTCAGAGGGACAGTGACTGAGAGCTGCATCTGTGGCCCATAGCGTCACGGAGAGTCAGACGCGACTGAATGACTAAACAACAAAAAGATATTGCAGACAATTTAATCATAATGATTACAAATATTTCTATTCTTGTAACTTTAAGATTTTTAAGTTTCTTAATATATATTACATATTGTTTTCGTGGTAAATCGCTACGCTCTAATTATGTAAACTTTGTAAGAATGAAAATACATCCTGCATATCCGATATTTATATTTTAGTTTATAAAAGTAGCAAAATTACATGATGAAGGAGCAACGAAAATAATTTTACTGTTAGGGGTCACCACAACTTTTGACTTAGTTTCACTTTAATGTAGAATATATGATCAAAAGTGATCCCATCTTTGAAGTTATTATTCAGTTCCTGTAGATAGGTCCCCGAACCAAGCCCACTAACATATGATGCCACACAGAGAAAAGGGTGTACATGTCAGGTATTTTTTTAGTAGCAAACAGTAGCTCAAATTAAAAACCAACCACTAATAATCATTGAAAGAGAATGAGATCAAAAATCATAAAATCTTCCATTAAAAGACTGCTATCGTAGTCCTATAAAGGACTCTCTAAAGAATAGTTCCCCTTCTGGATTGCTGCCTTGGTGAAGGGGCTTGTGCACGTCAGTGAAACTGTGAACTATACAATGTTGGGTCTCCCAAGATGGGCATGTCATAGCAGAGAGGTCAGACAACAGTTCACTGAGGAAGGAATTGGTAAACCCACTGCAGTATCTTTAGCAAGAAAACCTTATGAATAAGCACGACCTGAGACATAGATAGATACGGCTTGATAAAAAACAAACAAGCCTTTATTAAATGTTTAGAGCCCGATTCAATTTAACAATCGCAAGTTACTGGAGCCCGTAAGTGAGGCCGTAAGTTAATTGGCTATTCAATTGGCGTCTTTTTGCGGGATCCAAATGGTTTATGGGTTATGTAGCACTGCAAATGCAAATACAAAATCAATACTGTACTGTAAATGACTGGGAAAGCGATGAAAGACATTAGAATTAATTGCACAACAGTCTCAAGCTCACAAATCTGCAACAAAAAAATAATTATTTCATGTCTCATTTCGGGGTTATACCGATCTTGGGAATCAATGAGTTAATACATATCAGGCCACCAACATGGACTAGAACAGTATCAGCATTCGTTTTTATTGTTTTGTATTTTGCGGTTTTGCAAGTTCGATTGCATAACCTCCATGTTATACTGACATCATGCTGACGGTCTAATTTTCTATTGGCTGTTTCGAAATGGGTGGTTACAGTCTTACTTAAATGATCATGTTCCCACTCTGAACTGCTTACTGACAAGTGCATGGTTTAAGGTTTCGGCTTTTGGCCCGTAACTTGCGGGCTTGTTCAACTGAATAGCACCGGAATTGTAGCAGATTGCGAGCCTGCCGCACACCCACAGACATACGGGCCATATACTGCGAGATGCTTGCAACTGAACCAGGCTCTTACTGTGCAAGTAAACAATATATTACTATGATGCCCCCAGGCTATATAAATTCCAGATCTCTCCACCCCATGAATAAAGCATTATGTCTGGAGTAAAGCCACCAAGCAAAAAGGGCTAAGTATACTACAACTGCAGTATGATAGTGAGTGGTGACTAGAAAGCATGTTTGTAGGTTACACTATTCCCTGCTACTAATGTGTAGTTCAGTTTTTCTATTAGGCATTTTATTCTGGGCGGATCCACTCCTGCCACAATACTGTATAAATATTTCAGAGCACAGTCACCATAAATATCCAACTAAACTATATGTAGTATTTAGAAGGTACAGAGTTGCACATTATTTGAACACTAGCGAATTGCCCGGCAAAAAATGACGCCAATGAAATTGTAAGTGAGCTAAGGGTGTTTGGTGTATATAATGTGGCTGATGTAGCGTTGTTCGTTTTCTATGTCGTGCGAGTTTTTTGGAATATCCGTAGCTGTTTGGTGGGCTTTTTCGGAATATCCGTAGGTGTTTGGTGGTGTTTTGCGGGTTTATGGTAGGGAACTTTAGCCTCGTTTTCGTTTTGTTCGGTGGCCATTTTTTCTCTTGCATAGGTGATTTTCGGGTCTCTAAAACTCCGAAATTTGTGCTAAAATGGAGGTGTAACTTCACGTGCAGAGGTCCTTGGTGCCGCCCCTTGCTGTGAGTAAGCTTTTTATGTGTTTGTTGTTTGTATTTGTTGTGTTTGTAATGTTTTTGGGGTTGCGTGGTTTGCGTCCTTGTTTTCTAATCTCGTAGGTGTTTTTCGGCAAATACGTAGGTGTTTGGTGTTTTTTTGCGTCTTTAGACTGCTGTAGCCTCGTTTTCGTTTTTTTCGGCGACCATTTTTTCTCTTGCTTAGAGAATTTTTTCGTGTCTAAAATGCTTTAATTTCAGTTAAATTGAGGTGTAACTTTAGTTTTCAAGGTCCTGGATGCTCCCTCTTGCTGTAGGTAAGTTTTTTATGTATTTGTTGTGTGAATTTTTTTGTTTTTTGATGTTTTGATGTGCGCGTGTTGCGGCTGTTTTTTGCGAGGTCATAATGGGTGGTAACGTGTCTCGTATTTTGTTTGCGTTACGCCGTAAAGTTTGCGAGGGTCGCAGCTGCTGGCAAGGAGCGCCGCAGCAACTGCGACCCTCGCTTTGCAAGCGTTAGCAACAACTCGTATGCTCACAACTATATATGTGATGCTATTTTAGACTGAAAGAGAATATATCAACTGGCCTGGTATACAGCTAAAGTGTTTCCAACATTAGCAAGCCTTGGGTTATATACTTGGGTTATATATAGAACTATTGTGCCGTGCATTTGATAAGTTCTGAGGGTAACTACATCAGTTGAAACCAGCAATTACATGGACACTTCCATCTACTAATATATCCTAATTTGTTAGCTATTTTAAAGTAATAATGCACATCTCTATTACTTCTCTGTTTTGACAAAACCTCCATGCATAGAGTTGGAAAAGGGACTTGAGAGTCTTAACAATATGTTATGTTTCAATGGGTGGAGCTACTGCCAGTGCAGGCGGTGCAATGCACTGGGCCCTCCTCTGGATTTCTTTTGTATTTTTATTTTTAATTTCAGTAGTATAAGGCGCCCCTGGCACTCAAGGCCTATCTCCCAACTCCTTTGGGATCCTTTGGCCTAACCCCTCCGAGTGCATCCTTTGACTCACCTGGGCAGGAAATCCCAAATTACGTTATATTTGTGACATAATTTGGGATTCTCTGGCCCGTCTCGAAGAGAATTAGCACTGGATGGAGGCCCATAGGCTAAAAAAGTTTTTTTTGCACCAGGGCCCACTATTTGCTATCTCCGTCACTGCATATTTCATAACACCCCATTGTATCCCAAATTGCACATTAACTAATGCTGCCCTGTTTTTATGATACAAGAGGTGTACTCAGCTTTTTCACCAAGCACAATAGAACCTGTACCCCACAGCCCATTGTCCTGGTTAGGAAAGGTTACATAGAACCCAACAAAAACCTTCCTGAGTATAATGAGATTCACCAGTGTGACACAAACCCCTCTACAAGAACCCACAATCTCTCCAAGACCTTAAAACTGTTCCACAGAATTCAAAGGCTACCATCCCTCTTCATCCAAAGTTTTCTTTTGAAACCCTTCGTCACACAAAATGGAACAATATGAAATACTGATATTTGGTTATCATAAATAAATCACAGAAGCAGACATTTTCAAAAAGAAAAATTTAAATAGTTTTACTACAAAACATACAATTTTTTTTTTTTTTAAAAAAGCACCCAGAATGATTGCTAGAAATGACTACATTATCTGTAGTTAAAGCACAGTCAGCATAGCTGATAATCGCAGTGCTAGATTGCCAATCAGACCTCTGTATGTAGTACTGATTATTTTAAGGTGCTTATCTAGGTAAACAACATTCATCTGGGCTTGTTAGCATTGCAGTTTACAATGTAATTCTAAGGCATTTTCCTACCTTTAAAATGTATCCTAGTATGCAAATATTTATCCATTTTAGGAGAAACATATTAATCCATTTTAGAAGACACATATTTATTTTTAAAAAGCCACTGTCATTTTTCTCTCTCTATAGATATACAAATATGCCACACTTGATATAGCTTATGGTGAGTAAAAGTTTGTGTGTACATTTGCATGCCTCAATATAAGTTAATAAATGTACTTCCTGCTCCGAATCTAAATAAATACAGTGTTTGCACTGCACTCTGGGAATCTGGGCAGGGGCATAATCCCATGACGCATTTTTATCATTTAAACCAAAACCATTTTAAACATGGCTCCTTTACAGCACATGCCTGGCATTATAAAACAGCTTATAAACAGAGGATGCATTTGCATGAGTTAGGAAACCTACTCAGAATCCCAAGAAATATTGTTTCCCCATCCAGATTCCCAGAGTAAAATGCAAACACTGTATATTTTGAGATTCCGAGCAGAGACTACTTTATTAATTTATTTTTATTCCCCACCCTCTGTTTTGTAATTTAAAACATTTTAATGGGCAGGATCCATAACTGCTAAAGCCATTGATTAAATCAAAATAGCTAATGACCTCTCTTGTGAAAAGTATTTCTGTTCACACATAGGCTTCATTGGCGACCATATTTAGATCACTGGTCCCAGTAGTTGTGAGGCGTGCACATTCATTTTTTAGTTACCATATATACTCGAGTATAAGCCGACCCGAGTATAAGCCGAGGCACCCATTTTACCACAAAATACTGGGTAAAATGAGTGACTCGAGTATAAGCCGAGGGTGGGAAATGTGCTGCCCCCTGTGTCCCTCATGTGCCCTCTGTGTCCCCCTCTCTCGCCGTGTCTCTTCTCCTCTCTCCCTTCCCTGTGTCTCTTCTCCCCTCTCCCTTCCCTGTGACTCTTCCAACCTCTCCCTTCCCTGTGTCTCTTCCCCCTCCCTTATCACACTCCTCAACCTCCCTCCTCAACCTCCCTCCTCATCCTCAACCCGCCCCCTCAACCTCCCTCCTCAACCCGCCCATCCTCAATCCTCCTCCTCAACCCCCCCATCCTCATCCTCTCTCCTCAACCCCCATCCTCAACCCCCTCCTCAACCCCCTCCTCAACCTCAACCCTCCCTCAGCCTCAACCCCCCCTCAACCCCAACCCCCCTCCTCAACCCACCCTCCTCAACCCACCCTCCTCAACCTCCCTCCTCAACCCCCTATCCTCAACCCCTCATCCTCATCCTCTCTCCTCAACCCCCCATCCTCAACCCCCCTCCTCATCCTCAACCTCCCTCTGCATCCTCAACCCCCTCCTCAACCTCCCTCCTCATCCTCAACCCCCTCCTCAACCTCCCTCCTTAACCTTCCTCCTCAACCCCCCCATCCTCAACCCCCTCCTCAACACCCCATCCTCATCCTCAACCCCCCATCCTCAACCTCCCTCCTCAACCTCAATCCCCCTCCTCAACCCCAACCCACCTCCTCAACCTCAGCCCCCCTCAACCTCCCCCCTCAATACCCCTCAACCCCAACCCCCCTCCTCAACCCTGCTCCTCAACCTAAACCCCCCTCAACCCCCCTTCCTCCACCTAAACCACCCTAAATACCTCCCCCTCTCCCCTCACTTACCTGCTTGTGCTCCGGCCTCCGGTCCTTGACCCGGCACGCATGTGACGTCACATGTGCGCCGCGTCATTAGCATATACCGGGTGCCTGCACCCGGTATATGCTAATGACGCGGCACGCATGTGACATCACATGCGCGCTGTTGCCGGGTCAAGGAGCGGAGGCCAGAGCACAAGCAGGTAAGTGAGGGGAGAGGGGGGAGGTATTTAGGGGGGTTTAGGTGGAGGAGGGGGTTGAGGGGGGTTTATGCTGAGGAGGGGGGTTTAGGTTGAGGAGGGGAAGGGAAAGAGACACAGGGGGGGGGTAGAGAGACACACGGGGGGTTAGAAAGACACACGGGGGGGTTAGAGAGACACGGGGGGGGGGGGGGGGGTTAGAGAGACACGGGGGAGAGTGACTCGAGTATAAGCCGAGGGGGGCCTTTTTTGCCTTAAAAAAAAGGCTGAAAAACTCGGCTTATACTCGAGTATATACGGTAAGTTGAAAAACAATTGGTGGGAAGGAGACCCTACTAGTTTGCCTGCTACACATTTTAAAAATTAAGTTTTGAAGACTTTTAAGTGAGCAAGCATTATAGGGGGCCCTGGGGAACAAGGCCTTCATGTAATACAAGAAATATCAAGTTAATATCTCACACTCTTACATTATCTAGAAACAAGAACAGCATCAAAACACGTGCAACTAATCCTACCTTCCAGATGTATTTGCATGTGAGAAAATAGATTGCTAGCATTCAGTACAGACCCAATGCAGAGCCAAAAATACTTATCTGAAGGCACATAACTGCTTTACTATTCAACATGCATCATGTCTAGAACTGCAAAATTTAAATGGCTTGATGCTCTATATCGTTCTTAGTCACCGTGGTTTCTATTTTCACTTATTTGATAATCACTAACATAGCTCAATTATAACATGTTTATTTATGTTCAGTTAATATCATATAACTGCATTAATATGCACCACCTAAGAATAACCTAAAACAAAAACACACTGCCCACTGTTTACACTTAGAAAATGTTGAAATGTAATTTCTCACGTTACTTTACCCATGTACTCCCTAATTAACCTTAAACTGTTTCACATTATTCAGACCCCTCAGCCTAAGGGCTAAGTTGTTCCTCCCTTGCCTGCCCTATATGCCACTTCTACCCTTCTCTATACTATTCACCACTCCCTGACCTATGGGCTAAGTTATTCTCCGTTCCCTATACCATACACCACTCCCTGACCTATGGGCTAAATTATTCTCCCCTTCCCTATACTATACACCACTCCCTGACCTATGGGCTAATTTATTCTCCCCTTCCCTATACTATACACCACTCCCTGAAATGGGCTAAGTTATTCTCACCTTCCCTATACTATACATCACTGTCTGACCTATGGGCTAAGTTATTCTCCCCTTCCCTATACTATACATCACTGTCTGACCTATGGGCTATGTTATTCTCCCCTTCCCTATACTATACATCACTCCCTGACCTATGGGCTAAGTTAATCTCCCCTTCCCTATACTATACATCAGTCCCTCACCTGTTGTCTAAGGTTTTCTCCCTTCCCTATACCATACACTACTCCCTGGCCTATGGGCTAAATTATTCCCATTCCCTATACTATACACCACTCCCTGACCTATGGGCTAAGTTATTCCCATTCCCTATACTATACATCACTCCCTGACCTATGGACTAAGTTATTCTCTGTTCCCTATACTATATATCACTCCCTGACATATGGGCTAAGTTATTCCTCCCACCCCTATACTATACACCATTCCCTGACCTATGGCCTAAGTTATTCCCCCCTTCCCTATACTATACACCAGTCCCTCACCTATGGGCTAAGTTATCCCCCCCCCCCCCCCTTCACTATACTATACACCACTCTATGACCTATGGGTTAAGTTATTAATCCCTTCCCTATACTATACACCACTCCCTGACCTATGGGCTAAGTTATTTTCCCTTCCCTATACTATACACCATGCCCTGACCTACGTCCTAAGTTGTACAGATCTATAATCAGTGACAGGCAACCTGTTTCACATGAAGGACTACATGTATGGTCCCTGAGTCCTCTAATGGGTTACACCTTTTGTTGGATATTAATTAAAAATAGAAAAAAATCCTATGAAACAGAGGAAATAGCATAATACCTATCGTATAATACCCTAACAGAAACAAAGGACCATTTTTTGTGGGGTGAGAGAGAGTGGTATGCTAGTGATAGGAGTAGAAGATGGACTACATGCTGTAATAAATGGACAATAGTACCATTATATTGAAAAGGTTTGGGACGACTAAGGAAACCTTCAAGGACCATGTGTTGCTCATTGATAGTCTGTATATAATTAGATTTATTCTCTGCTTCTCTAAACGTAAAGTTTTACCTAAACACAAATTGCTCTTACATGAATGAGTAAACTGAAGACGTTCAAACATCTGTATAAAAGTTGCAGCATTTGCCTTTTATTACTTAAGTTATTTGTATGTTAGGTAATTTGTGTTGCTAACGAACACAGAAAAAAAAGGAACGTAACTACCACAAATTAGAACTCAGCTGCAATTTAATTTAACCTTTTGCTTAATCAGCTCAGCATTCTAAGTGAACATGACAGAAATTGAATTTTTGATGGCGGTTTCCACAATCCACAATCATAGATAAGTAATTTTTTCATATATAGTTAATGTTCCCTGACAAAAGATTATTAATATAAAAAAAAGATTTAGGTGGAACTTTCCCTTTAGGAATTATTATTCTCAAAAATGTTTTTTATTCCCTTAAAACGTTTATTTAGATACCACTTTCACTGGAATGAGAACAAAGGAAAAGTAAATATTCCCATGAGAAATAAATGTTTTTCATCAGAGTTAATCCAACAAATCTAATTAAAGTTAGCCACTTTTAAGCAGTATTTCACTTTTTATTACACTGCAATGAATTGCACATTATTTTTCAGCTTTCGCATCCCTTACTAATAAACACTTTATTAATAAGCACCTTCATATCAGACATCAATGTGCTACATCATTAGCTCTGGAACTGGCAGAAATCTGATAACTGGCATCTTCATACACGGTGCCCTCCTACATAGGCAGTCAGATATCATAATTTTAAAACTATTTTAACAACCAGAAACTAATTTTGTAACTAATTTAATTGGCCGTCTGGCTTCCTTAATTACATCTAACAGTGATAATAACAGGTTTGCTGCATTGATCATTAATTATAAGTTGAATCTATAGTATGAGTACAGTGGATATTAATATTTTTCCACCTTCTTAGGTCTGCGATGAAAAACAGCTAGTATTGTTAAAAAAGTTCAAAAGAGAGAGAAACATTCCCGAGGACAGATATCGCTTAATAATGTGCCCTGCGGGATTTTTTTAACATGACCCTGCACACCTTTCTCACATTCATGGAATACACAAGGAACAATACAAGTAATTTATGCAAATAAACATTTACTTTTCTTGAGCTGTTTTGGAGGGCGTTACTTTACATAAGCCATCTTGGTTTACTGAATGGTATCCTGGATGATAAATAGTAGGATATCAGACACGTGTTTTAATCATCTGCCAAGGATAATCTAGGGCCACTTTTGTTATCTCATCATAATCAAGCCTGCTGGTCATATTCTGTAAATTCCATCTAAAATTACATGAATATGTCCATATTCTTAGATTTAAACCTGCCCTGTTTTTAGAGATAATCATGCATAATATTGTGAGACCAGAGTAATCACTAGCAGCCAAAGGGATAGGAACTGCTGGGGAGGGAGAGGAAGAGATTGCAGAGCTCTTCTGCGTATTGTGATCTCTGTCGTCCTACTAGACACCAGAAATGAGGTACCTACCTCGTCTACAATGTAGGGGAGGTAGCTGCTGTTTTAGATGTATATAAATAAAAAAGAAAACCCTTACCTCTAACCATATAATTTGTTCCTTTTGCTTCTGAAATGCATAACTTTACATTTATTAATCTTAAATCTCATCTGCCATTTAGATTAGCTTTCTAATTCATGCAAAGCCCTTTGGAGAGAAAGTATATACTTTACTTTAATTACCTTGCTCAATTTAGTGTCATCAGCAAAAATGGAGACAATACTTTCCAGTTGTACCTCTAAGTAGCTAATAAATATGTTAAAAAGGAGAGGACCTAATACTGATCCCAGAGGAACCCCACTTATCACATTAGTCCAATCTGAGCATGCTCTGTTTTACATCAACCCTTTGCTTCTTGTCTTTTAGCAAGCTCTCAATCAATGAAAGAGATATTCCCTTAGTATCCCTTAATTTGCAGGATAGTCTTCCATGTAGCACTGTATCAAAAGCCTTTGCAAAATCCAAAAAGACCACATCCACTGAGTGGCCTTGATACAGATTCCTACTAACCTCCTCATAGAAACTAAACAGATTTGTTGGACATGACCTATTCCTCATAAATCCATAGTCACTCCTACTTATAATCTTGTCCAGATAGACATATTCTTGTATATTATTCCTTCTAAACGCTTCCCCACTACAGAATTGAGGCTCTCATTCCCCAGATTTTTTCTGGCTCCCTTTTTAAATATAGGTATCACATCTGCTTTTCTCCTGTCCCTCCTAGGCTGTAGTGTAGCACCCTTAGTCTTATATTTTCTCTTTCATTGTTTAAAGTCGCACACAATAATTACAACTATCATGTTTTCATACCTTATTTTACCACCTCCTCCAAGAAACCATGCCTTTCCATTCCTATTTGGCTTCTATCAAGAAAAAATATCTTTTAGTAGCTATTTACTAGACAACAGACATTATACAGCCATGCAGAAATCATAGTGATAGAATCCCTTAAAACTGCCATCTATCTATTTTTAATTAACTGCAGTACATTACCATTTGTGACAGGTCCCTCTTCCTGTTTAAGTTTATTTGCTAAATGTGTGTCTGAAGCAAAAGTTATTAATTGCTGGTAATTTAAAGTAACATCTGCCATATCTTGATGTTTTCCTTTAGTAAACAAACTGATGACAAGAAATATATGCCGGGAATAAATAAATCTTATTATTTCACTGCTCATCACACTGTTGAAGTCTGTATTGTTTTATTTTTATTACAACAGACAGTTTAGTTGCATGCTGCCAAGCCTTGTATACTACCCATTGAATTTACTCTATTAGCACTAAAGTCCATTGGTAATTAGGAAGATATGTTATATTATTTACAGGTTAAAATAAAAAATATTTTATATGTGGTAACACTATTTAAAACTTTCTTTTACAGATTCATTTACACAGTTAACAAACAGATAGTATAGAATAAATTTGTCAAGTGCTCTAAATAATATGGGCCATTACTGTTACTATGCTAGATACTATGAGCCTCATTCAAAAGGCCAAACAGCAATTGAACCTGTAATGTAGCTCGTAAATGTTACGGATATTCAGTTGGCTACATTTTGCTATTCACATTCCAATTGTGACTTACAGGCTTAAAATCATTGTGGTTGTCAAAAAACGTAACTCTGTCCTTTCTCCTCCATTGATTTTTCAAGCCAGTAAATATTACCAGTGCTAAAGACGCAAAATCGATATCCAATTACAAAAATTCAACAAGCCCGCGATTTCAGTGATTCCCCGCCAAGGTCCTGGCAAAATCAGAATGAATGAGTCATTGAACAATGTGACAAAACATATCATTAGTTAAATTCCAATATTTTCTCTGTTTGTATGTCTACCACTGCCAGCGAGTATGTTGCATGGAAGCTGATCTCCATCTGCTAACCCAAAGCATGTTATTTAGACGTTGAAGAGGTAATAATTGGAAATCATTTTATAATTAGGGCTTATTGGTGCCCACTTCCCTCTGTGTATTGAAGTGGGGGAGCGGTTAATGTATATGGTGATGGGCAGCAGGAGTAGGACCATTATTAAATAGGCGTCTATTTTGGTTGGTGGAACCCCAATTTTCAAGAAGTTAGAACTTCTCTGAGCTACTGTGACTGGCTTTGAATAGTATTTTTAACTATTAATATGTTTGTTTCTTTTCTTACCTCTTTTTCGTTATATGATCCTTCCTATAAGTACAATAAACAAAGATTACTGTTTTTTCCCTGTGCCAAAATCATGGAAAATGAAAACAGAGAAAACAGTAAATTCTGTGCAACAACTATAGGTTACATATGCTGTATTATTCATGTTATAGTGATAATATAAGGTCTACCAAAAGGGTATCAAGTCTACCAAAAAATACTCTGTCTACAAAAAGTGTAGTGGGTTAAAAAGCAAAACAGGTCTCAAGGTTACATCAGTTTGTCTGCCAAGACCATTTTGACCATCAATATGTTTATTTCAGTTATGAGGCGCAGTATCACTGCAGTTTGCAAGATATTCTTGTGCACACACTTTTGAAATTGTGGCAGTATCCTAATGAAATACAATATACTGGTAATATAACTTCAGACTTTATTCTCCATTCAAAAATAGCAGCTTATATAATGGAACGAGTATCACTTACACAATCAGACATTTATTTTATAAGGACAATACTCCATTCTTAATAGAGGTGAGACAAACTGGTAGGACAAAGTAACTCCTATATTTCCATGGTGAAATCAACTAAAACGGATTAATGTTATACTTCCCCTTTGGTAGCTATCCATTAACCACAATGTTAATTAGATCTGATGAATGTGAGGTAAAACGTCTAAGGCATTGTTTTAGCAATTATTGATGACAAACATTTTCTCCCAAGTTTCTTAGGGCACCATTGTGCTTTCCTCCAAAATTAAAACCATTTATAACTTTAGTGGCTAAACGAAAGCCAAATGAGTCAAAACACAGAAACAGAAACAACAACATGACCTAAATCCTCAACCCCATTGCCCTCATGCTGCTATGGCTCCATAAAACTCAGCGACAGGATCTAGACGTAGAATAGCTATATAAATGAACAAAGCAAAATGGAAAAAAGAAACAAAAAACTGTTCCAAGCTGTTTGATGAAGCCAATATTTTAAATTTGAAAATAAGGCGCAGTACCCACTCCTTGTTGGATTTTAAACACATATAAAATGAGTAAACCTTTTCCATATGGCCTACAAAGATGTATACCTTCACTGAATGCTGGCCATCGGCAATATAACACTACACAGCCATTCTGGGCTTGTTGGGAATCAGTAGAAGAGGAACAGTTGTAGGTTAACAATTTAACAAACATATTAATACAAGCTTTAACTTAACATACACATAAAAAAGATGATAAATCTATTTTTATATTAACATAAAAATACATGTGCAAACAGCAGCAAATCAAAGCATTAGAAAATGTAAAAACACAGTTTACCACATTAATGGTAGTTGATGTAAGCCCCCTCCCATTTCTCATGGTCATAAGCACTACTGAAAGGAAGGAAGTAAAAGACTTCAACTGAGAAAACATTATTCAAGCTGATGTCTTATTAATTATATTCATTCGATATATGTTCATGTGCGCATTGATTTCTTTCACAATAAATTAATTTGCTCTCACTATAGATACTATATATATATATATATATATATATATATATATATATATATATATATATAGTTCACCACCACAATCATTTAATATACAGTGGGCAAAAGAGCGATAAAACTCCTCCACTGTACAGTAGTACAGCAAATAAATAGTACATTTGTGTTCACATTTGAATGTCTGTACGGTGGAGGGCTTCTATCGCTTTTTTAAAAATGATTGTTGTGGTGAACTACATGCTCAAAATATCCACTACACAAGCTAAGGATCCCGCACCACGCTGATGAGAGGCAGTAACCTTGAAACGGCTGTACGTGGGTGGGATTCCCAGCTTGTGTATAGTCCAGCCCTAGCGTTGAAAAAAGCTGTTTGATACAGCAGGCATATGCTTAAAGGAAGCCATGTTTGATATGGTAATGGATTGCAAGAGCGTGGCATTTGTGGGCACATTTGCATGTCTCTGCTCAGCTTCCCAGAATGCAGTGTAATAACTGTATTTCTTGGAATTCTGAGCTGGAAACAGTTTTTTTTAATTTGTTTTAGACATTCAATTGTGAACACAAATGTACTATTTGTTTACTATATATATATATATATATATATATATATATATATATATATAGATAAATCAATATATAAATATATATAGTGTCGATCAGGTTACAAAAGTATTGAGGTCATATAATTTTTGTAAAATAAGCTGAAAGGTTATCTGAAAAAGAAGAAACAGAATTTCGTGGTATTTAGTGTTTTTTTCATCTGACTTTCTTTAAAAGAAAAAAAAAAGTGACAAGAAAGGAAGCTGTGAACAAGCTTGTAACGATGAAACAGATAAATGCTTAAATCCCAGCCATGGATTTTCCCTCTGTCAGTGTTTTCAAGAAATGTCAAGAGAGATGGCTCTGGCATGCAATCTATTACATCCCGAAATAATGCCTTCTCCTGGACATACAAGGTCAAATTCTTGTACAGATAAGTCTTGTAAATCATAAAAAACAATTGTTAACAGCTTTTGTATAACTATGTTATCAAGATTTCATTGTGGTAACTATAAAATTCAATAGAAAAAAGGAAGATGTCATAGTTTTTCCCAAAGGTTATTTAACACTTATACTCATTTTCCATGCAAACAAATCTGTTGTAATGCTTAAAACCATTATTTTAAATGTATTGTAGCAAATGTGTCAGACTCTAAACACAGGAGCTGCATAAGCCAAGCTATGGCGCTCTATTGAAAAATAATTTACTACTCTATACTAATTTCTGCTGAAACTTCAGAATTAGAAGTGTCATCGGGAGGCTGCAAATCTGCATTTCCAGAAGTTTTTTTTTAGCATTTGTAGTTTGAATTGTGGTGTTGGAGAAAACTGCTTAGAATCACTGGGACAGCAAGAAGATCCAGTCGATCAATACTACAGGAAATCAAGTCAAACTGTTCACTAGAAGGTTTATCATGAGGCTAAAGATCAAATATTTTGGAAATATCATGAGAAGACAATATTCCCTGGAGAAAACTTTGATGTTTGGGAAGATTGAAGGCACGCAAAGAAGGGGACGGCAGAGGCGGAGTTGGATTGATGCAATCATTGAAACAATGAACAGGAGCTTGAGGGAGCTCCGGGAGCATAGGAGCTGTCAAATGTGCCCTGTGTGCTGTGACCCATAGAGTCAGAAAAGTCAGCCTTTTTTTTAACCACCTATTAAATATTTAAACTTCTCTTTAAAACCTCATCCTTCTGATTTCCTGATACACCCACCAATCATTGCCTGTTACATCTATTTCTTATAGTATATTATTACTAATAATTGTTAATTATCCATTAGTATGCTGGCTATAATGTTTTTCAATATAAAACAATATGAAATTAAAAAGTAAATAGCCTAATTAGCTTGTTTGCTGGACGAAGATGTACTGTTATTTTGTTTAATAATATTCAATTGATACTACCTATAGATACTTGGAACCTCTGCTTATATTTTTTGAATTAATTTAATACAATTCTGTTCTAATCAATCTTCTTGAGGTTTACATTCTTTTAACCTCAACAGTAGAGGAAAAAACTTTGCGTCTTGAATTCAAATCAAAGTACTACAATGGCTGCCATGTTGTATATCTAATACATGTAAGTAACTATTTTTTTTATTTTCAATGTGTAACATGTTTCAGGTGAAATGCTGTTTGTAACTGTTATAAATACAAGCAACGGCTTGTTGGCTCTTCCACCCACAGAATGGTGATGCACATGAGATGGAATGTAAGGAATCACCCAGGGAAAGTTTGTTGTCTTGTGGTTTCTGATAAATAGGTCTTGAAATGTCCCACTGCTGAATAGGGCCAGGAGCACTGGCAAGGCTTGGATAAAATATTCTTTATTCTCTATTCTTAGATCTAAGTCATCTAATGCAAACTTTTCTGAAGAATTGAAAATGCCAAGTAATTTCAGGTACTGACATTGCCATGTTTTAAAGTGCAAGCACAAGGAGTATAACATCAATATACACAAAGAAAGTATTAAAAGCGCAATCAAAGTGTCAGTTGTCCCCAGTAATCTAAAGCTAAAGGCTAGTACCTATTTGGTTATATATATTATATATCTCTGTACATATACCTTCAATGGTGGACTTAATGAATGAAGAACTCTGAGACAAAATAATGTCCCCTCCTCATAATTTATATATAAACTAGTGACTTGCCCGTCAAAAATGATGGGGCAATACAATTGTAAGGCAGGTAATGCTGTTTGCCACAGACAGTAAGTGGTTTGGTCGTCTGAGATCCTTCGGCGCTCATTGCGAGCCTCATGCTGAGCGCCTTTTGGAGCTCATCGGGTGCCTCTTTTGGTGTATTTTTTATTATCAGAGGTGCTTTTGCGCTCATTGTAAGGTCCGCACTGATCTCTGATTTGGCGCTTATTGCAAGCCTCTCCCCTGGTGTACTTTGTGTCCTATGAGCACTGTTGGCGCTCCTTGTGAGGAGTGCGGTGAAGGCCTTTGTCTTTTATTGCGATACTGTAGTGTGTTTTTTTTTCTATATATGTTTTTTTTCATGATAATTAATTAATTAATTAAATCAAAAACTTAACCTATTTGGAATTAACATATGCAGCAAGCAATATGCTGAAGAGCAAACAATCTGTTTTGATGTTCCTGCAGCATACAATGTAGATTTGCAGTGTTGTTGAGCTGAGGTGTACATGTCAGCAATGTGTGCAGTGTGTAGTGTAAATAGGCTGCGTGCGCGAGGGGAAACTGTTTGTGTAGCTGTATAGTTCCGCCTTCTGTAAGTTACTGTTGTAAAATAGCGGGGATTGTGTATGTGGTACGCGGGTGTGGATGATTTTGCATCCTTGCTAATAGTGTATTTTGTACCTCGTACGGGTTTTTGTAAAAGTCGTATGTGCCTGGTGGTGTTTTGTGGGTTTCGGGGTCGTGTAGCCTCATTTTCGTTTGTTTCGGGGGTCATTTTTTCGAGTGGCTAAACTCTGTAAATTGGACTTAAATTTGCATGCCACCTGACTCCCAGATGTCCTGGCTGCCCCCCTTGCTGTGGGTAATGTTTTTATTTCAATATTGTGTGTGTTTAGTGTTTTTTTAATATTTTATGCTGTGCGCGGTTCGGCCGTTAAGGTCGTATTTTTGCGAGTTTGTAATTTTCTTTTTCTAAGTCCCGCGGCTCGTATTTTTTTTTTTTGTGTAAGTCCAATCATTGCGTGTTAGTGTTTTTTTTTCAAAGTCCTGCTTTTGTGGGTGTTTGTAGTCACTTGTGAGGCACCGTAGAGCCTCCACCTCCGCAAATGCGGACCCTTGCTCATTGCAGCCGACGTTGGAGCCTCCACCTTCCGCAACTAATTAAATCAACTGCCAAAAAAGTTTTCTTTCCTTTGCAGTACATATTTTTGCAATTGTCTATCTATCTATCTATCTATCTATCTATCTATCTATCTATCTATCTATCTATTTATCTATCTATCTGTTACAGTGCATGTGACTAGACTTTAAAAGGGATTTACTTATACATGGTTAATAGATAACTACCGTATATACTCGAGTATAAGCCGAGTTTTTTAGCCCTTTTTTTAAGGCTAAAAAGGCCGCCCTCGGCTTCTACTCGAGTCAGTCTCCCCCCGTGTCTCTCTAACCCTCCCCGTGTCTCTCTAACCCCCCCGTGTCTCTCTACCCCCGTGTCTCTCTACCCCCTGTGTCTCTCTAACCCCCTGTGTCTCTCTACCCCCTGTGTCTCTTTCCCTCCCCCCCCCCTCATCCTAAACCCCCCTCCTCATTCTAAACCCCCCTCCTCACTTTACCCCTCTAAATACCTGCCCCTTTCTCTTCACTTACCTCCATCTGCAGCTCTGTAGCTGCTCCTCTGCTCCTCCACTCTCCTTCCTGCATCGGGACCCGGCATATGCTAATGACGTGATGTCACATGCGCTCCACGTCATTAGCATTGGCCGGGTCAAGATGCAGCAAGGAGCGTGGAGGAGCGGGGGAGCAGCTGCAGAGCTGCAGATGGAGGTAAGTGAGGGGAAAGGGAGAGGGGGAGGTATTCAGAGGGGTAAAGTGAAGAGGGGGTTTTAGGATGAGGATGGGGGGGTTTAGGATGAGGAAGGGGGTTGAGGATGAGGAGGGGGGTTGAGCAGGGAGGTTGAGATTGAGGAGGGAGGATGAGGAGGGTGATAAGGGAGGGGGGAAGAGACACAGGGAAGGGATAGGGGGGAAGAGACACAGGGGAGGGAGAGGGGGAAGAGACACAGGGGAGGCAGAGAAGAGACACAGGGGAGAGAGAGGGGGGGCACAAGAAAAGGGCACACAAGAGGGGGGCACAGAGGGCACAAGAGGGACACAGGGGGCAGCACATTTCCCACCCTTGGCTTATACTCGAGTCACTAATTTTTCCCAGTATTTTGTTGTAAAATAGGTGCCTCTGCTTATACTCGAGTCGGCTTATACTCGGGTATATACGGTATATTCTTTTGTACGCATATTTCCTCAAATCACCTGATATTACAGCATACAGAATATACTAGAAAACAAAATTTGGTTTTATTTATTCTCAGTTCTCCATCTGTAGGACTAGATAGGATTTTAGTCAGACAGGATATGTTTATATATTAGTTATTACTAAATGTTCCTTTATATTAAACAGATGTTTCCTCTTTTGTCTTTCTTCCCAAGACTCTAAGGTTTGTTTTATATGTGTGTTTACCATCTGTCGCTGTGTTTAAGCAAAGCCAAAGATCTGTCCGCCATCCTCATGTACCAGAGAGAAAGACCTTAATTATTCACCACCCGGTTCTGTGACCTCTTGGAAATATCAGTGTCATGTTCTTACGTCTTTACATGCAATAGATTTACACATAAGACATGGAAAGACATTAAAAAGTAATGTAACAGCTCTGTACATCTCTGCACTGGCCTCATGAATCAAAATGGCAAGCTTGAAAGATGAATTAATAATACCTGAGAAAACTTACATTGCTATGCTATGAAAACACTTTTTTTCAGATTATTTTTTCAGTGTCTGGACACGAAAAATACACACAGTATATAAAACAGTTAATGGAACACAACAAAGATTATTATTATTATACCGTATTGGTCCGAATATAAGCCGCACCCGCATATAAGCCGCACCCGTAACGTTCAAGGGGAAAAAATAGAAAAAAGATAGTACTCAAATATAAGCCACACCCGTAAAATGGGAGAGGAAAAGACTCTCAAAGTGATCAGCCATTGCAAGAAACAGGCTTTCTAATTAGCACTGTAGCACTGTAGCTTTTTTTTGCAGGTTACAGTATTTAGAGGATGTTTAGAATCACTAAAACCATAAATCGCTATTCAATACCGCAGTCTCAAGCATGAAAATCAGCACCCTTAACTCGCAAACGCGCAAATCGGCAGTCATTTTGCATCGCGAATAGAAGCCGCACACCTAACAAGCAATGTTTGCAAATCGGCAATGATTTTTTTTTACGGTCGCGAACATAAGCCGCCCCCGTAACTCGCAAGCTCAAAAATCTGAAAAAAGGTGCGGCTTATATTCGGACCAATACGTTAATTATTATTTCCTTTTTTTTCTAATGTACCAACATATTCTGTAGCGTTACACAGGAGTAAGTTCAAGTCAAAACAATATTAACAAAATGCAAAAACAAAACAAAATAGAGGATCCTGTCGTTGAGCTTAAAATCAATGTACACAGAGCTTTCCCTAAAGCACTAAACAAGATTGAAAACTCACAAACATACAATCTGAGGGTATGGGAGAGGTATAAAAGAATAATAGATGTGGTTGATGTCATGATCCCCCTGACCATCCTTTGGGTTTAGTAATTGTTATTGTTATTTAATATGTTTTTATGCTAAGTTGATTACAATATGTATGTTAATTACTGTATGTTATGATATGCTGTGTTATGTTATGTTGATAACTGTATGTTTAATTGTGTCCAGTGTATAAGGAGTTAACTGGCAATTAGAATGTTATGAGGCAGCCAGTAACTGAAAGTTGAGAGTTTTATAATCAGTTAGTCATGTGATGGTGTCTCTGTGATGTTTGTGACAGGTGAGAAGTGAGTTAACCCAGCTATTAGTGACTCTATGAAGCATAATATATATATATATATATATATATATATACACATGTAAAAAGATATCTGGAAGATATATATGTGTCAGAGAAAATGGCTGCCCTTATCCTGTACATTTAATGAAGTGTGTATATGCGCCAAATCAAATGGGAGGAAACCAGATAGTGTGTAGGCTCCTAATAAAAGGGAAGAAAACATAATATATATCTATACGTCAGCCTTGCAGATGAAAACTTGTTAATAGTAATTTATAAAAAATTCAGAAGACACACAAACTGTTACAGACTGTTATCAGCTCAAGTTTAAATATACTTCTATTGAACCTCTTATGAATTACAACAATAATTAAAGCAAGTCCTGAGTTTTATAATGCTGAGTCTGAGTTCATATTTTTTTGAATAATGCATCTGAGTAAGGGCTTTTTAAGACTGTCTTTTTCATCAGCTGTCTTGGTGAAAGGATCAAAAGAACCTGGTGGAACTGCTGGGTCGGTTTGGCCATACCAGCCTTATCACGCCTGAAGAAAAGCAGATTGTAACCACTGGTGGCAAGTGGTGGGATCCATTCATGAACTATCCAAGACAGCAGTCAGAATGGTATATGGAAACATGTCCAAGATAGAAATCAAGTACTTTCAGAGGCTTATTTGCATATTAAGGCTGGAGGTGATATGCTTCTTTAAACAGATGAGTTTTTAATGAGGGTTTGAATGATTTGAGGCAAGATGATAGTCTAGTGGAGTGAGTAAATGAGTTCTAAGGAATGGGGGCAGCACGGGAAAAGTCCTGAAGGTTCCAATTATGTTAAGTTAGTTAGTTAGATAATTCACCTTCAGGCAACTCAGTGGATGTAGTCTTTTTAGATTTTGCAAAGGCTTTTGATACAGTGCCAAATGGGAGAGTATTGAGCAAACTACGGGATAAAGGAATTGCAGTAAATATCTGCTCATGGATTGAGAGCTGGCTAAAAGACAAGACGCAAAGGGTTGTGGTAAATGGAACATACTCAGATTGGATTAATGTGGTAAGTGGGGTTCCTCAGGATTCAGTATAAGGTCCTCTCCTTTTTAACATATTTATTAACGGCTTAGAAGTAGGACTGGAAAGTATTGTCTCCATTTTTTTCTGATGACACTAGAGGGATCCCTAAAGGGATTTGCATGAATTAGAGAAATGGGCAATTAAATAGCAGATGAGATTTAATATGAATAAATGTAAGGTTATGCATCTCGGAAGGAAAAATAGAAGGGATTTGGGAGTACTTGTGGACAACCACCTAGGAGTAACAGTTCCTATTGTCAAGCAGCAGCTGCAAAGGCAAATACATATTAGCATGTATTAAGAAGGGTATAGAAGCCAGGAAAGCAAATATAATTCTGCCACTATACAAATCCCTAGTACGCCCTCATTTGGATTATGGAGTACAGGTTTAGGCACCCCTTCATAAAAAGGACATTTTAGAACTGGAAAAAATACAGAGAAGGACAACAAAACTAATAAGGGGAATGGAGGGGCTAAATTATGATAAAGACTAACCAAATTAAACATATTTTCTCTAAAAAAAAGGCGTCTAAGAGGGAATATGATTACCCTATATAAATACATCCAGGGTAAGTATAAAGATTTGTCAAGGGAGCTTTTTGTGTCAAGAGGTTTTCATCTGACAAGAGGACATCCTTTGAGGTTAGCAGTAAAGTGTAAACATTTTCCACCTTAAAGAAAGAAAAGGGTTCTTCACAGTAAGGGTAGGTAATCTGTTGAAATCTCTACCAAGGGAGGAGGTGACAGCGGATTCAATAGATACAGCTATACCTCGTTTAACGCTGTAGATAGGTTCCAAGTAATAGGAGTGCTAAGTGAAACAGCTCTAAACGGGGCAGTTTAACATGGGGAAGATAGGGATAGGGGAACTCATGAAAAAACAAACAATTTCAATTGAAATTTAAACTTTTTTTACTTTTACATGAACAGCAAACATAACACTAACACACACTGAACATTAGCAGAAATATAAACTTTAAATTATTGATGTTGATGCTTTTGGGTCATCCTGGATTCAGTTTTCTTTGTAGAAAAAAGAACAGCGTTATAGTGAATCAGAGCGTTAAAATGTGTCTGGCAGGAAAAACAGCATTATATCGGGGCAATGGTATAGAAAATCAGAGCGTTAAAATGGGTCCAGCTGGCAAAAACAGTATTATAGCAGAGGTTTAGCATTAAAAGAGGTCTGGCAGAAAAAACAGCTCTATAGCGAATCAGCTCTAAACGGAGTAGCAAAGCAGGGTATACCTGTAACTTTAAAAAGGGATTGGATATATTTTTAAATAAAAAGGGCATTATCCTCGTTAATTAGAGAGAGAGTATTGATCCAAGGAGGAATCCGATCGCCAGTAACTGGGGTCAGGATGGAATCATTTTTTTCCTATTTGAGACAATTGTTCCCCTTGTTTTTTTTCCCGTTTGCCTTTCTCTGGATCAATTTACACTTAATCTGCATAGTGCAGATCAGAGGAGATCTTAAAAGGTTAAACTTGATGGGCTAAAAGTCTTTTTTCAACTTCAATTACTATGTAACTATGTAACAAATAGTCAACTCTGCTGGACTGTTAATGAGTATATGGCCGCCTGCAATGTTTGTTTGGTCAGAGGGGGCACTAGAGGGAGATATGAGGTAATACATTAAGCAGAAACCTGTGGTGCTTATGTGGAATTCTCAGATGTTTCTCTGCTCCCTAGTCTTGTATAGTCATAGAGTGATACGCTTAACCTAGCATCAAAACACAGGTCTGGGATCTGAAGTGACCATCTCTTGTGTATCTGGTGATGGGAGGGGGGTTGTGGCTGATGATCTCCGCTAACAGAAGGGGTGTGGATGAGATCTTTCTGTGTTTTATATATCTCTGAATAAATACCGGTGTGGTCTGATCTTTCTGCGGTCGCATGACTGATGTCCAGATCTAAATAGCTGGTGTGCTGAGATAAGAACAAAGTCACAACCTATAAATGGTCCCTGTAAGCTAAAGCAGGAAAAGTAAGGGTGCATAGACTCATCACTTTTTGGGATGTTAAAGACATTTAAGGAAATATTTTGCCAAATGGACTGGTGCTTAATTTCATTAGACTGGCATAACAATTATGAGAAATTACAATTATGAGACAATGTTCACCACACTCTAATATAAATCATAGCACAATTCCTGCCTCTGGAGCTTTACTGAAATATACTTGTGTGCTTTAAAGATCCCCACTGGGTTGGTGTTAATGATTATTATTATTATTACAGTTCATTTATAACGCGCCAACATATTCCGTAGCACTGTACATAAAGTTCAGACAAAGATAAATACAAAAGAACATATAGCAAAGTAAGGAGGGCCCTGTCTTTGAGCTAGGAATCCATGTCCATGGAGAATTACTTAGGATAGAAACTTGCAGACTTACAATCTAAGGTGAGTGGTAAAAGAGGGAGAGAGAGGTGATAAACGTGTTAGGGTGGAAGGTAACACGCTTCTTTAAACAGATGCATTTTAAGTGAGATTTTAAATGTTTTGAGGCAATAGGATAATCTGGTGGAGCGAGGCAAGGAGTTCCAGAGACTAGGGGAAGCACGAGAAAAGTCCTGGAGGCGGAAGTGAGAGGAGGTGACAAGAGTTGTAGAAAGAAGAAGGCCATTAGCAGAACGAAGAGGGTAGGTGGGGGAGTATTTGGAGATGAGAGCAGAGATGTAAGGGGGAGCGTTATTGTTGAGGGCTTTGTAAGTTAGGGTCATGATTTAAAATTTTATTCTTGAGGCTAAGGGAAGCCAGTGGAGTGATTGACAGAGTGGTGATGCTGACACTGAACATTGTGTACGGAAGATGAGTCTAGCAGAGGCATTCATAATGGATTGAAGTGGAGATAGTTGGGTGGTGGGTAGGCCAACAAGAAGCGAGTTGCAGTAGTCTAGTCGAGAGATGATGAGAGAGTGTATAAGGATTTTAGTTGTGTCATGTGTAAGATAGTGACGAACTCTGGAGATGTTTTTTTAGATGGAGAAGACAAGATTTAGTTAGTGATTGTATGTGAGGGATGAAAGACAGAGCGCGGTCCAGACAACGAGCTGGGGAGGAGGGGGTGATGATGTCGTTGTTGACAGTGAGAGATATGTGACGAATTGCCGCTGTGGGAGAGGGAGGGAAGATTAGGAGTTCAGTTTTAGACATGTTGAGTTTGAGATGGTGGGTGGACATCCAAGAGGATATACTAGAGAGGCAGTTGGAGACATGTGTTAGAAGAGAGGGGGATAGATCTGGTGTGGAGAGGTAGATTTGGGTGTTATCTGCATAGAGATGATAATGAAGCCCAAAAGAGTTTATGAGGGTACCAAGTGAAGAAGTGTAGATGGAGAAGAGGAGGGGGCCTAGGACTGATCCTTGGGGTACACCAACAGACAGGGGGTGAGGAGAAGAAGAGGTGTCAGAGAAGGAGATACTGAATGATCGATTTTGTAGGTATGATGAGAACCACGAGAGAGCAGTGTCTCAAATACCGAGGGAGAGAGGATATGGCGTAGAAGTTGATGGTCGACAGTGTCAAAGGCAGCAGAGAGATCTAGAAGAAGAAGAATTGAAAAGTGACCTTTCGTATTGGCGGTAAGCAGGTCATTGGTTAATTTAGTGAGAGCTGTCTCAGTGGAGTGTTGGGGCCGAAAGACGGATTGGAAGGTGTCAAGAAGGGAGTTAGAGGAAATAAAGCTGGTAAGGCTGAAGTTATGTGGGCAAAATACAGTCAGGCCTCAAAATAAATACTGAAAAATCTGAATCTCTAAATATTAACTTACCAAAACCAACAGCATAGTTAATATAAATTAATTTTGACTCAAATTCAAAAAATATTTATACAACCCAAACACCATACGAGGTATAAGTCTTCTCTATATTCAGGGAAATACACCAGACATTGCGTCAATGGGTGGTATTTACTAAGGGAGCAGGGGTGGTAATGTGAACGGGATAGACCTTTGTTGACCTGCCATGCAGCTTCTCAGCTCATTGTGCGATTTATTAAAGCTTCTCTCGTGTTATACCAAACTCATCATGGCTCATCACGAGTTGTAGTGATTGGGGTGTGTCATGGGTGTGTTAAGGGCAATTTGCATGAAAACCCAAGACCCAATATTATATAGCTAAATAAAATAATACAATAAATATTCAACCATTAATATACAACATAGTCTATTTGTATTTACTTGAAAGATTTCCTCCTTTACTAATCTACATTTCTTATTGTTGCCTGTTTTACATAGCAGGTAAAACTTGCTAACAACCTCTACAATGTCAAAGTAGGCTTAGAAAATAATCTAACCCAACACTTTTAAGTTGAAAAAACAATAATAATCAATTTTATTAATCTAATTTAAAATGTTGCTCAATTTTTATCCCACTAATATCTTTGTGTCTTCATATTGCTGCTGTCAGAGGTTCCATGGCTATCGAGAATAACAGTGGTTATAAGTGACAGCCTTGACGTGTGCCACTTTGTATATGAATAGTGTCCAATTGAGGACCTAGAAGTTTGAAGAATGACTTTGGATTTGTATATAATGTTGTAGTGGCTTGAAGGAAGGGCCCTTTAATGCCTATGTATTTTAATGTTTCAAATAAGTAAATCCATCCCGTGGATTCAAATGCTTTCTCTATATCTATGAGTAAGCATGAATGTATATCTTTCTTCTTTGAAACGTGTACTACATTTAACATTTTTCTAATGTTGTTTGCGGTTTTCCTCCCCAGGATGAACCTCACCCGCTCAGTATAGATCAAATTTTGCAGAAAGGTATTTAATCTATCCTCCTTTATTTTGGTGAAGATTTTGATATCCACATTCATTAGTGACATAGGTTTATCATGTTTGACACTCAAGAGGTCTATGTCTGGTTTAGGTAATATTGTAATGTCTACTTGTGTCATGTTGGTTGATATAGATTCTCAATCCATTAAGGATGAGCAGAGAATACAGAGATATGGAGTCAAAAAATTGCCAGGAAACTTATCTAAAATTAGGTAATCAATCATTGTTTTTGCCAATTCCTCAGGGGAGATTGAAGCAGCAAGAAAATCCAATTGCTTATTAATTTTGGTATTGAGCATTCATTTAAAAATTGTTGAAGGTATTGGTGGTTGGCCAGCTTTTAATCTCACTTATCTAACACTTCGACTCCACAATTTTAAACAACAATTATATTTATTTATATCTGTACCTTTCATTTATGCAACATTGGGACCTTTCTGTATGGCATCTACATCTACACTTTGTCTCATCCTATTTCTTGACTTACTACCTACTTGCCCGTCAAAAATGACGGCATTAATATTTAAAGGCTGTCAATGCTGTTTGCCCCACAATGCTAAGCCAATTTTCGATCAGCGAAAAACGCCACATATGCCTCAAATTAACTTGCAACCTCACTCACAGGGTTCCTGGCTCTCCCTCTGTGCTGTGTGTGAGTGTGTAAGTCTTTTGGTAATTATTTTTTTTTTTTGCGTTTTTTCGAGTTACTTGCTTGAAACAATTGTGGCTGTTAAAATTAGTAAACTGCGTGCCTCTCAATGAGCGCCAAAGTACTCTAGTTTTCAGGGGTGATCGCATCAAGGCCATCAACATGAGCACCTTCCGTGCTCATGTCTAGGCTGTTTTAAAGTCCTGCGGGCCCCGCGATGAGCGGGCTAACTTTAAAGTCCTGCAGGCGCTCATTTCGAGCCGTGCAATAAGTGCCTTCAGCGTTCATTGCAGCCTAACTCCCACGGACCCCGCGATGAGCGTGACCAACATTGCAAATGTGACCAACACTGACAACTTGATATATGACTAGCGAATTGCCTGTCAAAAAATTACGGCAATAAAATTGTAAGCCAGGCAATGCTGTTTGCCACACAATGTGAGGCTTTTGTTTCTCTGAGCACCTTCGGCGCTCATCGCGAGCCCAGCGATGAGCGCCTTCGGCAATCATCGTGTGGCTCGCAATGAGCGCCAAAGGTGCTCATTGCGAACCTTTCCTCCCACCTACTGTATAGTCCCCTCATTGCAGGGTTCCCCAACCTGCAAGTTTTGTGCTTGGGAATGCCATGTGTGTCTTTCCAGTGTCTCCCCCGGTCCCTTCACTGTGTGTTTCTCCTCTGTGTGTCTGCGGAATGTTAGTGTGGCGTGCGCTGACTGCCATTTGTTTTATTTTCAAAGTCCTGCATGCCTAGCGTTGTTCGTGTAAGTGTTACTGTCTTTGCCATTGGGTATTTTCTAAGTCACGCGTGCCTGGCTTTGCTCAGCCTCACTTTCATCCAGTTTCAGATGTTTTTACGTTTTTAGTCTGCCTGTGTGTGAGTGTATTTTAATTTATTTTTTATTATTTTTCATGTTTTTCATCTTTTTCTATTTCCGCGGTTCGGCCGTTAAATTCGTATTTTTGAGAGGTCGGGTTTTTGTGCCCCAGGGATTCCGAGGTTCTAAGTTCTGTGTTCCTCAACTGTTTGCAGCCTAAGTAAGTCCTGTGTTCCTCAACTGCTTGCAGCCTAAGTCCTGTGTGGCTCAACTGCTTGCCTTGCTTCGCGAGGTTCGCAGGAGCGCCTTCGGACCTCATTTCAGCCTAAGTCCCGCGTGCTTCAATTTCTCAATTGCTCACTTCTCTTTGCGAGGCTTGCAGGAGCGCCTTTGGCGCTCATTTCAGCCTAAGACCTGCATGCTTCAATTTCTCAACTGCTCGCCTCGCTTCGCCAAGTTCGCAGGGCAATGAGCACCTTTGGCGCTCATTGCCTAAGTCCTGCGAGCTCGGAAAGGCTTCAATGACTCAACGGCTCGACTGGATTCGCGAGGCTCGCAGTTGCGGTTTTGCGAGGCTCACAAAAGTGACAACAAATTGCAGATTGACAATTATAATATGGGATATAATTACAAGCAAATATACTGGGGACAGACCTTATTTAATTGAACTGAAAAGAGTTTGTAAAATATATGTAAAAGTTTAAGCACCTGGCTTTAATTGCTACAAATCCTCTGTAGGTTAGGTGATGTGAGATGCTAAAGGTCACAGAAAATGAATGTAGCTTACAGCTTAGATTTATAGGTAAATAGTAAATAGTAAATATGGAATGGGACATTTCACATCAGGCAACAACCAAATCTTCTACTGCTGTCAAGAATCCTGCAGAAGATATGGAGTAGCCATTTTTCAGCCACATTAAATTCCACTAACGTGTAAAATCGTAGCTCGTAACGTAGCTCTATCATCCATCGTAGATTTATCATCCGATGTGAGTATCTTTGTAGATTATCATCTTAGAGATCTTGTGCAGTGATTGCCCTCCTATGTAAAAGATACAAACAATATCCTTAAACAACTGGAAGATCTGACAGTGCCTAAGGACTCTTGGCAGGTGTCAATTGATGTGGAGGCACTATATAGTAGTATCCCACATACCTATGGCATAGAGACAGTCAGATGCTTTCTAAGTACCAAAGGTATTAATTACAATCAATTCAACATCTTCCTTCTACACTGGAATACATATTGAAACATAACTTTTTCTTGTATAATGGAAAATGGTTCCACCAAAAGAAGGGAACAGCTGAGGGCACATCTTGTGCCCCAGGGTATGCAAACCTTTTATTGGGATGGTGGGAGGAAAACATGTTTTTTCAAGAAGCCCTGGGATCCTTGATAGAGCACGCCATAATATGGCGTCGCTATATAGATGACATTCTGGTTATCTGGACAGGCACCAGAATAGTATTTAAAGAACTGATGGAAGCATTAAATAGTAATGAGATAGGTCTGAAATTCACGTATGATATAAATTTAAAACAAATTACCTTTTTAGACTTAATCATCAAAAAGGATGATCAAGGGAAAATATCCACCACTACCTGTAGAAAGGACACAGCCACCAATACCCTTTTATTGTGGAATAGCCAGCATTTTGAACCCCTAAAAAGAGGAATTACCAAAGGTCAATATCTTCGAATTAGAAGAAACTGCAGCTCAGATGACTTTAAAGTTGAAGCTGACAAGCTCAGGAAGAGATTTCATGAGAGGGGATACTCTAATAAATGCCTGAAAGCGGCATTTAAACATTCATGGGGCTGTAGTAGAACTGAACTACTAAACAGACAATAAGTCATTTTGAATAAAGCAAATAAATCTGAGGATAATCAACCTTGTTGTATTATGACCTTTGGGTATGATTCCAATGTGGTGACTGATATTTTGTCAAAACATTGGGGTATATTAAAAAGTGATGAAGACCTAGAGGGGATATAACCATCCAAGGCATCCACATATAGAAGGGGAAGAAACCTAAAAGACATGCAAGTACATAGCCATTTTAAGGAACAAAGATCTAGTAGCACTTGGTTAAAACCACCCGCAGGATGTTTTAGATGTGGTAAATGCAAATTCTGCAAATACATTAAACCCACAAAAATATATTACAATCCAAGAAGTGGGGAGAAATGTGTATTAAAAGAAAAACAATGTTATTTATGTGGCCACTTGTATTTGTAATAAGATCTACCGTATGTAGGCAAAACAAGGCGCCAACTACGTAGACAAATAGGAGAACATATATATTCCATTTAAATGGTTTGGACACCCCAATTGCTCATCATGTAGGACATTACCATAGGGGTGTAAATGAAGTTCTATCATTTACAATATTGGAAAATGGGCATTTGGGTCAAAGACTTGGAGACATAGACAAAAAACTTCTACAACATGAGGTATGCTGGATATATAATCTTGGAGCCTTATCTCCTAAGGGGTTAAATTAGGGTTTTACTTATACCCCTTTTATATGAGTGGTCTGAATCCTGTCCCAGTTTTCTTGAACCCAACCATTGAGCACTGTAGATCATTTAGGACTAGCCCCTATAATGACCAAACTGGTCATTGGTACCCTGTGTCCATTATCCTGAGGTCAGTAGTTCTTATACTACTTTTTCCTCTTATACCATTGATAACATCTAATATCAAGTATCACTCCTTAGGTCATTGGTACTTTGTGTCCTTATCTTGAGGGTAGTAGCTTTTATACTACATTTCCTCTCATACCATTAACAACATCCAATATAAAGTATTACCTTTTAGGCCATAATCAATGATTATGGGCCTTTTTGAAGTACACTTTCACATCATACATGAATATATATAGGTATGAGGGTAGATTATTATACCCCTACATACAATATTACACTCAATTTATGGTAGTCACTTTGTGAGTAATCACCTTTTAGTCACTTAAGTTTTATTATTATTATTATGGAGCTTTTTCATTTTAAATATAGATTCACTTCATTAGATTTATTATTATAATCAATTGATGATTATATGGAATGCTTATCTTCATTTCAGTTCACTGTCTATCCAACAATGGGATCACATAAGTCATTCACAGTTTTAAGTTTAATAGCACATACATTATGTACACATTTATAGAATTATGATTTAATTCTTATCACAACATATATTAAAATATATATTGGGTATGATTAGGAACTATTTTGGTATTTCTGTGTTACTTTCATGCATTGAACCATTGTAAGTTTGCGAGTTTTCAATCTTGTGTCAGTGCCTTGGAAACAAGCTCTATGTACATTTGATTTTACGCTCAAAAACAGGGCCCTCCATTCTTTTCAAGGTGTTTAATTTGGTTTCTGCTATGTACTCAATCCCTGTACAGCGCTACGAAATATATTGGCGCGATATAAATAAAGATAATAATAATAATAATAATACTTGTAGACAAAGAGGAATGAATAAAGGGAATGCACATAATGCAGCTGCATGTGTTTCTTAAGAACCTAGGAAGTTAGTCATCATATTTTGATAATGAACCTATTTACACATATAATGCATATGTATTTTTCATAATAATCAGTGCTATCAAATAAACTTTGCATATTGACATGGTACCTATTGAGAGATATAGGGATATGCAAGAAAATAGTGATTATAAAATCAGTGTTATAAAATAAGCTTTGTCTATGACATGGCACCTATTGAGAGATATGCAAGGATATAGCGTTACCAAAACAAGTAAGTTTATAGTTCACACCCTGAATAGCCATGTGATCATATTACCGTGGAAACGGGAATGCTTAAAAAGGTGGATCCGACGGCCCAACAGCCTAGTTCTTTTGATAAAGACGTCATTACTACGAAATGCGTCATGCTTTGATGACGCTACGTGCATCCATGTGCTAGGAGCACGTAGGCGACTTAGTAGCAGTGTGCTGTGTATGTGTCCCTTGTCATGAATCACCCAGGGGCCATATTTGATTTGGTGTGAACTATGCTGGGGCCATTTTGTGACTGGCAGCAGTGGCCAGTTTGGGCTGGGTTATCTTCCACATGCTGTTGCCATGTGGAAGAACAAAAGATTTGGGCACAAAGTTACTGCTTGTAAATGGTATGAATAGGGGGTTCCACTGTCACCATTAAATAAAGTCAGGATTACTGCATAAAATGGATTGACGTGGAAAACTTGCCCCACCCTGATACCATGTGGGAATGGGGAAATATGGTTATAGGTTATTGATATGTTAGTATTATATTGTATATTGTATTATGGAGTGATAGCTATGTTTTAATTAGTCAACCCTCCCCCATTGTATAAACTCTCAGTCAGGAGTTGGCCATATGGTCTTTAGTGTAAACAAAGGAGATAGCAGACCAAATAGATTTGCCAGACTGCCAGGCACCGCAGGAAAATAGTATAGTATGGGGTTTCCCAACCACAAGCCCAGGGGCATAGTTCAAGAGCTAATACAGGATGTTTCCAGTCTGAGATCCAGACCAAAATGAACTAGTAGCCACGCCTGGGGGAGGCCCTGGGGGAGGAGACTAATAAGTTCCCACAAATTACTTCTGTGAGAATGGCCAGAGGGGAATGAGGGTTTGACTAAGAGTAGCCACTCCCTCCACTGTGTGTGTGTGAAATGTTTTAAATATGTGGTTCCAAAATAAAACGTGGTTCATAATTTTCATCAAGACTTTGTGTGCAGATGTATTATTTACCCAGGGACATATGCTTGCAGTAAGATTCGTCAGACTTACTGTCAATATTGCTCAGTCTAAACCAAGGGCTGAGACATGATGTTCCTGTACTCAAAGCTACTCCAAGGTCCAGAGTAACCCAAATCCGGTCAGCAGACCCCAACCAGAGAGTGGGTCGTGACATCCCTTACCTGTCCTCACCTAATATTTATGGAAGCTGTAACGAATGAATAACAAATCGAGATAGCTACCTGGGATCCACTATGGAATAAGAGGTAGTATGGATGAGATCTCCTAGCCAGTAAAACACACCGCAGTGAGTATGGATTTACCCAGTGATAATATATAAGAATCCCTAAGAAACGGATCACTTATTTAAACACTGGCATAACGTATAGAATACCTGGGAAACGGGTCATATAGTAAAATACTGGCAAAATATATATAATGTGGACCCATAACAATTCTATATTATAGTCCCTTGAAAGGAAGAAAGGGAATTAACTGAAATAACTCTTTTGTTTGGACCAACGAGCAAACAATTCAGACAAAAAGGGCCACTATAGATCAGTTAAAACACTATTACAGCTCCACATATATATGATATATGATCCAGGATAATAATTAATTAAAAATTAAATTTTGATCGGATGGATCATATTATCTTATGGGACCTTAAAATATTGCAATAACAGCCTCTTGTTATAAAATACACACACAATCACATGGTACGAATTTTTGTTGCCCCTCCAAAGTGGGTTGTAGATATTTTCTGGTAAATGTCACGGTGGCAACAAAATTCTTTACACCAATTTTTAAACTCTAATTCCTATCCCGGGTTTTTTATTATTATGTTTTAATCGCTGTTGTGATCAAGATTCAATAAAATTATTCTTTTAAAAAGAGAGTTACCTTTCCTATTTATACCCTATACTTAACAGAAGCAGATCAGATAAAGAAGAGGTGGCAGGAATATACTGAAGATCTATACAGGAAGGATCTTTACAGCAGTGATGACCTCAATAGTTTCTCCAATGAGTTGGAGCCAGACATCTCAGAGAGTGAAGTGAGATGGGCCCTAGGATGCCTTGCTGATAACGAACTGCAGGAGTTGATGGAATCCCAATTGAACCATTCAAAATTTTACAGGAAGATGCTGTGAAAGTGTTGCTTGCCTTATGCCAACAAATTTGGAAGACGCAACAATGGCCAATAGACTGGAAAGGTCAGTCTACATCCCACTCCCAAAAAAAGACAGTGCCAAATATCAAACAATTGTACTCATTGCACTTGCCAGCAAGGTAATGCTTAAGATCCTACAAGCTCGGCTCCAACAATATATGGACCAAAAACTACCAGATGTGCAAACCGGGTTCCGCAGAGGAAGAGGCACAAGATCTCAAATTGCCAATGTCCGTTGGATAATAGAGAAAACAAGAGAGTTCCAGAAAAAAGTGGATCACAACAAAATGTGGCAAGTTCTTGAGGAGATGGGAGTACCAGATCATCTCACCCACCTCCTCAAGAATCTGTATCTGGACCAAGAATCCACAATCAGAACCGAACATGGGACAACAGCATGGTTCAAGAAAGGAAAAGGTGTGCGACAAGGTTGTATATTGTCACCTTATTTATTCAACTTATACGCAGACTACATCATGTGTAAAGCAGGGCTGGATTAACATTAATATTGCTAGAAGAAATCTCAACAACCTCAGATACGCCGATGATACTACTCTGTTGGCTGAAAGTGAGGAGGAACTAAAGGACCTATTATAATGCAGGTAAAAGAAGAGAGTGCAAAAGCTGATCTGCTGCTCAACATTAAAAAGACAAAGATAATGGCAAACGGCAATATCAGTTTCTGGAAAATAGATGGGGAAGAAGTGGAGGCAGTGACAGATGGTGACTGTAGACATGTAATTAAAAGACATTTGCTTCTGGGGAGGAAAGCTATGGCAAGCCTGGACAAGTTAGTAAAAAGTAAAGACATTACACTATCAACAAAGGTCTGCATAGTTAGAACTTTGGTATTGCCAGTAGTAACATACAGATGTGAGAGCTGGACCATAAAGAATGCTGAGCGCCATGGATTCCCTAGAAAAGACTCTGATGGTGGGAAAAATTGAAGGCACACGAAGAAGGGGACGACCAAGGTGGAGATGGATAGATGAGATAATTGAAGTGATGAACATGAACGTAATCAAGCTCAGACGGGCGGTGACTGACAGATGTACCTGGCATGCTGCGGTCCATAGGGTCACGGAAAGTCGGAAACGACTGAACGACTAAGCAACAAAATATAGACTACTAGAAAAAAAGGGTATATGTATCATAGATGACCTATATATAGACGGTTCAATTCTAGATTGGTCTTCATTATGTAGTAAATCTGATTTAAGTAGCCTTACCTGACTAAATTATATGTCTTTAAGGAGATCATTGAAACAAAGTGGCTTTCTATTTGATAATATGCAAATGTTAACTCCCTTCAAAAAATTTATATATGGTAAAGATAATTCTCACATAGTATCCAAATGCTATAAGATTATGATCTTTAACTGATCTTTTGACAAATCTAAAGGGCTTATAGCTTGGGAGAAAGATGGTACCTGACCCCTGAAGTTATCAATAGATTTGACTATAATTATCAAATTATGTGCTGGAAAGGATGTGGCCTACGAGGCACAACCTTTCATGCATGGTGGGAGGGCAAAAAAAGTATTTTTGGAAAAGATGTTGCTTATGGATCTCAGGGATTGTTGGTGGGGAAGTCAACTGTAATCCGCAACTAAAAATTCTTCATATGTAAATAAGTGATCTGTTCCCTTAATGTAAATTTTTGCTATTGCATATTTTATTGGTAGTAAAATGGCTTATCATAAAATATTGGAAACACAATCAACTACCTACGTTGTTTGAAATAGAAAATGAAATTGCTTGAAATAGAAACTTTGTTAACGATGGACAAATAGATATTGTAAGAAATAGGGATTTATCCTCTAATTGGCACTTCTGGGATTCATATGTAAGATCTAATTGTCTATCTGTACCATCTGACTTGATTGTTTAGCTGGTTTTCTATGATTGTAATGAAGAATCGTTCTCTCTTCTCTCCCAATTGTACCCTGTAAAAGTGTTTTTAAATTGGTTTGTATGTTTGCTGTAAAGTATGTCTATCGTATTTGTTTAAAAATTAAATAATAAAAAGATAATAATAAAAACAAAAATGATTGGTGTATTATGAGTGCATCTGACAGAGGAAAATCAGTGTTGTATGGAAACATTTTCTTTGCATGAAAAAATACACAATAAACATTTACAAACTCACCCTTCAGTTTGCTAAATCCCTTCAGTTTGCAAGCTGCAGCTTTTGTTAGTTGATACCATTGAAAATCCCTGCTTTTGTTAGTTGATACCATTGAAAATCCCTGCTTTAGATTAGCATAAAATTCATAATTTGTTTTGGCCAATCAGGAGAAACCAAAGGTTAGCTGATAAATTTGTATTAAACTCTGGGGTTCCTGTGTTGCAAAGCAGTGTGAGATATGTAGTATCTCTCTATCATTAGGCTCCGATTCAGCTGTGAGCTCAGACCCCACCCAACCATGTGATTCCATCCTGCAGCAAGTACTCCCTTAGCAAGGTCAAACTCTTTACATTGCTGCTTTCCTCTGTGTACGTGGTTTAGCAAACTTCCTGTGGGTGTGCAAATCTGGATTTTACTTTCCTGCCTATAATTTTGTAAGTACACTGAACTTTTCTATATAACACATATTATTCTGATAATCAGCCTGTTTCTTACCAAACATTTGAAGCCCAGGAAACTTATATATACCTTTAAAATGGCAAGCTTTTACATAGATAAATATTCTCTAAAGGTGCTATTTAGTTTAAACAACTTACTTTTTGGCGAAACTTGCCATTTAAAAATGAAAGCACATTACACAATAAACAAGTTATTGCTGCACATTGCAAGTTGCATAAAAGCCAAGCCTAATTTGACTGTTCACAGGCTAAACAAGCATAACAACACTATTTCTATTTTATGTATTTTTAACTAAAATAAAAGGGCAATTAAAATGCTATTATTATTTAGCTTGTAAACACAATTTAAATAGAAAATAGTTATTGCTACTTTCCAAGCACATAACCCAACAGATTTCTTTTAACATATAATTTAATGTCTAACAAATGTTTAACATTTTGAAGTACATTGTTGTTGTACAATTTATTTTTATGGGTAGTTTGGGTAATATTAAGAGCCATTAAGGTACAGTTTAAATACCCAGGCACTCAATATGTGTAGCTAGCAGCTATGCAATTCAATGAGTTTGCAGAATAGCCAAGTTGTATTAAAAATGAACTATCAACTTGTTAGCACATTAATAGTCATGCAATACTGACCGAAGTACTGAGTCAAGGTAGAGCCATAAGATATCCAAGAGGAATTTGTAAATTTTAAGGGTGTTTAGATTTAAATTTTATAAGCAAAGTAACATTTAAAAAATGTAGGATATTATTAAATTGGAAATCTAAGAAGAAGCTGTTGGCGTCAAGCACAGCTCGGATAAAGAAATGGGAAGCTAATGGGTGGCCAAACTGTCAGCTTCTTCTAAGTAATATTTGAAAGATTTTTTTTAAATAAAGCAAAAGGCATATCTAATAGCCCTATTAAATTTCCCTCAACATTGAAAACCATAGCCCGTAACGCAGCCCGCATGCCTTGCGGCTATTAAATTGTCCCCATAAAGCAACCCGCCAATGACTTGTGGGGTAAGATCGAGAAAAGCCTATGGGATGTTGAAATTTAAACTGCGCGCCCGCAAATCCTTTGATCTGTCAAGCCCATAACTGTTACATTCGATATTAAATTGCAAGGAATTCACTGGCGTTCAAGCCGGTAACCAGCAAATGGAGCCAAAAGGTCAACAGGTACCAGAGAGGACCGGCTAGTGGGTAAAGTCCTATCCATAGCACTGTAAATGCAAATATACACACACTACAGTACTTTACAGAAATTGAAAGTGATGTTAGGTCTTAGAATTAATAGCACAACATTTTCGGGCTCACAAATCTGCAATATAAAATACTTTATTTTCACTTTAATTTCCGTGTTATATCGATCCCGTCAATTAATGTGTTAATATATAATGGAACTCGCATGGACTAGAATATCATATTTACGGTTTTATCAATATTGCATTATCTCTGGAATGTGGGTCCAATCAGAACTCGTAATTGAAGCCCGTAAGGCTTTGAAATCCAACCTCCATTTTTCAGTGATGTAATGATGATAATCTCTGTTGCCATTGCCTCCATCTAAACATGTAACTATGGGTTTGTCTAATTGATCATGTATACGGCTGCGCATCCAATATTCAAAAAATAGTTTATGGGTTTGAGTCTCAAGCAGTAACTCGTGGCATGGTCTGATTGAATAGCTCTGTAACTCAGCTGAATTTCAAGCCTGCAGCCCTTGCGGGCTTGCCGATGCCGCTATGGGCTTCAATTTTAATAGGGCTGTAAGTTTCCTGGATTATGAATGCATCTGATAGAGGAGAATCAGTAGTGTAAAAAACAATTTTTTTTTTGCATGAAAAAATTCCAAAATAAATATTAACAAACTCACCATGATCTTTGCTAAATCTCTTGAGTTTGCAAGCAGCAAATCCCTGCTAAAATTAGCATAAAATTCATAATTTGTTTTGGCCAATCACAGGCAGCTATACATTTTAATACAATGTAACAATCAATTGTGGCAGTTTGTGCAGGGAGGAAGCATGGGACTTGTAAGGAGGAAGTAAGTAGGAGGAGTCAGACACTGATCTGCATTGAGCTGATGCTGGCTTGAAGGCTACTAACAGTTAAAATCAATAAATCTGTACGTGTATATAATGACTCAATGCAATGTGTGTTTCTGATATAAGCAGCATATGCTAGAATAGATCTATGGCAATGCAATGCATTTACCTGCATCCTATTTGAATACACAAAACTTAAGAGTACAATAAAAATATTTTAAATTTAGATAATCTAAAGTCTCCACCACCTAACCTATTAAATAATATAGTACGTTTGCATTGTACTGTATTTACAGCACTACAGTATAAACATATTTTTAAGTCTTAATATTAGAAGACTTCTTGTAGCATGAGGCCGAGTGGGAAAGTGATTCTACTATGTTTTACACTTACATTCAATCCTAATTGTTAATTTGACGTCAATGTGTGTCTTATTTTTATGGAATAAATCTACCAACCAAGCATATTCTGTTATTTTAGTCTTACAGATTTTTTTTGTCAATAGTTGCCAATTATTTCCTGTGGATTTGCATTATTGCACTCTAAAGCCACTTGAAATTGAGAAGACTGAGCAGCTGCAGAACAGCCTAATCAACCTAGTTACACCATGGGTCTGCACACGCTCAGCCTTCTTCAAATCATACAACTTTAGGAAAAGAAAAGAACATGCTGTGAGAATACATGAAAATGGCCATACATTGCTCTAACTCTTTGTAAGAGTGTATGTAACTATGCATTTTTGCTATCCTCTACAGTATACATGTATATATATAGGGCCTCATTCTATTATCGTCCACAGCCGTTGCGGGGCAGCAAGGACCGGCCGCAAGCTACTCGGCTATTCTATTCCCCTCTGGCCGGGGATTCCGGCAGGCTTGCGGCCGGTGCCTTGCTATCTCTTGGGGCCGCTCGCGCCGGAGGAAATCCTTTGATCTAAAACGGCCGCAAGGAAATAGGCCGTAAGAAAATCCTATTTGCAATTCAATAGCTCCGGGAACCCTCTCTGCAAGGCTAAAACTGAGCCGCAGCTTACTTGCAGGAAAGAGGTCCCGCTAGCACCAATTAAGCATGAAATATAGCCCAAATAAAGCCATCCTGCACTTTGAGAAGACTATAAAGTGATTTTCGGTGTTAGCAAAAATAGCACAAAATTCCCCTATACTCAAATCCGTAAAATATATATTTTTTAATATACGTCAAATATCCATGTAAAAAGTCCATAGGGCTTGGAGCACCTCAGACCCGCCCACGCCGCAGCCGGAAAATAAACAGTTAATTTAAACTCGGGTTTGGGCTGATGTGCAAGCTTGAGAGTGGGTTACTTTTAATCCTCATGTCCCCCAATATGATCCCTAGCATTTACAGAGCTTTACAGAGCTGTCTTGAATTTATTTTTGACTTTTTAGATTTCAGAGCGTACGGCCGGTTGCAAGATTTACGGCCGGCCGTAAGAGGAGATCCTTACGGACGGTTTACGGCCGAGAATAGAATGAGGCCCATAGTAATTTAGTAATTAATAAAAAAACACGGCTGTTTCACGCTTAAATTAGCACGATTTAGACGTTCAAATGTAAATACAAATGTACTATATATTTACTGTACGACTGTACAGTGGAGGGCTTCTACCGCTCTTTTGCCCACCATAAATTAAATGATTGTTGTGGTAAACTACCTCCTCATAAAATCTACTACACAAGCGGAAGGAACCGGCCCCACACTAATGAGATGCAGGAACCGTGAAACGGCTATAGGTGGGATTGTGTATAATCCATCCTGAGCTTTGCTCACAGACGTGTAATACAGCAGGCATAAGCTTATAGGAAGTCAAGTTTAAAATGATAATGGATTAAAAGAGTGAAGCCTTTAGTGGGCACATTTGCATGTCCCTGCCCAGGCTCCCAGAATGCAGTGTAATAACTTCTGAGCAGGAAGCAAGTTGTTTTAGACGTTCAAATGTGAACACAATTGTACTATTTTTATGTGTATATATATATATATATATATATATATATATATATATATAAAGGCTACGGATGGAAGAACGAGGCATTTGTGGGCACATTTGCACGTCCCAGCTCAGCTTCCCAGAATGCAGTGTAATAATTGTTTTTCTCGGAACTCTGAGCTGGAATCAGATTTTTTACCTTGCTTTAGACATTCAAATGTGAACACAGATATACAATTTATTTACTGTACTACTGTACGGTGGAGGGCTTCTATCGCTCTTTTGCCCACTATATTATTGTGTGGTGAACTACCTACTCATAAAGTCCACAACACAGGCTCAGATCCCGCTCCATGCTGATGATAGCCAGTAAGCTTGAAACAGCTGTACATGGATTGGATACTCAGCCTGTGTTTATTCCAACTGTAATGATATAGAAATCACAAAGTTGTGGAGACCAGTAGCCAAGGTCAGCAATAATCCAGTTCCGCAAACTTGTAGGTGAAAACAGGAACAAGGTTTATTGAAGTGATCAGAAACCACACAATAATCTGGCAAGGATCAATAGACAGGAAGTGCCTTATATAGGCCAAGGACCAGACACCTGACCAGACACAGCTGAAGAGACTTAGGTACTGATACAATTGCTAGCAGAGTCAAGCTTATAAGGTCTCAATGGAATTCACAACAGGCAGGCTGGCGCAGTGGTAGGGAAGAGGTATAGCAGCCTGGGGACCAGGGTTCAAAACCCAGCAGAGTCAATTCCTCACATTACCCCCGCCTCTTTAGGTGCAGCCTCTGGATGCCCTATTACCTGGTTTAGCAGGGTACTGCACATGAAAAGACCGAAGGAGATCAGGAGCGTGAATATTGTTCACTGGTTCCCACGAACTCTCCTCCTCACCATAGCCTTTCCAGCGAACCAGATACTGAAGCTTGCCACGGAAGATCCTGGAGTCAAGAATTTTGTCCACTTCGTACTCATCCTCACCATCCACGAGGACTGGAGGTGGGGCAGGCAGGGCTCGGCCAGGGAAAGTGTTTTCATGAAAAGGTTTAAGCAGTGCAACGTGAAACACTGGATGTATTTTCATGGAATTCGGGAGTTGTAAACGGAAAGTGACAGCATTGATCTGAGCAATGATCTCAAAAGGTCCCATGAACCTTTGACCCAATTTATGAGAAGGAATCCGAAGCTTGAGATTCCTTGTTGACAGCCACACCTTGTCACCAACGTGATAGACTGGGGCCTCCTTTCTATGCCTATCAGCAGCTCTTTTGTAACATTCCTGAGCCTCCAAAAGAGTCTCTTTCAACAGTGCTTGGGAATCACGTAAGGCCGTTAGCCGGTCAGCGACAGCAGGAATGGAAGTAGTAATTAGGAGACTGACTAGAAAGGTCGGATGGTAACCATAGTTGGCAAAAAATGGGCTCAAAGAAGTGGAGCAGTGTTGGGCATTGTTATAGGCAAACTCCGCCGTGGGTAGAAAATCCAGCCAGTCATCCTGCAGGTAACTAATATAGCACCGCAAATATTGCTCCAAAGTCTGGTTGGTTCGCTCAGTCTGTCCATTACGTTGCGGATGAAAAGCTGATGACAGATTTACATTAATACCTAGATTAGAACAAAAATGTTTCCAAAAACGAGACGTAAACTGTACTCCCCTGTCAGAAACTACTTCATCAGGCACTCCATGCAAGCGAAATATTTCCCGAATAACCAGGTCAGCGGTCTGTTTAGCTGAAGGGAGACCACGAGCTGGTATGAAATGATCCATCTTAGATAACCTGTCCACAACAACAAGAATGGTAGTGTGTTCCTTAGAGGTAGGTAGTTCCACAATAAAGTCCATGGATATATATCCCCAGGGACGATGAGGAATCGGAAGAGGCTGAAGCAAGCCAACAGGGGATGAGCGAGGAGTCTTATGTCTGGCACACACATCACAAGAGGACACATACTTCTTAACATCCTCATGATACTTCGGCCACCAAAAGGATCGGGCAATTAGCTCTTGTGTCTTTCGGATTCCTGGATGACCTGCTGGTTTTGAGTCATGGTAGAGAAGTAAAAGGTCCAGTCGCACTGACTCCGGAGCAAACAGACGTTGTTGAAAAATCCAAAACCCATTACGCATCGTCATATGGAGGTCACGAGGAGGATCACGAAGAACTGGGTCTTCAGCGTAGCCCTTTATAATGCGAGACATCAGATCAGAAGGAAATGTAACTCCTATAAATATATCCTCTGGCAAGATGGTGGTCTTGGTTACGGTAGTATGGAGGGGGTCAGCTATTCTAGACAAGGCATCCGCCTTACCATTCTTGGAGCCAGGACGGTATGTAACCAAAAAATTAAACCTTGAGAAGAATAGGGACCAGCGTGCCTGTCGGGCTGACAGTCTCTTAGCTGATCGAATACATTCCAGATTTTTGTGATCTGTGAGGACAGTAATTGGATGGGTAGCTCCCTCCAAGAGATGTCTCCATTCGGTGAAGGCAGCTTTTATAGCCAATAGTTCTTTATTCCCTATGTCATAGTTTCTTTCTGCTGGCACCATCTGGCGGGAATAGAAGGCACACGGATGTAACAGCATCTTAGGTCCAGTCCTTTGAGACAGTATAGCACCAACAGCTGAATCAGAAGCATCAACTTCCACAATAAATGGTAATTCCGGCTGAGGATGTACCAGGACAGGGGCAGAGGTAAACAGTCTTCAATCGGGAAAATGCGGTATCCGCCTTATCGGACCACTGAAAAGGAGTCCCTTTACGTGTGAGTTCAGTGATCGGTGTAATAACGGCAGAGAAATTCTTAATGAAACGCCTGTAAAAATTGGCAAACCCCACAAATCTCTGAACATCTTTTTCATTCTTGGGGATGGGCCAGTCCAGCACAGCTTTAATTTTACTTGCGTCCATACTTAAACCTTTGGGAGTTATTACATACCCCAGGAATTGAATTTCTGTTTGTTCAAACTCACATTTTTCTAGTTTAATGTATATGCGGTGGGTACGAAGGCGCTCTAGAACTATACGGACCTGTTTTCTGTGGTTTTCAAGATTATCAGAGAATATTAGGATATCATCCAAATATGCCACAACAAACTGATCCAGGAGATCTCGTAGTACATCATTGATAAGATGCTGGAAAGTTGCAGGGGCATTACACAGCCCAAAAGGCATTACTAGATATCCGTAATGCCCGTACCTGGTTCTGAAAGCTGTTTTCCATTCATCATTGGGTCTTATGCGAACCAGATTATATGCCCCCCGAAGATCAAGCTTCGTAAATATTTTAGCTGAGCGGAGTCTCTCCAAAAGTTCAGGAATCAGAGGCAAGGGGTAGCGGTTTTTAACAGTGATGTTATTAATGTCCCTGTAATCAACGCATGGCCGTAGGCTGCCATCTTTCTTTTCTACAAAGAAAATGGGAGCTCCTGCTGGAGAAGTAGATGGTCAAATAAAGCCTTTGGCAAGATTTTCTTGTAGGTATTCACGAAGAGCTTTCAATTCAGGCTCAGAAAGGGAATATATACGGCCAAATGGGATAGCAGCCCCAGGCAACAGCTCTATTGGGCAATCATAAGGCCTGTGTGGTGGAAGCTGATCAGCATTCTTCTTATCACAGACATCTGCAAAATCCCGATATTGTAGAGGAAGCTTAGTCAAGTTTGTAGCAACCATTTCATTAATTGTTGTGGCAACAGGTGTTACCTTAGAGGGTTGACAATTCATTAAGTAGTGTTCTGAAGGAAAGGACAAAGTTCTGATCTTCCAATCAATCTGTGGGTTATGCAGAGCAAGCCAAGGTACCACCAAAATCACTGGAAACTGTGTTGAGGAAATTAGGTGGAAAGAGATAGCCTCATGGTGATTCACTTCCACAGTCAACTTTAAGGGCACAGTCTAATGTGTAACTGACGTAAGTGGAGAACCATCAACTGTCTCCATTAACACAGGTGAAGAATTAGGAATAGACTGAATTCTATTTCCTGCTGCAAATTTAATGTCCATAAAGTTTCCGCCTGCTCCAGAATCTATCATAGCGGTAGTTGAAATTTTACGATCACTATATTGCAACGTGATAGGCACCACAAAATGAGGATGTTGAGTCAACATACCCTCTTCACCATGAGCCAGAGAAAACAAGGGTTGTGTGACAGAATCCAGTTGATCCGAAATCTGGGTTTGGTGTCGAATCTGTGCACCCTCAGCCGCCATAGCTTTTGTTCTTTTGGATTTGCTAGGGCAATTGATGGCATAGTGCCCTGCACTACCACAATACAGGCATAAATTGTGAGTGCGTCGCCACTGTTTTTCTTCGTTGGATAATGGCCCTCTTATTAGATTTACCTGCATAGACTCTGGCTCAGAGTCTGTAGGTGTTTGTGGGATCGGAGTAGAAGTTCTTGAATAGGAAATTGGAGTAGTACTTGGTCTAAAAGAGCCCTGTCTTTCCAATCTTCTTTCAGAAAGTCTCCGATCAATACGGATAGCCAAACGCACAAATGCATCAAAGTCAGCAGGAAGATCAACACGAGCTAGCTCATCTTTTATAGCTTCCGAGAGACCTTTTCTGAAGTGGAACCTCTGGGCTGATTGGTTCCAGGTAGTATCAGCAACCCACTGTCTGAATTCAGCAGCATATTCAGCCACCGAGCGCCTCCCTTGATGCAAATGAAGGAGAGTGGCTTCTGCTGTAGCACATCGATTGGGGTCATCAAAAACTAGGCACATGGCCTCAAGAAAGTCATTTAGATTACCCAAGACTGGACTGTCTTGTTCCAGAAGAGGGGAGCCCCAAGCCAGGGCTTCATCTTTGAATAAGGAAAAAATAAATCCCACCTTCTCTCTTTCAGATGGAAATTGGTGAGGTAACATCATGAAGTGCAAATGGCATTGATTTAGGAAACCCCTAAATTTTTTGCGATCTCCTCCAAACTTTTCTGGCAGGGGCAAGCGGGCCTCTTGAGCAGGTGTAACAGTAGCAGCTGAAACATCACGTGCCCTGTAGCTGGTATACTCACTGTGCATTGACTGAAATGTATTTTGCAGTTCAGCTACCTGGTCCTGCAGCACTTGGATGGTCTGTGCCTGGGTCTGCACAGTTCTTGCAAATAAAGCAACCTGCTGGGCCAATGCAGAATCTGTCCCGGCGGTCTCCATGAAAGCGCCAGATTATTCTGTAATGATATAGAAATCACAAAGTTGTGGAGACCAGTAGCCAAGGTCAGCAATAATCCAGTTCCGCAAACTTGTAGGTGAAAACAGGAACAAGGTTTATTGAAGTGATCAGAAACCACACAATAATCTGGCAAGGTACATTTGACAGGAAGTGCCTTATATAGGCCAAGGACCAGACACCTGACCAGACACAGCTGAAGAGACTTAGGTACTGATACAATTGCTAGCAGAGTCACGCTTATAAGGTCTCAATGGAATTCACGACAGGCAGGCTGGCGCAGTGGTAGGGAAGAGGTATAGCAGCCTGGGGACCAGGGTTCAAAACCCAGCAGAGTCAATTCCTCACACCAACCTTGGCTTTGCATTAAAGCTGTGTAATACAGCATGCATAAGTTTAAAGGAAGCCATGTTTGATAATGGCTACGGATTGAAGAACGAGGCATTTGTCGGCACATTTGCATGTCCCAGCACAACTTCCCAGAATGCAGTGTAATTTCTTTTTTTTTCTCGGAACTCGGAGCTGGAAGCAGGTTTTTTAACTTGCTTTAGACATTCAAATGTGAACACACTAGATGTACTTTTTATTTACTATATATATATATATATATATATATATATATATATATATATATATACAGGGAGTGCAGACTTATTAGGCAAATGAGTATTTTGACCACATCATCCTCTTTATGCATGTTGTCTTACTCCAAGCTGTATAGGCTCGAAAGCCTACTACCAATTAAGCATATTAGGTGATGTGCATCTCTGTAATGAGAAGGGGTGTGGTCTAATGACATCAACACTCTATTTCAGGTGTGCATAATTATTAGGCAACTTCCTTTCCTTTGGCAAAATGGGTCAGAAGAAGGACTTGACAGGCTCAGAAAAGTCAAAAATAGTGAGATATCTTGCAGAGGGATGCAGCACTCTTAAAATTGCAAAGCTTCTGAAGCGTGATCATCGAACAATCAAGCGTTTCATTCAAAATAGTCAACAGGGTAGCAAGAAGCGTGTGGAAAAACCAAGGTGTAAGATAACTGCCCATGAACTGAGAAAAGTCAAGCGTGCAGCTGCCACAATGCCACTTGCCACCAGTTTGGCCATATTTCAGAGCTGCAATATCACTGGAGTGCCCAAAAGCACAAGGTGTACAATACTCAGAGACATGGCCAAGGTAAGAAAGGCTGAAAGACGACCACCACTGAACAAGACACACAAGCTGGGCCAAGAAATATCTCAAGACTGATTTTTCTAAGGTTTTATGGACTGATGAAATGAGAGTGAGTCTTGATGGGCCAGATGGATGGGCCCGTGGCTGGATTGGTAAAGGGCAGAGAGCTCCAGTCCGACTTAGACACCAGCAAGGTAGAGGTGGAGTACTGGTTTGAGCTGGTGTCATCAAAGATGAGCTTGTGGGGCCTTTTCGGGTTGAGGATGGAGTCAAGCTCAACTCCCAGTCCCACTGCCAGTTCCTGGAAGACACCTTCTTCAAGCAGTGGTACAGGAAGAAGTCTGCATCCTTCAAGAAAAACATGATTTTCATGCAGGACAATGCTCCATCACACGCGTCCAAGTACTCCACAGCGTGGCTGGCAAGAAAGGGTATAAAAGAAGAAAATCTAATGACATGGCCTCCTTGTTCACCTGATCTGAACCCCATTGAGAACCTGTTGTCCATCATCAAATGTGAGATTTACAAGGAGGGAAAACAGTACACCTCTCTGAACAGTGTCTGGGAGGCTGTGGTTGCTGCTGCACGCAATGTTGATGGTGAACAGATCAAAACACTGACAGAATCCATGGATGGCAGGCTTTTGAGTGTCCTTGCAAAGAAAGGTGGCTATATTGGTCACTGATTTGTTTTTGTTTTGTTTTTGAATGTCAGAAATGTATATTTGTGAATGTTGAGATGTTATATTGGTTTCACTGGTAAAAATAAATAATTGAAATGTGTATATATTTGTTTTTTGTTAAGTTGCCTAATAATTATGCACAGTAATAGTCACCTGCACACACAGATATCCCCCTAAAATAGCTAAAACTAAAAACAAACTAAAAACTCCTTCCAAAAATATTCAGCTTTGATATTAATGAGTTTTTTGGGTTCATTGAGAACATGGTTGTTGTTCAATAATAAAATTAATCCTCAAAAATACAACTTGCCTAATAATTCTGCACTCCCTGTATATATATACATACATACCTGTTATCGCTCTTTCAATACCAAGTCAGAATGAAGGTCAATGCCATGTATTGCAAGCTTAAATAATACAATTCTGCCAATTCTCAATGCCTTTATATATTATGTACACCTTGGAATTAATCATGTATCTGTGATTGGTGTGAAGGTAGTAACTTAAAAAATACACTATTCCATAGATGGATGAAATATCTCTTATTTTGTTTTATGTGTCGGGTGAGGATATTACAAACATTGTTTTTTCTTTATCAGTGCCGGCACAGAAAATGAATTTGCCTTTTAAAGTAATCTTTTGAAATTGGTGTATGCCTCATTGATTCTTTAGTACATTATTTCTGCTTTTATTGAGAACAGTGTCTATATTGTTATGGGTTATTCATCTACATTTAAATGAAAACAAAATGGGTTGCACAGATTTTGATGGAGTCGCTTCAGAATATCAAGCAGACATTTGTTAGTGTCGCACACATTATATAGTACGGCCTGTCAATGCGCCGCAGAACAAACATTTATACATAACATTTAAAGCGCAATTTATCACACAGTGTCTGGAATCACTTTCAAGAATATACATTAGTATATTGAATTGAATTTTAAACCAAAAAAATGTATCAGTGTGTTCGCTTTATGTTCTACAATATTATGGAAACTGACAAAGAACTTATGCAGCTGAACAGTCAATCAGTCAATGATTTTCTATTTGCTGAGCAAATTAATAAGGTGAAGAGTTGAGACTGATGTGGTTTTCTTGAAAGCAGAAAAGTTTGGTATATTAATGGAATTTCCTTTCAGTTCTTAAACTTAAAAAGCCATCTGTATGATGAAAAAAAGAAATCTTTAAACAATGTTTAGTCTAAGAGTTTAATTGTGCAGTAAAAATTTCATAATGCTAATTTTTATATTAAAAAAAATAAATGTTGAAGTCTTTGCTGGTGCCTAGAGGCATTCATGATACATTAGTGATGGCTGCTTGTGCCAGGTATTGTTTACATATCTGCAGTAGCAGGGCTTGCACTTATAGCTTGCTTTGAGACCACAAGTTCTCAACTCCAGGTCTACAGCAGGTATAGGGAACATATATCATTATAAAGAGACAAAGAAAAGGTGCTAATTATTAACATCTTGTAATTGTAACGGAAAATGGAACTATATAAATGGCTAAGTGGATACTATCATGATTAGCTATTAATCTTGATCATATCTAGTAACGAATGGATATAATACAGTAGAAAAAGTATATTCCTTGCACACCCATGTGTGACTACTGCTGTATATTAATAAAATCCAGATGGACAATAATAGAAAAAATCCAGTTAAGAAATATCTGGTATGTTTCTATAAGATATGGTTGACTTCCCTCATATGGCAAATGAATTGCTTAATCCTTGGGAAGTATCAACATTTATTGATAGCTAAAAAACAATTGTTGTATAAAACAACAGAATTAAGATATGTGCAAGTACTATTCGTAAAAAACAATTATTAAGACAACAACAAATAAAGCATTGTTGTCAATATATATTTGGGGGTGAAAAAGGAAATAAAGGCTGATGAGAAAACACTGCCAGTGTCATCTATGTCGTATGCACCACTAAATCATTAATGCATAACATGCAATTCTTGGTGGTGATATCCAAAATACTGTCTATAGATACAGCCTTGTAACCATAAATCTAACTTCTGCATCCCAATCACTATATCACAATGAAAGTAATTGCACTTATCTTAAAAAGTAATCCCGACGGCTCGTTTCGCCCTGCTTAGGGCTTACTCATGGGTTAATGAACTTAGTTTGCTTAGTGCTTTATATAGCACCTCCTATCCACTTGCTGCCAATAATTAGACAACCTCATTGTTCTGTTAATCAGCGTGGTGACGTTGTGCTCGTTACTACGTCACTGCGCTGTGCGTATATTGCCAATCATACGTCCTTTTGCCCTCCATCTCTTGTTGTAACCGCGTAATGACGTAATTACTTCCTGGTTACCAAATAAGCATGCGACTCCATCAGGAGAACGCTCTAATATCTTAACCGAGGCATTAGCCACCTAGATACTCAAAGGAAACAGGGAAAGAGGGAACAAAAAATATAAAACATGATAAAACGGGCTCTCTCCAAATTAGTTACTTATGTGGATACATATGAATAATTCTCTAACCCTCCAATAATTGGGTATAAATAAATTCTTTACATCTCAATAAATCCACGCTCTTATTAAATTAATCCATTCCAACACAACTTGATGATACGGGTGTTATGAATGTGATACTGTGCTTGACTGCACTGCTAGTGATGTGAAAGTAACTAATAATAATGTATTAAATATATGTGACTGAAAAAGAATATATAAGTGAACCAATAATTAATCTATATCTAATATATATCTGTGAGTGTGAAAAATTAAAATGTACGATGAAGTGCTAAGCTACAATGAGAGTATAAATAGTTAAAATACTCTCTAAATAAAGTGTGAATTAAAATGTAGAGGACCCTCGTGTTGTCCTGGAATGGTATATGATACCCTTTCTCTATTGTCCTTCTTCAAGGTATGAGACACTATTCTAACCCTATTTAACACTATTCTAACACTATTCTAACTCTAAGCGAGGGCAGTGGGCGAGGGCCTCAGTTGCTGGCATGGAGCGCCGCAGGCGCTCCTTGCCAGCAACTGAGGACCTCACGAAGCAAGGGCCGCAGTTGCTGGCATGGAGCGCCAAAGGCGCTCCATGCCAGCAACTGCGACCCTCGCAAACTTCACGTCGCAACGCAAACTACACGACACACCAATTACGACACTCTCTAAATTTTACGAGCAACGCAAACAACACACGACACACGTTAACACACATTACAGCCTCGCAACACTCGGACGCAACTTGCGAACATTACAAAATTCAAAACACAATACATACACACAGCACATACATAAAACGGTTACTTACAGCAAGAGGTAGCATCCCGGACCTCAAAAATGCAACTTACACCTTCATTTCACTCAAAATAAAAGAGTTTAGACACTAAAAAATTTGCTAAGCGAGAGAAAAAATGGCCGCCGAACAAAACGAAAACGATTCTACACATGCAAACACCATACGAGACACGTTACCAGACATTACGACCTCGCAAACATCGGACGCTACACGCCGACATACAAACATTTAAAACACAATAAATACACACAACACACACATAAAAAGCTTACCTACAGCAAGAGGAACCATCCAGCACCTCAAAAAACCAAGTTACACCTTCATTTAAATAAAAATAAAACACTTTAGACACTAATAAAATCGCTAAGCGAGAGAAAAAATGGCAGACGAACAAAACGAAAACGAGGCTTAAGACGTAACTATACTACACTGACTCGCAAGAATGAAATACATACTATACGGCACGTACCACACTGATATTAAACACCATTATGACCACTACTACGCACAAAATGGCAGATGGAACGCAAATTGTAAGCTGGAACGCAAATCACAAAACAACTGTCACATATATATATTAATAACTAAACAACTTTCCAAACATACACATCTCATTGCCGTCATTTTTTGACGGGCACGTCGCTAGTATATAATATACATGTGTATCTATTTACCTTTATGTACTTTATTTTACTAAGAAATGCTTACAAATTTGTGTTTTGCTGCCTAAAATCAAATAGACCCTGAATGAGTCTGCCCACTGCAGAGTATGCAGACACTGCAGGGCTAGATGTGCAGTGTAGTGTCCTAGCCTATCAGCGAACATGTTGCAGAATGTTACTGAAAGATGGTCACTGATTGGATAGTAGGAGACACTGCTCTGGAACTACTACAGAGTCTTTACTACAGAGCAGACCAAAACTGGTAATATTTGTTAGATTTTAGGCAGTAAAAGTAGAGTTTTTAAATATTTCATAATAAAGCAAAGTTATCATGGTCTAGGACCAATCCTAACCATAGATTAGAGCCAGTATGTTGTTCCCATCAACCAGGATAGCAGGAATCACCAAACAGACAGCAGTCTAACCAGTTTTTTTCTCTCAATAAAACACACCATTACTATGTGTCCCAAAGAGAGCATAAGCGTTATTCAAACTTTGGGCATTTTATACAGTCCGCAAACCATAAAACTTGTCCCCAAAACATACTTTGCCTAAACAAACAGAAATGGACAAGTTATGGGATTTCAACCCCCCCCTCCCACCTTTATTTTTGCCAAACAGGAGCTTCTCTCTCTGCTAATTGGCTTGCTGGGCCAGCCCTGACCCATTCAGGGGGGAGCCTTTGGGCTATGCCCTAGCTTGTATGCTCCAAGATATCTGAGGCCACCATATCGGGTCTTTGTGAAACTTGGTAGAAGAGACAGGTATGAATTTGCTCTTGTACTAGTAAGTGTAAGGTCTAGGGTAGACTCCGTTCATAAGTCACATGCCAATTAGAAGTTATCCGCAGGCAAAGGATCAAGGGGTATCAGTTACAAGCACTTGACACCACTTAACCTTTGTCAATAAGACCACTCAACTTCAGAAAAGTATTCTATACTTGGTTAACTGCGTCTATATCTCAATTAACTGACAATCTATGGAGCCTTGGTTGAACCTGGATAAATCGGAACTGATCTGGCGACCGAGGACTAGTGGTAGTGGGTAAAGTGTGTATTTAATACAGGGCATCCTCCCCAAGTTTGTATTACTCCCTTCCATTCTAAATAGTGTGGAACCTATACCCTAACATTTTACATGACTCTGGTTTTACTCCCCGTATGGCAACTCATGCTACCATGAGATTAGCACAGCTCCGGGCTAGCTGGAACGCAGGTAATCTGTGCTCTTTTCTGGACATACTAATATCCAGGACTGTGTTTGGCAATACAGGATCAATTTTTACTACTCCAATCTGCTGTAATCCAGTCTAAATAAAATGCTTTAAATATAGGACTTTTACTTAATGAGGAATCACTCTTAAGAAGTTCTGACTTTTTCATTAGTTTTTGCTCAGTAATAATATTCTGATGGGAGCCACAGCAGCATTGAATTTGTTTGGCTATTTTAATATACAGGTCTGAGCTCCTGCAGCAAAATAAATTCAATCTTCGGTAATCGAGGATATTTATGAGATACTCTTGACTGAAATAAAGCTGTCATATTCAACTGATATGGAATTAAGTAGATACATTTGAGGAACTTTGTGGAAGCCTTTGTCACAAGCAATATCACATCAAATGTAACTTCAGTACCGCTGCTTAGAGTATGAAAGCTTTAAACTACAAAGAAGTGTCTGATGAATCCTAAAATCATCTGTCTGGAGTTGGCTTTGTGAAACAAATACACTAAATAAAATAATCTTATTAAGAGTGTAAATAATATATACAGGCTAACATATACTCAGGTCCAGCTCTACCCTATAATATTAAATGATTTCCTTATAAAGCTTTTAAAAAAGCTTTTCCTTTAAAAAAATGATGACTAAATGAAGGATAATTGTTATTACATCTGGAATGACCTACACACATTTTTATAATGCTGCTTTTCTTAATATATAAAGGAACAACAAGACACCCCGCTGTTAGCACAAATTATACATCCTATTTCATCATTAAGTAAACTATATGTGTAATCCCTTGGGGCCATGAAACCTCATTATCTAATATCAGTACCACAATGTTGTATAATAATCTTGGCTAATATCATGCTGAGAAAAACAAATAAATTCATGAACTTACACTCTGCAGTATTCAATCTTACGTAATTATAAATAAAAAGCAAGACTCTCATAAACGTGCTTTACTCACTAGCTCACATTTAACTCTTCAGATCATGTGGCTGTTCATAGGAGAGAATTCATGCCCTGAATTGTGCAGGACATGGCCACTGCTGTTGAGAGATTTACTCATCTAACAGACCGCTGTAGGGTTTTGGGTCCTATCCTGTTATGGTTACGGCACCAGTCCGCTGCTGCAGTGCGGTGACCAACCGCTAGATGGTGCTGCCGAAATTCTAGTGCTATATCATAGAGATAATGGCTTAGGTAAACTATTAGGGTTAGGGTTAGTTTAAGGGACAGGCTACCATTCTAAGGTTAGAACTTCTCAAACACATCGGCAGCGCCATCTAGCGGTTGGTGGCCACACTGCAGTGGCGGACCTGTGCAGTAACTATAACAGGATAGATCCGGGTTTTGTTTATTTTATAACTCATAAGCAATAATATAAATATTTGGAAAAAATAAATTCAATGTAACTTTAAAAATTACATTTGAACTATAGAATTTCTAATACTAGAAGAGTGACTCCCATTCCCTGTCTATTAGGTGTCCAGGGAGTGGGAGAGAATCTTCTATCAGGTCAGTTTCTTGGGCCGAGCCTTTTACATCCCTTGACCATCTTATATAAGTTGGAAAAAAGTACATTGATTCTTTTCAGTTGAAAACTATCTTTTGCTGCTAATTAAATAAAGAATTTAAGCCCCTCTTGTATGACCACTATAATGGTGCTACACCATAAGTTCATTGGTGCCTCCTTTTCTGCTGCATACTTTGCCTTAATGACATGCTATAAGTGACCCTAGTGGGCATAATGCAACAGCTATAATCAGTATATTAAATGAGACAGAAACCACTGAATTGGAAAGAGCTGTGTTATTCCTAGTAGAGCTCTACTCATGCATTAAATTGCCCTACACCCACCTAATATAAATAAGAAGGAATGACGAAGCATCCAGTGGTCTTAAGCATCACCTTGCTGGCATGTGAAATGAGAGCAATTGTTCGATAATTGGAGCACTCTTTGACACTGCTTTTTTGGGGATTATGGTGATCCAGAAGGGGAATTAGTACTTCTTTCTTAAAGCTCCCATATATAAATAACACACCAATGTACTGTTACAGAATAAGCACCATGAAACACCTCAGTCTGCACTGTCTCTATATTTGAAAGAAATGCATGTGGAGTATCATTTGGTACCTGGTAATCTATCTTCATGGAATCATGCTTCATATAGTATTTGTGACAATCCTTCACCTCTCCTACAAACCCAATCCAGCTACATTATGTTAGCAGTAGAAACATAGATAAAGGAGTCAGATAGTATGATAGTATGGAGGTGAACAGCTGAGAGATTGAGCATACCATCTTATTCCCATGGAAAACAAACTATTCCTCAGCCCGGTGACTAGAACTAATGTTTAGCACTTTCTACAGTTTTATCCCTCTATATTCTTAACAAGAATTACTTTATTAACTAGAAATATCCATCTATAATTAATTTTTATGTCAAAATATATTTAGATTAAGCACTTTCTGTTCTGTCTATGTGCTCATAATAACTTTACATTCCTGTAGAGATATTTGATAGTGTATATGGTGTCAAAATTTCCATGATGACCAAAGGGAATTTAGAGTAGTTTTATACTTTTAGACAGCCATAAGGTTCCTTAGATTGTTATATATCAATTGATTGGTGGTGGCAGTGCTTTATTACACATTTTGGGGTATAAGTGATGTTAAAGGGATTTTACAGATGACCATGAATATGCTGTTTTGTGCCTAACCATTTCACCCACATGTACATTAATAGGTAGGGTGTCTATCACAGAGACTCTTTATGCATTTTTTGTTATATAAATATTCTAACTTGGTTTATTTAATCCCCTTCCAAGTCACTTTCATTGGTCTATCAGCTACAGTAACCACTCCCTTTCTTCTTGTCTAGTCTTATATGTACTGCCATTCTTTACATCTAAGGCATGTCAACATCATGGCAGCCAGTATATGATAGGGTCACACCAATGGGGCAGAGCTTCACACTCCTAGTGTCATACTATCCATAATAAAGCAACAGATTAAAGTATTACTCTTACTCAAAATTACACAATATTTGAACTGTGAAGAGAAACATAGGAAGGCTATGTTTCATATTCTATTCTGTTAATTTATTAAATAAATATCTAAATAAATGTGATGATTACAATTAAAAAGGAGCATGCCCTGGCTATGTATTGGCTGGATTTTTCTGAACATAATAAAATAAAAGTTTTTAAAGCTGTACCAAAAACCATTTTTTTCACCAAAAACATAATCAAGAACAGTAACAATACTTTAAAAAAAAGTTGCATTTTAATATATAAGTGACTTCTCTATTAGTCTCAATAGGGAATTCCTGTTCCTTTAAAAAAATAAAAGTACCATACATCTCAAACCTGTAATACAAAGCAGTCTAGCTCGTCAAAACACACACAAAAGTCTCTATATAAAGGTATTATACATATATAAATGTATTAATGACCCTTTTGCATGGAAATAACCATTCAGTGCAGTAATCTACCTGTCTGAGAAATATCTTGCTGGCAAGTTTTGTTTCTCACAAAAACTTTGCTCGCAGCTAAGATCTAATTAGACATTATTAATCCCTGTGTGACCTTTAAATACTGCAGAGAGTGTTATTAATCTATTGTAAAGTACAAAGCTGCTTCAGAGGCACAATAAAGTACTGCCAATGAGCGCTACAGCCATTAGAAGGAATACTACTACAGTATATATTAAAATGTATGTGATAGAGAAATGAAGGTGAAATGAGAGATTAGAGGGTCATGCTAAAATGTCATATTTGTGAAGTAACATTAGCAGATATGTAAGCCATGAAAGTAAAAGCATTTTTGGTAATCTGCATCTGATTCAATGATTCCATGTTTGTATCTTCCACACATATTATCTCTTCTGGAGTGAGGGAGGGGGAGAGAGAAGGAACAGATCATGGTTGATTGAGATAAGCATTCAGCGTTTGATACCTTTCTCCTCCGTCAAACATGCTCAGTAGTAAGAAGCTTGCATTTTTTACTTACATATGCATGCCTTGCTCGTTCACCACCCACTCGTGCATTGAAAGGGTATTACATGTATAGTAGTCATGGCACCTTTCATGCACTAACAAGGTCTGCTAAAAATGTAACTGAAAATATTTTTTACAGTTGTAATGCACTATGCTAGATTTGAGTATATTGCATTTGCAATACCAACAAGTCTAGATCAGGTGCAGGAATAAGTTGGTACTACAGTGCTGAAAATTGTCCCGGATTTTTGGATTCTGCCTGCCTTATCTGTACACGCAGGGAAATGCTGAAATCCAAGACAGTGTTTGACTCTGCAGGATCGAAGTTGCCTACCCTTGGTCTAGAAACCTCTACACTGCTTGTATATACAATTATATTAACTTTATTTCATTATTCCTTTGTAATTCCCGCTGTCCTGTGTGTAATGAGGCTCATAAATGACTTTTGATCTGAAGACCACACTTCTGATTCCCTGGCATAAATAGCATATGGGGAGGGAAAAATAAATCCATAATAACATAAATACATTTTTGAGTATCCCAATTAATTTACAAAATAAGAAATATAATAATTTCAAAGATGTAAATAATAGACACATATAATGTAATAATCTAATTAGAAACATAAAGTATAACTATAATGTTTACGAGAAATGTAGACAACTTTCTTTTTGGAATATGCATAAAACTCAAAGGCAACATACATACAGCTTTCATTACTCATACTGTTTCATACAATTACTAGTTACTTTTATACAATTCTAGAATAGCTAATGACTTCCTTGTATACAAAAATGCAGTCTTGATATCTCCAAGACGCTCTACCATAACAGGCTGTCCATTGACTTTATACTTGTGCATTTCTATCCACGTTTTACTTTTCTTCTTCTATAACTCCTTCTCTTCCCACTTATCCATATTCCTTTTGTTCTAACCTTGTATATGCCATTACAGGGATCTGCAACTTTTTATAAAGATAGAGATAATCTAGGTACATCATTAGCGCTATGGATCAAACAAAGCAAGTTTATAAATACATCTGCATAAAGTTACAATTACATAAAGCTCAATACAGAAATATTCACAATTTTATGACATTTTCTGTTTTGTATTCTATTAATCAGAGCAGCAAACTGGCACTGTTTTGAGTTAACAGATAAAAAAATATTAAATCCTTTCAGAACCAAGGATTCAGGACATTTTCCTGACTCAGGAGACTAGACATGTTTGTAACATTTAGCTACGCCTCTGTTTAGACAAGGTTGCTGTTAGTTTTTTATATTTAGATAGGCAACAAATATTGTTTTTCTCAGTAGAAGTTCAGCTTTCTATTGTTATATTTATTATGGGCCCTATTCTATTAGGCAATTCGTAAAATTATACACACTTAAAACTGTTCCTAATATTGCACAGGTTCTATTAGCTACTCGCAATCTGATTGTGAGATACCCGCTAACAATCACTATGGACCAGCCAAAGATGCAAAACCGATCTTAGAATTTCATTGGTTTTAGCACAGCTCAAATATAATGAGCGCTAACTAATTAAAGTTACACAAAATTAGACCGGGAGTGCTAGATTTCAAATAAAGTCTGACCCGCAATTTAAAAAATTCTTACTTTTCTGTCAAAAATATTATGAGTGCTAAATAGGACTAGCAAGTGCTTTTTCAAACACTTATTAAAGCTGTAACAGCAATTAAACACACAATATTGTACATTAAAAGAATGGCAAATCATGAAAGCACATTATAATGAATTGCACAATAGTCTAAAACCCACAAATATGAAATTAAAAAAATATTATTTTTAAAAGTTATTTCTGATAATATTGATCCCAGAACTCAAGGGGTTAATACATATCATGAAACAACCATGGACTAAACCGGGATGATCTAATTAATTTTTTGCTAGATTGCTTGATTGCACACTAATTCTTAGCCTCCAATTGCAACGTCTGATTGCAACGATTATTTGTTAAGTCTGGTTTACTACTGGCTGCGTCTAAGAAGTACATTGCGGGCTTGCTTAACTATTGCCAGATCATATGATCATGCCCCCTGAGATCAGACTTAAAAAGGCAGGGTTTGCCATGAAGGCATACCTATATTTGCTGGATTTTGAGTGTATTTGATAGAGGAGAATCAGTAGTGTTTGCCAACATTTTTTTGCATGAAAAAATATTAAAATAAAAATTTAACAACTTACCTTGAACCAAAATATCTTGTAATTTCTGACAGTTGAAAATCAGGGTTACACCCCCTCCAAACTCAGGATAAATTCACATTAATTAAAAAAAAATGTTTTGGCCAATCAGGAGGATGCAGAGGTTGAAACATTTCCACCACAATCTGGGGTTGCTGTCTGTGCTGCAAAGCAGCCTGTGATACGTAGTCAGACTCTGATATGAAAATACATAGTATTTTCTAATATGTGCCGATCTGTGCAGCACATTCACACTAGATTACACCTGCAAGTTGTCTGTTCACTGCATCACTGCTGCTGATGTTTATTTCTCTCTGCCTCTCTGTGACCTTACCAACCATGTGACTGGCAACACTTCCTCTGGAAGTTATAAGCTGTACCCAGATGCTATGCAGCCGGGTACACTGTTATGTCTTAGGGGTGTGCAACTCTAGATAGCAGTAGCCAGCATATAAATATGTAAGTACATTCAACTTTTCAATATAATACATATTTTAAACTAATCAGTGGCTGTTTTTAAGAAACATTTGAAACCCAGGAAACTTTTGTATACCTTTAAAGTTGGAATTTGAGAGCTGGAGTCAATAGAATACATATACACATTTATTCAAAAAACAAACACCTGCAGCAAAATGTATGAGTTTAAGGCATTTGCGGGCTTATAATCGAATAGGGCCTATGTTGGTTGTATGTTACACAAGAAAAAAAAACAAAAAACAAAGGTAGTAACTGAGTAAAAAACATTTTTCATTAATTTGATATTTTGTATTTTTAATAGAACAAATATGATCAATACAATTTTAGCTAATAACAAAAGTTCTGGGTCTTGTGAGTACACTAATAATAAATGTGGGTAACATTCAATTTATTTCTGACCAATACAAGCCGTGAAATGGAAAAAGAACAGGAGGCTTTCCTTACCTCAATAAGCACATCATACACACCCAGTGCCTGAAAAAGGCTAGTAGGTTAGTCTACCCCTATACATCATATCATGCTTTGAAAGTCAATTTTGTCAGATCCAAAAGAATTCAAAAATAAAGAATTACAAAATACACACAAAGCATCATTCCCTAAAAACACTTTATAATTTTACAGAAAAAAAGTAAGAATTTAAAAACTGCAGGCAAACATTCTCCCCAATCCTTCCCTCTAACCCTTTTCTGCCTGAGACAGATCCATGGAGGTGCATTGTGGAATCATGCGACTCCCCACTGGACAGCAGGGATGATGGGGTGAACCCCAGTAGTATGATCACTAATATATGGGGAAATATAAACATTGAAAATACTGCCCAATAGGGAATGATATTTATATTGAAATATAATCTACTCTCCCACATGCCCCGGATCAGTGGGGAGAAGGGCTGTTATAAAAATATTTATTTATATTTATAGGAATGTAATAAAAAGGGGATATGTCTTCCTCCAACTCCCCCTGTACCACCAGTGCTGCTGATTACCTTTGCTACATGGCAGGGGAGGTCAGCTATTTTTGCCCACTACCTTATATTAATGTAGTTGGCCTCTAGAGCCCAAGCATCCAACCATGTTAATTTTACTTGGTTGGTAGTGTGAGGGTTAAACTCATGCTTTTATATATGAGTTCATTAGAAGAGACACTTGGTGATCTCTACTCAGTCATGTTTAGTGACAGCGGATTCGTTTGCTGACACTTGTTCTTTAAAAATAAAAATAGTGAAAGATTACTGAACATTTTATTGCCCATTTATAGACTTGTTTCAAATAGCATAATTGTAAGTTACAATGTTTTAATGAATAAACAATGAATAAACATGTGAACTCTTTCAAATGTGTACATGAAAGATACACACCCTGTTGTCGCGTTTTTGTACATTGCACTTCAATGTGTATCATAATAAACTTTAGAGAAAAAAAAAACACCTAACTTAGTACTTTAGTTTCATGAGTTACTTTAGATATTTTTAATTTTTGTGGTGCTGTCTTTTAAACGTATATGGACATATAACACTGTAATTCTACATAAAAATAAAATACATTTACATATACATTGCAATTTAAAATGAATCCCACCTTAGCTATAAATCCCCTCACATGTATTGTTGTGCTTTATAAATTAACTAGCGAATTGCCCGTCAAAAAATGCTGGTCATAAAATTGTAAGGCAGGTTTGCCACACAAAGTAAGGGTTTTAGTTGTCTGAGTTCCTTCGGCGCTCATTGCGAGCCTCATGCTGAGCGCCTTCAGTGATCATCATGTGGCTCGCAATGAGCACCTTCTGCACTCATTGTGAGCCTCTCCCCTTGTGTACTTTTGCTCCTCTGAGCACCCTCAGCGGTCAATGTGAGCCGCACGCTGAACGCCTTCAGTGTTTATTGCAATCTTCTTTCCTGGTCCTTTTTGTTTTTTCTATATATCTATTTTTTTATGATAATTAATTAATTAATAAAATAATAAATTATTATACTTTACCTATTTATAATTAATATATGCAGCAAGCAATATCCTGAAGAGCTAACAACCTTTTTTGATTTTCCTGCAGCATACAATGTACATTTGCACTCTTGCTGAGTTGAGGTGTGTCAACAATGTGTAGTGTAAATAGGCTGCGTGTGCGAGGGGAAGTCGTTTGTTTAGCTGTGTAATTCGGCATTTTGGAATGGTAATGTTATTAGTTGCAAGTTAGTGTTGTAAAATGGTGGCGATTGTCTATGTGTTACGCGGGTGTGGAGCATTTTGCGTCCTCCCTAATAGTGTATTTTATACCTCGTACGTTCCTGTGTAAAAGTATCATGTGGCTGGTGTTTTTTTGCGTGTTTATTGGTCTTATAGCCTCGTTTTTTTCATCCGCCATATTTTTTTCCACTTAGGTGATTTTCGAGTGCCAAAACTGTAAATTGTGGTTAAATTGTCGTGCAACCTCACTCCCAGACGTCGTAGCTGTCCCCCCTAAGTGCCGCAGGTTTTTTTTTTTTTTTCAAAGTCCCTCTTTCCTTTTTCAAACTGCTATGGGTCTCGCATTCTGAATTGTGTAATTGAGATTTCTGTTGATGTGTAGTTCCGCAGGTCGTAGGGATGAGCGCCTATGGCACTCATCTCTACCAGCACAGTGAGCGCCGGCCTAAGTCGTACGGGGTCATAGGGATGAGCACCTATGGCGCTCATCGCCACCAGCGCAAGCAGCACCTTTGGTGCTCCATGCCAGCAACTGCGTCCCTTGAGCCCGCAACATTAGCAACAACCCGCAATGCTCACAACTATATATGTGATTATGTGATTGATAAAGAGTCGGGTGTCATTTGATAATTAGATGAGATACCTTCTGATTGCAGAGTATGTATCATGTCAATATGATGTAACCAAACACTGTTTTCAGTATGTAGCCGTAATCATCATTAGCACTCTTAAATTATAAATAGATGGAGTGGATTGTACTTTATAATTGCTACCTTGGGTTATAAAAGTTGCATATATAAAGTACACACCCAGCAGAAGAGCTAGTGAAAGGAGGGTCCCGGTGTAAAATAGTTCAGGGCCCCCTTTCAATTTCACTATACAAGGTAGGAACATGTATGAGTCAACAGCCAGATATATACTTGGGTGTTCAGATCACCTTTCTATAAAATAATTATCTCTCTCCCCTAATAAAGGTAGCAGAGGGCCTCTATCTATTGTGCACCAACAGTAGCTCAGACGCTGTATACACCATTCTCAAGTACCGCGGTGTTGAAATGAGCACCAACATCAACAGTGATACCAGCTTGGGCTCCATATGCAGATGCAACATTAATGTTGCTTATACCAGCTCACGTACAACCCAACAACACTATTAACAAAGTTATTGCAACAAATATTGTCAAAGTAACTTAAAACTTTATGCTCTTTTTTTTACATTAAGATAGGCATTTATGTGACTTCTATTATCTTGCTTAAAGACAGAAAGAAAAGAGAGACACCCTTTTGTATCCAGAAAAAACTCCTCTATTTAGTTGATAAAGTAAATAAATGACATAATTTAAAACTTATAATTTGTATTAATGTTTTTTTTTTAAATAAGGTTTAAAACATATTTAAAACACATTTGACACAGAAAATGTCTTCTTGATTATTAATTATAGTTGATCTTGCTGTACTTTCAATCTTCTTGTCACTAATTCTGATATAATTTTTAGTGTCCACCGTAGACACAGCTTTATTTCCTGATTTGCGTCACTATAGCAGAGGAGCGCAAAACAGCTGGGCCCGGCTCACTTCAATCCTTTGCCATCCGTTAAAATTGTTACAATGACATCCTTCCCGAGATAGGCATTTATGTGATTGTGGAAATATTGATAATAAGATCAATAATAAAAAAATTGAGCCCGAGTTAACTCCTAAGTTATTTTCTTCCTAAATATTTATTAAGAACTTCTATTATCTTACCTGCACTTGCAATCAATCAAAACATACCCTCTGTTAGAGCAGCAACACAAGAATCTGTAATGCGAAGGAGCGGGATATGCTGACCGAAATCCAAGAAAAACTATAGCAGTTACACATGAAAATAACATCACATAACATCATGGGCTAAATTCAAGATTCAATTAAACTAAGAGTGAATCACACAGTAACAGTTGCACAGTTGGTTATTTTTGCCTCATTTTAAGGAGGCTGCGGCAGTAACATAGGAGCTATTAGTTTCAGTCCATTTATGTAAGTTAAGACAAGCCTAGATTGATGTCTCTGTAATCTATACAAGTTTTGAAAGGCACCTTAAAAACATAGTTACCTGTATAAATACATATTTTCAGTTCATGTAAATTTAAGAGAATCAGAAAAGCATGCAATTACAGCGATACCATCCTTTTTTTGCAGACATGTCTATTAGCAAAAAATGCTCTTTTTATTAGGTTAAAAAGTCGGCATCCAATTCTCAGCTCTAACAATGATCCATTCTAAATGTTCCAAGTGTGCTCTTGGTAAAACTATCCTGCTTTTAGTAAAAATAAACCATGCAAATGTCAATTTTCTGCTCAAGTTAACATGAAATAAAGATTTAACTTGCCTGGGGAAATATTTTGATTACTGCTGCATATCTGGAAGTAAAAAAAAATCACTTTTGAGTACTTACACTTGTCACCGAGCAATCAAATAAGAGCGCTCACAGAATATCACTGTGGAAACTTGAATAAGATGTAATTGTTGTAACACTGAATATATAAACATACAGTATAAAAGTTACACATAGAATTGATGAATCATTAAGTGGCCTTGCCATCACTCCTTGATGATTGTAGCCTGGAGGCAACTAAGTAGAGCAAGACATGCACTGCAAACTGGTCTCTGGAGACAGCGAGAAGGAATATGATTAGGAAGTTAAAATACGTTTTGTAAAGTGAACATAGCCACCTATTAGATCCAAAGTCAGCCTCTTCTAGGGTCAAAAGAGGAGTCAGACATCACAGTCAGCCATCAAAGCCGGTGCCAGTGCATTGCAAACATGCATCTCATCCCACCTGGACTGAGGCGTTTTATGGGTGTGTTATAGGATAAACACTAGCCATGATCACATCACAGCATTCACTAAAGCATTTCTCTGCTCTCAACTAACCTCCCTTCAGCTATCCAACATCACAAGCTTTACAGTGTCTATTACCATAATTATGACTAATTGTATTGTCTTCTATAATAAAGTACATTTTCATTTCATATGTTTCACTGTAACATATTCCTAGCTCATCTGCATATCACTTTTTAAAGGGACATGAAACACAACTGTTTTTTCAAGCATTTAAAATAGCATGTTTCAAACATTGTTTTTTTTTTGCATGAAAAAAATATTAAGTAAACTTGTAAACTAGTAAACTAACAAGCACATTTTCTTTAGTTTGTAGATCTTATTTACTGGTGTATTGCAAGCCCCCAAGAAAATTAAATAGGGGCAGTGCAGACGCAGCTGCTGCAGGAGAGTTCGCAGCAAGACGCCGGGAGCCCGTGCTGCAGTGTGAGGCTGGCCAGACAGGAGCAGCGGCGCATTGATCCCCAGCTCATCAGCTTGGCAAGGGGCTTGAAGAGCCCTGAGACCCCAGAAGACCGCCAGGGGGGTAAGTCGGGCGTCAGCCCCGCACCTGAGGGCAGGGGAGCAGCAGGGGGACACTCAGGGCCCTGCAGAGGGAGGTGCACTACTAGGGGCCACCAGGTCACACAGTAAACCCCACAGCTAAACCCCCTGAGGAGCCATACACAGCCCAGGCCTTGGAGGACAGGGATCAGAGGTCCCCCTGGGAATCCCTAGGAGATAAAGACTGTGCACTATCTGTGCATAGCAACAGCAGCTTGACTACCATATTGTGTTTTGTTCACTTTCTATTCTTGAACCCAATCTGCATACCAACACTGCTACAGCGCATTTCCTCCTTATATAACTGCCGCAACCGCACCTTGAAGACTGGGTAGGCAAAACAACTTGCCAGGCTCACTGATCAATTTGGATAAAGCAATAGCACCGCCTAGTGGCATACTGAGACCAGTGCGGCTTAAAACTCATTTCAAGTCCTGCACTGAAAAGTTTGCACAGATCACACTTGGTGGGACTCTGATAAGTACACAACCCAGATCTGCTGGGGGCACTGAACTGCGGGGCATATCAGCCTAAGGAGATGTAGCTGAAGGAGCCGAGCACAGTTCCCGCCGGCAGGGCCTGAGAGATGCCAAGATCTCAGTACAGAATCTAGATATGAACAGACAAGACAGACTACAACAGACCTAAATACTTGAGAGGTAAAAGCTAATACCGAGTGACCCCCCCCAGTGGAATCCATCCGTTGTCTGGACACTCAATGGCTACCCCGGGTAGAAGCAGCTCCATAAAAATGGGGAAAAACAAAAAGTCATTAACATCCCAAAAAATTTACGAACATTTCAAGGCTTCAGAAACACAGGTGGCACTGATGAAGGACCCTGTCTCGGAGCAATCTGACACCTCTGACCTGGAGCCCCTGGAGGGGGCCCCACAGCCTGAAGTCTCCATCAACAGCGATTCACTGGCAAGAATTGAGGCTCTCCTGGCCTCTCACATAGACAGGGCGGTCATATCTTTGCAGAAAGACATACATGAGATTGGCCAAAGGACCCATCAACTTGAAGAGACCGTTGACCAAGTGGTAGAGGCCCAGGAGAGAGACAGGGCCACCATTGCGGATAACACCTCCCGTATTTGTGGCATAGAAGATAAACTGGAGGATTTGGAGAATAGATCCAGGCGATTCAAGGATCAGAGGCGTGCCTACGGCAATAGTCGACCTTCCTCGCTACCTTAAGGCCACGATCGACGAGATCCTCTCAGGTCATCCAGACCACGAATGGGAAGTGGAGCGTGCCCATAGAGCCCTTGGGGGAAGTCTTAACCTAGACCTTCCCAAAGACATCATTGTAAGGCTACTACGCCAACAATCAAGGGATCTAATCCTGGCAACTACACGCAAGAAGGCTGTGATCACAGGCCCAGACGGGGCCAAACTTCAATTTTTTGCGGATCTCTCCCCTTCCACACTTCAAAAACGGAGGCTGATGAGGCCAGCCCTGGAAGTTCTTCTCCACCACGGCATCAGGTACCGTTGGGGATTCCCATTTGCCCTTATTTTTTCAGTAGGGAGCACCCAGTATACAACACGTTCTCTAGAAGACTGCCAAGAACTTCTGAAGAGTCTGGATCTCTCTGGGGGGGACCCGACCTCGGCATCACTTGCATCAACAGCTTTACCTCTCCCGAAAAGGCAATGGTCTGAAGTGACCAGGCACAAGAGGCCCACTGACCAAGCCTCAAAGACCACTCATAGACGACCCTCGCAGATCATGGACTCGTAAATGCAATAATTCAGCTGCTGCCAACTCCAGTGACTTTCAAATAGGCTGGTCCGCTTGAAAAGACAACTGGCTAGCAAAGACTTATTTCGGCATCCTAAGGATTTACAAGGGCTTAAAAACACCATATCAAAATTCCCTGGTAGAGACTAACATGGAAGCCACCTGGAACTGACCTGGCCTTTTCCCAGGACGTGTTATTTTTCTTACTTTTTTTACTTAGGTCTTCAAAGGAGCCTGGGGCCCTTAGCGGGGCCATGTTTACCAAAGACTTTTGGAATGTTACTAATCCATGTTTTGCTTTTCCTCCCCTCTTCAGCAGGTGTTAGCTGACTGATAAAGCTATAAGTTTTAATACACATGCAGATAGTATAGCCAGTCCGTCAGGATCTTTCTTTACTGGACCGGGTTTAAAAGTTTACTCTGCTTTAGTCAAGATAAAAAATTATGTTGTTAAACGTTTAAATAAGCTATTCATGTTTCTGTCTTTATTCTGTTTTCTTAATACTTTTCTAGGTTACTTTTGCTTGGCCTTGCCGGCGGGAATTGGAACAGAGGCTCTAGGGTTCCAAGAGGGTAGAATGTTTAAGACAAGACGGGTGGTCTTGGGACAGTCAGACCTTTTGGCAGCAACTGTTCTCTCTTCCCTCTGTGTTTTCTTCATTGCTGCTCTTCTCCTTGTCACCTATCAGCATGGGCTCTCTTGCCCCTGTACTCCCCCCTACTGCCTAAACGAAACTTGCCACTTGGTGCCTCCTAGTTCTTGTTTTCTCTTTCTCTATGGCTGTTTAGGGGATTTTGAGCCAAATCAGGGTTTGCTCTACATAGCTGGGCTTAAGGCGGCGGCCTGTCTGCTGGACAGTGGGCCAAGTTGCCTGGCCTCAGAGAGTGGAGGACCCCTGGTACTATTGGAACGGATCTCATTTCAGCCTATTGAGTTGGGTTCTAGTAGTTCTGAGATACTGCCAGACTTGTCCGGTATAATCCTGCCTCCCTTAGACTTCTTGGGACCGCCTCTGCACTACTTATACTCATGCCTCTTTTCCCCCCACAGAGCTAATCATACTGGACCTCTTCTTGGCCGGGCTCAACCTCTCCTATCCCCCAGAGCGGGAAATCCGCTCTGCACTCCCTCCTCGGCGCTCCTCCGGAAGGGTAAGGCTACATTAATGCACCAGAAATATACACCTCAAGTCTATCCATGACCGCACCAATGACACTACTTACCCATAATGTGAAAGGTTTCAACTCCCCTTTCAAGCGAAGGAAGGCTTTCCTATACTATAAGACCCTTAACCCCATGGTGATCTTCTTACAGGAGACACATTTCGCCAGGAATAAAGCCCCAACTTACCTCGACAAAAATTATCCTCATTTTTACTACTCTACCCAGGTCACCAAAAAAGAAGGAGTGGCGATTTTGCTCCACAAGAGCCTCCAATTTCAAATGACAACCAAGATAGTGGACCGGGAGGGCTATTACATCATTTTAAAGGGGACGATTCTGGGTTCTCCAGTTTCACTAGCCTCCTACTATGCCCCCACGAAAGCACCACATAAGACCCTGATCAGATTCTTAAGGGTCCTGGAGGGGGGAGAATGGGGCAAACTAATTATAGGAGGGGACTTTAATCTGGTATTAGACCCAGTGGCAGATAGATCTAAAACTTCACAAGAAGTTCGCTTCTCCAAAAAAAACAGGCAAATCTTAAAACTTCTGCACTCCTTAGATCTGGTTGACGCCTGGAGAGGTCTGCACCCCAGAGGAAGGGACTATACTTTTTATTCCACCACACACGGGACTTATTCCCGTATAGACACAATATATATATGTAATTCGCTTCTAGACAGCTCAAACAAAGCGGCTATTGTTCCGTGCACCTGGTCGGACCACGCGGCGGTCACACTAGAGGTAGACCTGGGAGTTCAATTTCGGATGCCCTATACCTGGAGACTTAATGAATACTTAGTTTCGCAATCCAGATTCCAGGAGCAAACTGAGAGGGAGTTGGTGGAATTTTTTGAGTCCAATGCGGGTGGGGAGACAGGGGCGGGTTGGGTCTGGATGGCGCACAAAGCCTACATAAGGGGGGTGTTTATCAAGCTAGCCTCCCAATTCAGAAAACAGAACAGGCTAAAAGAAAAGGAGCTATCAGGGAAACTATCTCAATTGGAGAGGCAACATCAGCTTTCTCCCTCGATAGCTTTAAGGAAACAGATAGATAAGGCCAGGCTAGAGCTGGATAGTATTTTGACCATAAAAACTGATAAGGCATTAAGGAGGACTCAACATTTGTTTTATGCTAAGGCGAATAAACCTGACAAGCTACTAGCAAGGAGCTTAAAAGCTAAATATGCTCAAGCCAGGGTATCCCAAATCAAAAATAGGAAAGGCGATCTCACCTACAGCCAAAATGAAATCCAGGAGGTCTTTAGGGACTTTTATCAAAATATTTACTCCACTCAGAAATTGGCCTCAGATAATGTTATTCATTCCTACCTAAACTCCCTTGATTTGCCCCAAATTTCACCCCTGGACTTACAAAATTTGAATAAAGACGTGACGGTCAAAGAAATTTTAGATGCCATTAAAGAACTGAAGCTAGGGAAGTCCCCCTGTCCGGACGGGTTCACTAACATCTATTACAAAAAGTTCTCGGAAATACTGGTCCCCCATTTATGTAGTCTCTTCAATTCAATTCTAAGAGGAGAGACAACTCCCCCAGAGCTGAATCATGCGGACTTGACGCTCTTCCCCAAGGAGGGCCGGGATCCAAAGGAAGCTAAAAATTATAGACCAATCTCGCTTCTTAATGGGGACGTCAAACTGCTGGCCAAAATTTTCTCCCAGAGGATCTCGATCTTCCTACCCGCCTTAAAACATAAGGACCAATCAGGCTTTATTCCAAACAGGCAGACTAGTGATAACATCAGGAGGACTTTAAATGTCATTCATTTGGCCAGGGCTAGGGGTCTCCCTGTGTGCCTACTCGCATTGGACATCGAAAAGGCGTTCGATACCCTGGAATGGCCCTTCCTTTTTTGCCACTTTGGATAAGTTTGGGTTCAGAGGAAACTTCTTAAACCTGCTGCGTACTTATTATACACTCCCCAGGGCCACACTAAAATTGCCTGGTTCTCATACGGCCTGTATTAAAATCGAGAGAGGTACGAGACAGGGCTGCCCATTGTCTCCTCTTCTCTTTGCTCTGGCCATTGAGCCTTTGGCTCAGGCGATCAGAGTTAACTCCTCTATAGAGGGGGTGCGGGTGGGACACCAGCAACTAAAATGCTCCTTGTTTGCTGATGACCTGCTTTGCACCCTTTCGAACCCTAGCTCTTCTGTAGGCGCCCTGATGGACACGATAGGAGTCTTTAGCAATGTGTCAGGCCTGAGGTTAAACCAGGACAAGACAGAAGCTTTGAGTGTTGGGATCCCTTTGGATATTTTGAATCACCTGAAGGGAGTACACAAATTTCTATGGCCCCCCTCACACATCAAATATTTAGGGATTAATTTGACCAACTCATTAACTAATTTGTATAAAGCTAACTATCCACCTCTCTATAGGGCTCTGCGGCGAGACCTGGAAAATTGGACAAACCGACATATCTCATGGACGGGTAGAGTAGTCACGGTTAAAATGAATATTTTGCCGAGGCTGCTCTATCTTGCCAGGACGCTGCCAATCCAGATAAAAAATACAGAATTGGCCCACTTCCAGACCCAAGTGTTTAAGTTCATATGGAGAAATAGACCCCCTAAGATAGCGAGAAAAACGATGTACGTACATAAATCCAAGGGGGGCCTATCTTGCCCTAATTTCCTGAGTTACTTCAGAGCAGCCCAGCTTGCCTCTATCCCACTAGCTCACTCCATTCCACTTCAACCAAACTGGGTCTTTGTAGAGGAGTTGCAGATGGCCCCGCTTACGTGGGGTATTATCCTGTGGGCTCCAGGTGCAAGCGCTTTTTACTCTAGAATACAGAACCCCATAACTAAGTTTACACTGAGAGTTTGGATCTGGGCTAGGAGGAAATACAAACTGACTTACCCGGTTTCTCCCCTCACATCGATCTTTACATCGCCCTCCTTATTAACCACCATCACTGCAGAGTCCAAGGAATATTGGACTTCGCATGGTCTGGATAAGCTGGGGGCTTGGTTTGAGGGAGGGATTATGAGAACTTCAGAATCCATGATTAGGAACTTCGAGGTTCCACACTGGGAACACTTTAATTACATTAAAATAAGGAGCTGGATTGATGAGATACAAAGAACCCATGGACCCCCGAGGGAAACTTGGATGTCGGTGGTGTGTAAGAGTGAGGCCCTGTCCAAAGGAATCTTGGGGTCAATATACCAAATTTCAATAGTCCACCTAGCACTTGGAGGCCTTCCTTTGTATCGAGGTGGGAGTTGGACCTAGGGCAAATTTGGGATGGGAATAAATGGGCTGAATCCTTAACGAACCTATCTAAGGGTTCACTTAATTATAGTTTATTAGAAACCTCCCTTAAGATTTTACATCGGGCATATACAACTCCAGTTCGACTAAATAAGATATCCCAAACAAACTCAGATAGATGTTTTAGGGGGTGTCACGGAAGGGGAGACTTCATTCATACTTGGTGGAGTTGTCCTAAGGTATTTAAAATTTGGTCTGAGACGACGAATCTAATTTCGCTAATACTCAAAACCCCACTCCAACCATCAATAGCAGTCTGTCTCCTGGGAGCACGCTTCTCAAAATTGGGAAGGGAGGGGAATAAACTGGCCCAACTGATATTTCTAGCAGCTAAGAACACTATCGCAAGACGATGGAAGAGTAGGGATATTAATTTCCATGATGTAACAAACAAAATAAACTTTATTTGCATTAATGAGCGGATGACCCATATCATATCAGATACACATCACTGCTTCCTGGAGGTTTGGGAACCCTGGATTCTATTCACAGACAGTAATATATAATAACTAAGTTAAGGGAACACATTAAAGAAGCCATTCCTGATGTGCGGCTGGGGATTGGAGTGTGGAGCGGACGGGGAGAAGTGGTGAGAGGTCCCGGAGAGATATTTCTTCAGTACGCCAAAGGTACAGGGGGGGAGGATGGCTACCTTAAGATTGGCTGAGCAGGGAATTAATGGGGGATGACACCCCACCATAGGTGTTATATAATGTCATTGTTTTTTTGTTTTTTTTTTCTATTTTATTTTCTTTTAACATATCTCCTGCTGCTCAGGTTCATCCATGGAAATGTGAATTACTGCAATTTGAGCAATGTGACTTTATAAGCTGTATATATTGCTGAGTATTAAGAAACTAGTGTGAATATTTTTGGACAGAATCACACAAAAAAAGAAAAAGAGTTGGAATGGAGTTTTTATTTAAATGGAATGGTTTTAATATATTAGCAATATGATGTTAGTTATAAGACAACATGTGGACTATGTTTTTCATTATTCTTTTTGTTTTGTCATTGCAATTCCAGAACTTCTCAATAAAATTTATGTTATAAAAAAAAAAAAAAAAGAATAATAAATAAAAAAAAAGTAGTATGTGAATTAAATGTTAATTGAAGTGGAAGGCAACCAAAACCGCAATCCCCCCCATTGAAACATTGCTAATTGTTTTAAAAGGGGAAACAAATAAATTCCTTCCTGCCCTCAGATACTGGCGATCAGATTCCTCCCTGGATCAATACTCCATCTCTGATTATCCAGGATAACCCTGAAAGCCCTTATTATTAAAAAATATATATATCTATCGAATCCACTGTCACAACCTCCTTTGGTAGAGAATTTCACATTTACCCACCCTTTACTGTGAGGAAACCTGTTTCTTTTTTAAGGTGCAATATTTTTCCTTCTGACATCAAGGGATGTTCTCTGGTCAATTTAAAAATGTCTTGACACAAAAAGTTCAAAGCTTTATATTGACCCTGGATGTATTTACATAATAACATTCCCTCTTAGACGCATGTTTTTCTAGAGAAAATAAGTTCATTTGATTAGTCTTTCTTCATATCTTAGCCCCTCCTTACCCTTATTAGTTTTTCTTTGTACTTTTTTCCAGTTCTAAAATGTCCTTTTACTGAAGTAGTGCCCAAAATTGTATTCCAAATTCCAAATGAGGGTGTACTAGGGATTCGTAATAATATTTCACTTCCCTTTGCTTATGCTGCTTGGCATTGAGCACTGTTACCTAGATGGTTGTCCACAAGTACTCCCAAATGCCTTTCAATATCCGATACCCCTAGATTTGTTCCATTAAGATTATAAACTGCACGGCTAAGTTTCATTTTTAAGTGCATAACTTTACATTTATTTGTATTAGATCTCATCTGCTATTTAGTTTATTTTTCTAATTTATGCAAATACCTTTGGAGGGAAATAACATAATTTCCTGATTTAATTACTTAAAGTCATTAATAAATATGTTAAAAAGGAGAGGACATAATACTGAACCCTGAGGATCCTCACTTACAACACTGGTTTAATCTGAGTATGTTCCATTTACAACAACCCTTTGCTTCCTGTCTTTTAGCCAGCTCTCAATCCATGAGCAGATATTTACTGCAATTCTTGTATCCCTTAGTTTTCACAATAGTCTTCCTCGTGGCACTGTATAAAAAGCCTTTACAAAATCCAAAAATACTACATTCACTAAGTTACTTTGATCCAAGTTCCTATTAACCTCCTCAGATAATTGAATTATATTTGTTTGACATGACCTATCCCTCATAAATCTGTGTTGACTCCTACTTATAATCTTGTTCAAACAGACATATCAGACATATTCTTGTATATTATCCCTTATTAACTGTTCTAAAAGCTTTCCTACTACAGAAGTGAGGCTTACAGGTCTATAATTCCCTGGATTTGCTCTTGCCCCTTTCTTATAGGTATCACATCTGTTTTTCTCCAGTCACCTGGTAGTGACCCTGTGTTGAGTCTTGAAAAAGTAGATATAATGGCTTGGCAGTCACAGAACCCAGTTTCCTCAGTACCCCTGGATGTGATTTACACCTTTTACTTTTATTTCAACATGGTATATGGCAATAAGTATGTATATTTAGTAATGATTTGAATGTTCATTTATGTTCAGCATTTTAACCTATCAGTTCTTTGTCTCAGTCTATAATGTTATATGTGTCCTACCCTTGGACCATTAACATCTGCCATTGTAAAATTAAGAGTTTATGTTTGCCTGTTACAACTTTGTTTTCTGAATAAAATCTCAAATGAGACGTTGTTCTGATCACGGTTTCTGAAATGTACCCTCTAGCTTCCCTTGTTCTCCTACTCTCCATTTCATTTTTTCATCTACCCCACCCTATAATGCTTGAATAAAAAATGTCCACCCCTCATTCCCACACATTAATTCCTGGATTCCCCGCATTCTGAAATTTACCTAGGTTTGTGGCTCAGTTAAACTGCCCCTAAATTGAATAATTTATTTAAGGGTAGGACACATATAATTTTGAGTGATTGCTTAAACTGATGTTAATTACAATAAACATACACATCTAACTGGCTGTCAGCAAATTGGAACATAATAAAGAATAAGTTAAAAAGAATTTAATTAATTAATTAATGCAGTAATTCCAAAATAATAATGAAGATGTATCAATTATAACCGCTTCTGTAAAAAAAAAAAATTTAAAGGACCACTGACTACAGTTCAAGAAAATAGACACTTGTTTATGAAGTATGTACCAAGTTAACAACATTCACAGCTGTGAAAGACATGGACATATTTTTTTTGAGAATATCGGAATTTTTGAAGACTCTGTTTGTCAAGATTCCCCTGACCACCAGTCCTTTGGACTCTTATTTACGTGGTTGTGGGACTGGAATCAGGATTTTACAGTATGTCTTTATAGTTATGTAATATGTTATGTTGATTACTGTATGTTTAATTGTGTCCAGTTGATACTGTATGTTTAATTGTGTCCAGTTGATGGCTGCCATGATCCTGTACAATTAAGGAAGTGTGTATATGCTCCTAATAAAAGGGGAGGAAACCTATCTAGAAAATAAATGTATATGTCAGCTTTCCTAGAGAAGATAATAATGAAGCGGATGTTATGATACATTGCAGATGAAACATTCTCAATAGCAATTTATACAAAATCCAGAAGACGCACAAACTGTTACAGAATGTTATCAGTTCAAGTTTAAATATACATTTGTTTATGAGTACAGGAATCCATTTTGTGTTTGTTACATCACATAATGAGAGCTGGATGATCGGGGGGGGTGTGTGTGTGTGTTTGTAGTTAGTGGAGGGAGGGATAGGAGAGTAGGTAACGGGCAGAAGTCAAGCTCCTTTTTCAGATAAGATTGAAATTGACATCACTCCCCTTCACTCTCACTGGCCCAGAAGCAGATTCTTTGCACCGAAGGATGGAACAGCTCTCCAGAAATGTAAATGCACCTCTCAACCACACAACTTCCACCAATATGTCTCGGAAACCTCCAGGGTTCTGCAGAAGCATCAGAATGTATTTATTTTTTCTAATAAACAAATAGCTATATGACCTTTTTCCTGGTTACTTATGCTTAGTCAGACTCAATATGTTCAAACATATATTAGTTTTTCATTGTTTAGTGGTCCCTTAATATTCTTCAAATTGTATTGAATTATTAATTATTAAAGGAACATACTTTACATCTGTAAATACTTTTGTATAAATCAGCAGTATAAGACGAGCTTAGGCTGTTATTGCACTCTTAACAGGTTGTTGAGGCAGTTCCCACAGAGTTAAATCTGTCATATATGTAAGTGATGGCATTAGGGGCAGAGCTAGTTTTTATGTGGGTAACGGTCAAAATGTTCCTCTCACCACGACCATGTGTGGAAGATAAGAAGCAATACAAGATTAAAAAGAGCTATAGGCAGCTATTGTACCAATACTGACATTACAAGCATAGTCTGCTCATAGCTTGAGTATAATTAGTTTATTGTAATTAATTTCCCATTACCTTTAATATAAATATTTTCTGAATAAAGACTCTCATTGTTTCTTGCTAGTTAACAGACACCCTCACTTACGATTTACCTACTCAGAATTTACAATTGTTGTGCTTGCTGTACGCGTATAAAACACCACAATCCTCAGGGCAAGTATCTATTTTTGTTAAAACTGCACATACACTCAAGGCGGTTTAATCCTGATGATGTTGCCCCATTAACTGACTATAGATTAAGAATGGATAACCTATGGCCTTTGGCACATTTTGGCTTAGCATAGGCTTTTGCAGCATCCATTATGTCTCTTGCGTTATGTTGTTACACCCCTGTAAACAAGCAAGAAGGGAAAAGAATATAGAGCAGATGTTTTCAACAGATGGTCCTAGGACTGGTGCTGGTCCCTGAGACCTCATTATTACTATGCTGCTCTATGAATTTCTTTAGATTGTAGGAGAGACCTGGTAAAATATGGCTTATAGAGTGGCAATCTGTAAACATTGTGACAGAAATAAGTGTATCTTATAAATTATGTGTAATTGTATAAATCTTCATTATTAGTAATTTGTGATGACATTTTGTTTATCATGTATTGACTTTGATCAGTCACCCCACCTTATCACAAACAAGCTGAATTCCTGAGAGGTGTGGGTTTTCACATATCTATTCTATTGATACTACAACACAAGGTTTTGGCCCAGGGTGTTTATGTGAAAGCAATGGCACATCTATGTGTGTGGGATTCCCATTTTTAAAAGTTGTTAGAAATAAACCTGTTTTATGGAGTTTGGGGGAGGTGAGAAAGATTTCAGTTGGGATGGGCAGTCACAGATCAAGGGGGGAGTGTCCAAGAAAGAGACTACAAACGCCAGAGTTGGGTCAGTCTAGTTGGAAGAGCCAAACAGGATGGAGTGCCCAGCTGAGTGTATCAGAAGCCATGGTGTGAACCATGACCAGAGGCCTTAAGAGACAGACCCTGAAGATAATGCTGACTTTTGGGGTAGTATTTAGTAACATTGTAAGAAACTGTACCTTGATATAATAATGTAGTATATAGAATAAGTATCCTTTTGTAAATATCGTTTTATCCCTATTGTCCATCTGTTTGTCTAAAACCCATTGTGTAACCGTATCTTAATTTATGTACAATACATATTTTTAATTATACTTTATTGGTCTGCTCATTTATTGACCAGTCCAAAAGAACTTATGATTTATGGAAATTATATATTAATTTATTACACCTGGCTAGTGATTAAAAATTATTAGCCAGTCTTCAGGAATGAGGAGAGCCTAACATACTCATAACATTATTCATAATGATAAATAGATTATTAACAACCAAGGGCCCTATGCTAATCCCTGAAAAAGCAATTGCGAGTGCCCTAACTGAAGTGTAAGCCCTACCTATCTATGCTAATCACCAATCCCTAAAACACTGCAAGAACACTGCTAGGGGTCACCGCTCTGAGTGAACTTCACAACACAGCCGAAACGCAAGGCATAAATCTCCATTGAGTTTTGCACTGAAAATAAATTACGAGTTACTACCTGACACTCTTACACCCAAACCCTATGCTAATTTTACAGATTACTCGCAAATCACGGCACTGCCATAACTGCAAATAGCAGAAGAATGATTTATGAATACCAAAAACCACTGGCAAGTGGTTTTCAAACCTCGCTGAGTCCCACAGAGATACTTAAAGTGACAGTATAGCACAAAAAACACTATAAAATTATGAAATTTCAACATTATTTGACACTTAACAATCCAATATCAACATATGTAAATATAAAATATATAATATGTTAGTATTAAGCCTGTTTTATGGTACAAAATCCAGGGTAATACTCAACCCAGTACTCAAGGGTTTAATACGTGTCACAAAACCACATTGCCTAGGAACAAATGCACTAACACATAGTCTATAAATATATCATATTTTAACACAAAATTAACACATTTTACCTGATTGAAGCCATAAATACATATGTCACATATTTTTTATGTCAAAATATATTTTTAATAAAAAAAACAATTACTTTCTATATATATATATATATCTGTTTCCTTGAAGCAGCTAGTTAAGGGCAGTTGTTAGTGCACTTCCCACTCATTATGAGATTTATGATGTTTGCATTTCCCATTGGTTCCTAGAGCCATGTCTCATCTGTAAAGCTTGTTTTGGCTTCTTCTTGCACAGAAATCTGTCGCGTCTAAGGCAGGATTTATGGCTGTGCACTGAGTGCTCTAATCTGGGGGAGTGAAAGATTTACATTAGTGTAGAACCTAGGGAAAAAATGCTCCCGCAGCTGATTTACAGCAGTGCCCTAATTTAGAGCACCAGATTACCACAGGGCTACACATTTGCTGTTAAAATGCACTCAATACAAATTAGTGTAAAACTAGATTAACTTAATGAGCAACATGTAGTATTACCCTGTTAAAACGTTCTGAATCCCGGTGGTCCCCAGGAGCTTTAGAAGGTAATAGGCCAGTCTACAAATCAAAACAACTTATTTAGAGCAATGACAGACAAACCATTTCAATTGAAGTGTTACATATATGGCCCCTGAGTATTTAAAGAAAAAAATTGCGTTTCAACAATTCTCAATAAATTACGTCTGGGGGTTACGTCTGATGGGGGCTTGGCTAATTTAATAACTCTGTAACACCGACAAATTTCAAGCCCCCAGGCTTTGCGGCAGTATTAGTGTTGCTACGGGCATAGAATTTAATATGGCCCATAGTCTTGTATTCTTACAATTTCCCCTGTTGTTCCAAACGTCACATGCGGCACCCGGTATATGCTAATGCTGTGACGTCACATGTGCGCCACGTCAAGACGCCGGAAGGAGCGGAGGCCGGAGCAGGAGCTTCAGATGCAGGTAAGTGAGGGGAAAGGAAGAGGGGGGGGGGGGGGGGGGTATTTAGAGGGGTAGGATGAGGGGGGGTTAGAATGAGGAGGTGGGGTTAGAATGAGGAGGGGGGTTTAGAATGAGGAGGGGGGTTGAGGTTGAGGAGGGAGGTTGAGGAGGGGGTTGAGGATGAGGAGGGGGTTGAGGATGGGGGGGTTGAGGATGGGGGGTTGAGGAGGGAGGTTGAGGAGGGGGTTGAAGAGTGGGTTGAGGATGAGGGGGTTGTGGAGGGAGGTTGAGGATGAGGAGGCATGATGAGGAGGGGGTTGAGGATGAGGAGGGGGGTTGAGGAGGGGGTTGATGATGAGGAGGGAGGTTGAGGATGAGGAGGGAGGTTGAGGAGGGGGTTGAGGATGAGGAGGGGGGTTGAGGTTGAGGACGGAGGTTGAGGAGGGGGGGTTGAGGAGGAGGGGGTTGAGGATGAGGGGGTTGAGGATGAGGGGGCTGAGGAGGTGGAAGTGGTTGAGGAGGGAGGTTGAGGATGAGGAGGGATGATGAGGAGGGAGGTTGAGGATGAGGAGTGGGGTTGAGGAGGGAGGTTGAGGAGGGAGGTTGAGGATGAGGAGGGGGGAAGAGATACAGGGAAGGGAGAGGGGGGAAGAGACACAGGAAAGAGAGAGGAGGGGAAGACACATAGGGAAGGGAGAGGGGGAAGAGACACGGGGAAGAGAGATTGGAGAAGAGACACGGGAGAGAGAGGGGGACACAAGAGGGGGACACAGAGGGCACAAGAGGGACACAGGGGGCAGCACATTTCCCACCCTCGGCTTATACTCATCACTCATTTTACCCAGTATTTTGTGGTAAAATAGGTGCCTCGGCTTATACTCGGGTCGGCTTATACTCAAGTATATACAGTATATTTATTAGTATATAATATGCCTGTAAATACATATGGGAAACAACGCAACTGAGGACAAGTTGGCTTGGTCTGAAAAAATAAATCCACATGCTTACCAAAAATGAATATTCATATACTTCAGGGGAATTCCCTGTAGACAGAAAAATATATTGAATGCAAAGTTATCTGGTCCATGAGTCTGTTAGGCTTTGGGGGACTTTTCAAATGTATGTTTTTGGGACTTGTGGCTCTCCACCCTATAAATACTATAGTCTGCAGCTACACAAATCCCAATGCAAAGGTTACAAAATTCATATGAATACTGTTAAAATATAGCTTTGCAACAATTTGGGACCTCCTTCTAAGAAATTTAATTTGGGCATGTTAGTTTATATCACTATTTCAGTCACTAATAGCCACATAAAATTAGAACCCCATACCGGCAACATGAGACCCGCAACTGCTGCAGGCTTGAAATCTGGCTGAGTTACGCTAATAAATTAGAAGGGTCTGCGAGTTTAAGGCGCAAACCCATAACTCAGTCGCCAAACGTTGGATTTACGGCCCAGCGCACATGCAAGTTCCATTATATGTATTAACACATTGATTGCCGGGATCGATATAACACAAAAGTTGAACATGAAAATAAAGTATTTTTTGGGGCCGATTTGTGAGCTTGAGAATGTTATGCTTTTAATTCTAAGACCTAACATCACTTTCCCTTTTGATAATAGTATAGTAGTGTGTTTTTATATCCATTTATAGTGCTTCAGATTGGACTTTACCCCTCTTGTGAGTATTCTCTATCACTCATTGGCCTTTATGCTCCATTTGCGTTTTATGCTAGTAAAATTGTAGCAATTTAATAGCATGATTGCAATTGTAGCGGTTACGGGCTTTAGAGAACAAAGGATTTGCGGCTTCAAAGTTCCACATTCCACGTCCTCTAGACTTTTTTCGGCCGTTCTACGGTTTAACCCGCAGAGTAATCTGTGCATTGGTTTAAGAGGCTATGTTACGGGCTACGGATTTACACGTAGACCGAATTTAATAGGGTTGTAAGCACAGTATGTATATGTTCATATACAGCCTTATTAAATTGTGATTTGACCAATTGAATAGGGCTCTATATAAGCACACAACATATTTTTTTACAGAAGTTTTTAGTTAGTGAACTTCTATCCAAAAGCAAGGTCTTCACTTACTAAACACTTCTGTAAAAAAAATGGTCTGTGCTTATATAGAGCCCTATTCAATTGGCCGAATAGCAATTTAATAAGGCTAGGTTTTCATGCAAAAAAAAAAGCTGTTGTCTTGTTTAGGAAGTGCATGTCTGAACATTTGTAAGTTCCCGAAAAAGAAATCAGGATCTGTCGCACACTTTGTTTCACATAATACTACAAAGGTAGTCATTACTGCTAATGAAAATAACATAGCCGAACACGTAAATTGCTCTCCTTTCTTTTCAAATAAACAGTGGCAAGTTAAAGAGCATGTTTATATACACAGCCTGCAATCATAACCACAAGAGTTTGTGTCTTACACGCTAGCAGGCATTATCCTGATGAATAAATAAATATCATAAATCTTGCAACCACATCCTGTCGTAGGAATGGAACATTGCAGAGAAAAGTATTAAATGACACAGCTGGCAAAATGTATCATAGTTGCTATTACATTAATAGCTCGGTGCCTGGAATAGCAGTGATGAAGAGGATAAAAATACAGGTGAAAATTAAAATTTAGGAATATTTTGCCATCTAACACTTTGTGCTGTTGTAATTTTTCTCATCAGGTATGAGTTTAAATAGAACCATTTTTTTACACCTCGTTCTTGGCATATAATTAAAGGACTACTGTAGGTTTGGGGAAAAATCACATGCTTCTGAAGTATACTAAACTAACATCACTAGTAGCTATGTAAGCCTTGAGCATGAAAACATTTGTAAAGAAAATCTTATATTTAGCTGAATCTTTTTATGTCATAAGGGATTCCATCTTGGTCTAATCTGCCTATAGTTTAAGGAACACGTTTATCCCACTGGTGCTTATTTTTCTACTGTATTTATTTAAAAAATATCTGGCACGTTACCAAGTAATGTTTTTCACACTATAAATATGTCACTTCATTAATCCTTGAATGCCTTTAATTTTTTTTCTTAAATTAAAGGTATATCACCTTTTCCCTGTTTTTCCCCTTTTTCTAATCTAACACAGGCTGCTTATATCAGAAACACACATTACATTGATCCATTATATACACAGGCCCTCATTCAATTGCAATTTGCCCAATTGAATAGGGGTCTAAATAAGCACATAACATATTTTTTTAAAGAAGTTTTTACTTAGTAAACATCTATCCAAAAGCAAGGTTTTCACTAACTAAAAACTTATTTAAAAAAAATAATGTAATGTGCTTATTTAGAGCACTATTCAATTGGCCAAATCGCAATTGAATGAGGGCCACACACAGCTGCTTACATAGGTACCGTGAAGCTCCCAATAGAAACACTGAATTTGGGTACAGATTTTACCTCTTTACTAACCTTCAGGCCAACAGCAGCACAGTGCAAAGATCCACACAGCAGTGTCTGGCTCCTGCTACTTCTTTGTACAGTGGACTACACTTCCCATGATTCATTGCTACACAAACTGTCATTATAGATTAATACAACGTATTAGCTGCTTATGATTGGCCAAAACAAATTACACATTTTATGCTAATTTTAGAAGGGATTTAAAAGGATGTTAACTGATCAACTGTTAGCAAACTCAAGAGATTTAGCAAACTTTAGGGTAAGTATAATAATGTTTATTTTGTTTTTTGTCATGCAAAAAATTTTTTTTTCATACACTGCTGATTCTCTTCTATTGCTCTTCTATCTACTGCATTCATAATCCATGAAACTTAAATATGCCTTCAATTCCCATATTTTAAGGTGTTGTCTTGCAATCAGAAAAATACAATTTATGAATTGAACACCCCTGAAAATGAAAGTTTTCTACCTGTTTTTCAAGACTCAATAAGCATGAATGGTAAAATATATATATATATATATATATATATATATATATATATATATATATATATATATATATATATATATATATATTGTATAGCAGGTTTAAAGTGATATACAAACACTTTAGTAAAATACCAAGGCTTTTGTATTGTCCTCTATTCGTGTGTATGGAATAAGGGTTTTCAAATGATTTCTACTCCCATTCGGGTACTGAAAATATCTGTGGGAAGTTTGTGAGTCACAGCCAACCAATCAAAGACAGGTACCAGTGGGTGCCCTATGTTTAATAGTGTATGTACACTCTACATATTGAAAGCATTGGCAGTTTTAGCTAACACATTCTCATTGTGTCGACACTTCTTATGTGTTCAAAATCTCATCCCACCTCATGAAATTGTTTAAGACTAACTAAAATGTTAGATAATTGAATATAAAAGTTAAGACATTAAAGGGTGTATTATTTTTTACATTCTAAAATCATATTCCTTATTTTCCCTGTTGTGGTTCTTCAAAGTAGAATAATTTAAATATATTCCCTATAACAACAAAGAGTATAGATGTTACTTAACAAATGTACTTAAATATTCATGCTAGTAAACAAATATCAAACCAGGGGCAATACTAAAATATGGATTAAAAATGTTATCTATCTAAATATATAATCCAATTACTTTGATAGATTGTATCCGGCACACACACTATTTTCCTTTCGGTGACATAATAATGATAAAGTTACAAATAACAGCTGCATCTTTGGTTTCAATACATGGAGAAATGTCCTGTGTATTATTGCAGAGAGATTGTCAAATATCAGAAGCATTTCAAAAGACCTTTGAGTCTATCTAAGAGCAAAATAAGGCAGAAAAAGTTTACATTTCTTGATGGTAGTTCTTGCATCTATTGATTCAAGCTACCTGCTTCTGTAGAAAGAAATGGAAAACAATCCAGTATCTTCTATAACCGTATGGATAAGCACAACCAGAGACATACTATTATGGCACCAGAAGACGAGCCCCTTAAGTTGGGAGGTGCCTACCACATAGGGTAGGAGGACAGAGTATGAAGTAGTTGAGCCAAAGATGAGAGGACGTCCTTCTGGGGATGTGTCTGGAGGAGAAAGGAAAGTGCCCTGCTATAAAGAAGAATTCCGCATAGGAACCTGTAACATTAAAGTTATGAATCCAGGCAAACTGGAGGTGGCCAAACATGAGAAGACAAGTTTAAAACATTGGTATCCTGGGAATTAGGGAGCTCAAGTCCGAAGGTCTATATGGGTAAGGGTAGTGTTGTCAGTATCAATGAGATGTTATTATGTAATAAATTATTTTGAACACTCCGAGCCTCATTCAATTTGGGGCTCGTGACTCAATCGCAGACTACTACTCTACTCGGAAACCATTGCCATTGGACGTAGCATTTGCAGGCTTGAACATTTTAAGGGAGCAAGCCAGTAACTCCCGATGCAGAAATAGCCAATGGAAACAGAGATCGTCATCATGACCAACCTCCAAGTCCTATGAGCTTCAACCTCCAAGCCTGTAAGATTTTGAGAAATGCAGGTTGGATTTCAAAGTCCTACAGGCTTGGAGGTTGAAACCCATAGGACTTCACATTGATTACTGTGATCTATATAACACAAAAATTGAACATGAAATAAAGTACTGGAGAATGTTGTGCTATTAATTCTAAGACCTCGCATCACTTTCACTCTTAATAAAAGTACAGTATTGCATTTTTATTTGCTTTTAAAGTGCTCCGATTTGTCATTAAGCACTTTGCGAGACCTCCTTGGTACCATTAACTTGTGGTTAGATATTTGCCATTTGCAGGCTTGATGCAGTGTTTAGCGAGGGGGAATCGGAGCAATTGAATAGCGATTTGCGATTTTAGCTTTGAAAATGTAAAAGATCAAAGGCTTGGAGGGCAGTAACTTGGGATTTTAAAAAATCGCAATGATTTGCAGCTTGGAGACAGTAACTCGATCTGAGCCCGCAAGAAGTTGCCAATTGAATATCAAAATAACTTGTGACCTATTATTTGCAAGCCAGGATCTCTAAAACGGCCCAACTTAATGAGGGTCTCCCTCTTTTCTCCTGGGGCCACCTTCCCTCCCCTGACACATAAAAACTCCTGATCCATCTCACAGAAAGTGGAAAGTGATGTAACAAAGACAAGATAAAATCATCTAGAGTCTAAACATTAACATTTTCTCTAAAATATTATTAAGTTCCTAGCTTACACAGATGTTAATGTTGTGAGTTTCTTACATACTTCACAAATAAGTGCAGTTTTTCTTGAACTACATTTTAATGTATAAGTGAGGATGTCAAAATCAATATTTCAGTCCCTCTTTTTAAATTCAGTAAATCGATATAATGAATGTGTGAAACACGGAAGGAGAAGAGATGTCTGAGACCTTATTTATATGTGTATTTCACCAGATCCTCCGCTAACTGCTTAACATCTCACTGACCACCATTCCTCACCCTGCCTGGCATTAAGTGCTTCTTGGTTTACAATGTCATAAAGATAACCAGAAAGGCTGAAAGTAGAGATTTTATACCTGCAGGTCTTAGAAAGTCCTTTACAACACTAAGCTGAAATAAAGACTTCTCTTCCTCCCTCAAAAATGCCTCTTTTATTGTTTTATGGTTCCTCAACATGGCAGTTTTCAATAAACTAGACAAGAGGATTTTTCTGTGTTTATTTCTTCTTCTTCTTGTTTAAATTTCAACAGCTTTCAAAAGACCTAAAGTAAGTAATAAAGCAGTCAAATGGGGCTTATAGTATGTATTAGTAGCACACTAGTGTAGTGCTGACATTACCCAGTGGTAAGCTGCCAGCTATGTTTGCATTATGAGATGCAGCATGGAGAATCACTGCTTGCTGCTCATATTATGCTAGATGAAATTTAAACTTTTAAAGGGACATTATTTCTTTTACTACTACAGTGTCTCTATAAGTATTTGCATGGTAGTAGAAGTGCTTCAACAGAACAACTCTGACTGAGTCTGCTGGCACGATAAGATCACCAGTGAGACGTACAGAAGGGCTAACGGGAGTAGAATAGTCTAGAAGTCAGAAGTGAAGTGACCGGGATGCCAAAGTCAGAAGTCAGGGAGCCAGGAGAAACAAAGTCAAAACAAAGCCAAGCATCACAAATATTACCTGGATAACAAGTGCAGCATGGGGGCAAAACAACTGAGCAATGGCACCAGAATTGGTGTGCACTACCCATCTTAGAGCATGCATTCAAGTCAATAATAACTCCGGTAATGGCCTGTCAACCACTGACACACATAATAAATCAACCCAAGAAAATCGTAAAATAGATGCAGGTATATTTGTGGGTACAGATGCATGTGAAATTTAAAATGCCATGCTAAAATATTAACCATAAGGCCTAGGGTAAAGAATGGTAAAGTGATTTCAGACAATTCTAAAGCATTTGACTGTGTGGGGCTACCAGACTGTCTTATCTGCCTTCTGAGGAATCTGTACGTGGATCAAGCAGCCTCATTTAGAACTGAAAATGGAACAACCAAATGGCTCAAGATCTGTATATAATCAACTTATATATTCAACTTATACGCGAAATACCTTGTGTGTAAGGCTGGAATGAATAAATCCAAAGCCAGAAATATTATTGCTAGGAGAAATATCAACAACCTTAGACACTCCTCTGATGGCTGAAAGTGAGGAGGAACTAAAGAGCTTATTGATGAGGGTGAAAACAGAGAGTGCAAAAGCTGGCCTGCTGCTTAATGTTAAAAAGACAAAGATCAGTTCCATGATAAACAGATGGGAAAGAAGGGGAGGAAGCAACAGCTTTTATTTTCCTAGGCTTCAAGATCTCTGCAGATGGTGACTGCAGGTATGAAATTAAAATATGTTTGCTTCTGGGAAGGAAAGCTATAGCAAGTCTGGACAAGCTATTAAAAAGGACAGCATAGTTATATCCATAGTATTTCTAGTAGTAACATACAGTTGTGAGAGCTGGACCATAAATAAGACTGAGCAGCATAGAATTTACACAACTGAATTGTGGTGATGGAGAATCCTGCTTAAAGTCCCTTGGTCTGCAAGAAGATCAAGAAAACCAACACTACATGAAATCAAGCCAAACTGTTCACTGAATGATTTCATCATGAGGCCAAAGCTGAAATATTTTCAGCATATCATGAGAAGACAGGATTCCCTAGAGAAGACTCTGATGCTGGGAAGAATTGAAGATACACGAAGGAGTGGGTGGCAGAGATGGATAGAGGTCATTGAAGCAATAGAAATGAGACTGAGGTAGCTCAGATGGGCAGTGGCTGACAGATATGCCTGGCGTGCTGTGGTCCATAGGGTCACGGAGAGTCAGATACAACTCAACGACTGAACAACAAAAGTTACTTTGTGAAGAGTAAAGTGATTGCAAGTTTTTCTATGTTGCCATATGTAGTAGCTTCCTTATTGTAATAAGGGTAGAAAATATAAGCAATTTGCTACAGAGATGCTATAGTGAAGCATATGTTTCAAATAATAAATAATAAAATGTTCAAAATTATTTAAAAAAATCTGTACAAATTATAGCTGCATTTACGTGAGCCATCTGCCATAAGAATAATACTATAATAACAGCAATAATTTTCAGATTATGAAATCTAAGTTATTGTTTTTATTATGATAATATTTTTGCAGGAGCATATCAAGACAATTTTGATTTTATTTAATTAAATTTATATTATAAAACATAAAAAACATAACTTGCCATATATTATCACTTTTTATAGGGGTTTTGCCATATGAGATAGTTAAGTTACTAGGCTATGCTCATTGTTTCTTCACTAATAGTTGTCCATACAGAGAATGAATTGACACTTTACTATAATATCCGTACACAACTTACAGTAGTTGTCTGTAAATCAAAAGAGTAGCAAGAGCAAGCAAACATAGCTAAACATATAATTAGATAGGTAATAGTGAGGTACAGGCTAACTGTAGCCTTTTCTGTTCCTTAGTATCCAAACATGCAGAACCATATGTTGAAAGATTATACCACAGTGGCAATCACTAGGGCAATGTCTCTAAACGTTTTCACCCACTATAGAACAGTGATTGCCAATACCGTGTCTCCTTGGTAATACCAACTCTAACGTTGCAATGCACCTCAACTGGAAGCACATAGCTGCATTTACCAACTACCAAATGGATAGACTAAAATATTACTATTAGGACTGCGATAACTTCGCCTTGCACAACATATTGGTTTCAGTACCAGCTTCAAGACAGATCCAAGCAACAGCACCGTTTATTATATTATTCTACATAGCTTAGTATATTATGTCAATCAAAAAACACTTTACTAACTGTTTATTTTGTCTTGTTTGCTAAACATGACCGTAGGCAAAATGCTATTAGAGAGAGAAAAAAATAAAATAAACTGTTTATATTTTTAAAGTTTGCAATGGCTACAATGTGTAAATGACAATAAATTCAGTTTTTTACATAAATTGTTATGTCGCTATTGTATATTATTATATTGTTGTTATTGTATATTATTATATATTCATATATTGCACATTAAGCATTATCTATTGCATAATATTTGAAAACTAATGATAAGTAACTGTGTTAAGTAAAAAAGAAAATGGGGAGACATTAAGGTGGGGCAGAGGAAGGAAAGCATAAGGTAGTTTATCAGTTTTGTTTTAGTACTCTCAATACATGGTTGGGTAGTATGATCTAGTGAGGGTCTGTTCATACTATTTGCATTTCTGTTTATCCAGAAGGGAACAGTTGCATCCATAAGGGCCAGCTATGGAAAAATAAATGTAGTGTGTAATTAAATATGGCTTATATTTTCAATTTCCATGTTTTCCCAAACTAAGTCTATAGTTTGTGTGGTATTGTGGTTTTGTTCCAATGAGAAGCCATGGATCTTCTGACGGCTAAGGTTATTTGGGAAGGAAATGCATTTTCTCTTTTATTGCGATGAGGTTTAGGGGTAGTGAAAGTAGGAAACACTAGAGTTCTGGGTATGGGGCAGTTAATTTAGTAAACTATTTGGTTCCAAAGGGGGGATATTTTAGGGCAATTCTACCAAAGGTGTAAATTGGTGCCTCTCTTTCCAGAACCCTTCCAACACACCATGTTATTTTTAGTTCTGATGTTGTTTAGCTTTTGGGAAGAGTAAATACTACCTCATTAGTGTCTTATGAACTTGCTCTTTAAAGTTGGAGCAAACAAATATAGATTTTTGTTTTCAATCCTTCCCATTCCTCCTTTGTCAGGGTGTCTTTCCGGTCTCTTTTCCATCTATATTTTTTACTATTTTTATATGCTATTATTATTTGGTTTTATTTTGTTTTCTTGCCTGCTGCTGCCTGTTTCTTCTTAATGTGATTGTGTCTCTGCAAACAAGCTTTCCATTAATGCTGATGGGAGTACTGGCAGTACTAACTGCCACTTTCCCAGTGTGCAGATACAAATTTCATGTATATTCTCCTCCCATCACAGGAAGTTGTGCTTCTGAAAGAAAAATGGCAGCTTGCATAGAAGTATGAATGTAAATAAAAATATAAATAAGAGGTTATATTATTTTTATAACATTCTAAAATACAAGTGAAGTTTTTTAAACTGTAAACATTTTTAAAACACTTTTTGTTACTGAATTTAACAAAACAGCAGGATATGTAAAGATAAAACATTTTTATTTTTGAGTTGAATATTCCCTAGAAGAACTGAAATCCAAGTGTTTTAATGAAATACTGTGCTGTAAATCTCTATAAAAATCTTTAACCCATTGACAGTTACTCCATTTATTTTGCATGAGCTAGCACTGGAGTTACAGCTTCTCACAGATATTATGTTTTGTGAAAGAAGAATTGCTACTCTTCTACAAAAGAAATATTGGATCTGTTGCTAATACATCAAGAACTGTAGTAAGACATTCTTCAAAAATAAAATAACATACTTAATATTTTATTTCTTGAGTCTATCTCCATACTTCTTGAAATTGCTTTATCTGACCTTTCTTTTGAAAAGACACAAGGATTAGTAGAGTGCTGTGTATGTCTCAGTTAATGTGAATTTATATTAAGATCTTGCCTCTCATTTACTTTTAGATCTTCAGAAAACTGTAACATTTTAGTAGCATGGTCCAAATCATCAGTTATTGTTAAAGTGATCCTATCAGTCCATAAGCAGAGTATAAATTCTACTAACCATTTTTTCCTTAAGTAAATAACAGCTGAGGTATCCACTATTGTATGTGCTGCATTGTTATGCAAATGTTTGGCTGATTTGATGTAGTAATTAGTGACATACTGTTTTTGCCAACTCATAACAAATAAATCGCAAATCAACCCCAGTGTTATTTTGCAGTTAGATCCCCTCCCACTCCCTTGGTACAATGCAGATTAGCATATTGAGCAGCAAATTAGAATAATAATGTAAAACAAACAATGCTGAATATTTGCAGGAGTAATTTACTGTAGAAAAAACAGCTAGTACAGTGTATTGGTAGTTTTCAATGCTCTTTAAGAGAAAACACATATATGTTGTTAGTGTGGTTGTGTCCTTTTCAGGATATCTTGTGTATTTTTCCCCACATGAAATGTATATAAATCTCAATGAAAATTTGCTCTCGAAAACCATTGATGAATTTATTATCATTAATTTGATCTAAGCCTTTGTATGGCTCCTAGTGGCAGCATGGCAGAATAAATGGCACATGACCTAATGGAACAAACTCCAGCAAAGACTTCATGATGTTACTTTGCATAACCTAGGAGAGAAAGGTAATTGAAATCTCAAAATGTTTTAAGGGACCTATACTGCTTAAAATGTATGAAAGCTAAATAGTTAAAATACAGGTAGTGGAGAAGAAACCAGCCATGATACATGCACAAATAAAACTAATTTCTATGTTTCACAACAGTATTAATCCTGGTGATAATATTCAATGAAGAATAATGGTATTACAATCTCCAATTTCACGGGTTACATAGCAGTATCATCATTGTGGATGGATAGGTAATCAAATAGGAGTCTAGCAGAGGATATTGGTGCAGAGGTAGGAAGGAAATTTGAACAAACTGCCAACTTGAAAGGTGTCATGACCCGGAAGGGTTCCCCCTGAACTTTTTGGACTATATTGGACTATATTGCTAAATATTGCCATGGACCTGGGAGTAACTATGTTAGGTACCAAGTTGTTTTTATGGGCAATGTTTACAGAAATGTTGTGTGTTTAGAATGTGCTTTGTGCTAGTGACTTGCTTAAAATTACTGGTTGAAGGGGTGTATTTTATAAATGAGTTAGCAGCATTTATAAGTAATGGTTAGAAGGGCCTCCACTGAACTTTGGGGACTATGGACTATTGTGGGGGGGGGGAAGGGAACCTGATACCTGAGTCATGGATTCTGTTATAAATAACTCCAGCCATGTGATTGCTAAATATTGTAATGGACATGGGACTTGCTAAGGAATATGACATGATTTTGCTGTGTGTAATGTGTGTGTATTATACAGAACAGTGTGGTTATGTGGCTTTTACAGGCAGAAATGATGGGGGCATTTATTGATGTAAAGGTGGTACCCAGGCATGTTCGGTATTGAAATGTTGCATTTTTACATGGGAGTGTAATGGATTTTATTACCGAGGTACCTGGGGTGAAGGAAATCCAGTTATGAGGGTTACCTGTTTGAGTGGCAGTAATTAGCCAGGAGAAGTATTGAAGCAAGTATATAGACGCTTTGTCTACAAGCAAGCATTTACCTCCCTGCGGTGCAGCCTTCCTTACCACTCCTAGCACTAAGGTGTGAAGTGTTTATTTTCTTGGACAAATATACATCAAAAGGGCCTGCCAGTTACACTAAAGAAAGGACGGAACTCCCCAGGGGGAGGTGTGATGATGAGACATATGCTGTTTACGGTAGAAAGGGGAATGAATAGGACCCTATGTAAATTCACAAGAAAGGAAGCCAACTGTCTGATTAGCCTAGCCCTCAGGGGTAATTGATAATCCTGACATGGTGGGAATAGTATTAAACCTCTAGTGGTTGGCTCCTGTATGGTATAAATACTATGTGAGATCAATAAATTCAGTCAGTTAACATACATAAATTGAGGTGTGTGGATTATTCTGATGGGATATAACATTTCTAACCAGAAGGAATTGTTATGAAGGACTCTGCATGCAACTCTGCTCCTAACCACTGGGGGTAGTATTGCGTACCTGAGATTCTGCATTGTGAGGACTGGGTGTTAATGGACTTACAGGAAGGCTGGGTCCTGAGAGGAATTGACAACCCAGAGGAATTCCTGTAAGCTAAAGGCAGGTAGTGAAACTTGGATCGTCACAAAAGGTATTGTTGTTGTTTAGTCATTCGATTGTGTCCAACTCACCGTGACCTTAAGGACTGCAGCATGCCAGGCACCTCTGTCAGCCACTGCCCTTCTGATCTTCATCAAGCTCATGCTCATTGCTCAGTGACCTCATCTATCCATCTCCCCATCTGCCTCCCCCTCTTCATGTGCCTTCAATCCTTTGCATGATCAGAGTCTTCTCTAAGGAATCCTGCCTTCTCATGATATGGCTAAAATATTTGAGCCTCAGCCTCATGATCACACTTCCAGTGAACAGTTTAACTTGATTTCCTGAATTACTGATTTAGGACTCTAATGACTTTTTGCCAACACCACAATTCAAAGGCTACAATTCTATGACACTTAGACTTCATTATGCTATCCTAGCTCTCACTACTGGGAATACCATAGTTCTAACTATGTAGACCTTTGTTGATAGTGTAATGTCTTTTGAGTGAAGCACACTTCCGCGACGTCATGCACGCACCGAAAAATGCCAGAAATGAGCGCACCCACACCAGAGTGCACCCACCCTCCTTCTCCAGCTCTCCAAATCGTATCCTTGTGGGCAAGAACTGTGACACATGTAATCACCCTCTCAGCCCCCAGTATCTCCCAGCCTGCATCTGCCATCAGCCAGCCTGCATTTCACATCTAACCCAGTAAAAATATCATTAAAAGTTTCAGTTACTTAAATATAAATTGGCTTACCCTAGTCTGTAAATAACTGTCACTTTAAATGATATATTTCCTGGGTTAGATGTGAAATGCAGGCTGGCTGATGGCAGATGCTGATGGCAGATGCAGGCTGGGAGATGCAGGTGAATACTGGGGGTGTGAGAGGGTGATTAGTCGTGCCACCCTTCTGGCACACAGGGAGATGAGTTGGAGAGCTGAAGAAGGAGGGTGAGTGCGCGCTGGGATGGGTGCGCGCATTTGGCGGCGTGCACATTATGTCGCGGAAGTCTGCTTTGCGCTAAAGTCAGTGTGCCGTAATGTCTATTTATTACTAGCTTGTACAGACTAGTTTGTACACACTTGCTTTCCTCCCCAGAAGCAAACTTATTTTATTTTCATGGCTACAGTCACATCTGAAGAGATCTTAGAACCCAGAAAATTAAAATATGTCACTACCTCCACTTCTTTCCCATCGATTTTCCCAGGAACTGAGATTCCTGTTTGCCATGATCTTTGTGTTTTTAACATTGAGCAGTAGATCAGCTTTTGCACTTTCTTCTTTCACCAGCATCAATAGGTCCTTTAGTTCTTCCTCACATTCAGCCATCAGAGAAGTATCATCAACGTATCTGAGGTTGTTGGTATTTCTTTCAGCAATGATGATTCCAGCTTTGGATTAATTCAGCCTGGCATTACGCATGATGTACTCTGCATATAAGTTAAATGAATAAGGTGACAATATACAACCTTGTCGCTCTGCTTTCCCGATCTTAGACCATTTGGTTGTTACATATTTAGTTCTGACTGACTTGGTCCACATACAGATTCCTCAGGAGGAGGATAAGATGATCTGGTTCTCCCATCTCTTTAAGAACTTGACATATTTTGTTGTGATCCACAAAGTCAAAGGCTTTAGAATAGATAAGTAAGCAGAAATAAATGTTTTGTGCCTCTTCATTCTCATCTCCCTCTGACATTTTCTCTTCACTCCCCTTCTCTTCTCAATCTTCTAATTTCTCTTGTGAATCCCTCTTGATTATTCTTCTCTCCTTTTCTGTCTCATATATATCCCTTTATTCAAGTATTTTGCTTTCATGTTTTTTTTTTACAATAAATAGACATCATTTATATTATTATATTGCTTCTTATGAAGAAAATACCGGTAATCTAATTAATACATTAAAGTGATATGGACGATTTCTGGATTTTTCTAGGTTAATAATATACCTATGCTCAAACACAGCAATGGCTGCCCACAATAAAAAGGAACCACATATATAGTTGTGAGCATGCGAGTTGTTGCTAACACTTGCGGGCTCGAGTAGTGAGCCCGCGGCCCTCGCAAAAAAATACGTGACGCGCAACGACCCATTCCGAACACGCAAAAAGCGTCCCAAAAATGGCGCGCATGAAAACATGAGAAACACAATAAATAAACACATAAAAAGCTTACTTACAGCAAAGGGGGGCATCCAGCACCTCGAAAAGTGCATTTACACATCCATTTAAGTCCAAAAAAACGAGTTTAAAGTGCTGAAAATCACCTAAGCGAGAGAAAAAATGGTCGCCGAACAAAACGAAAGCGAGGCTACAGACGCAACAATACTACAGTGACTCGCAAAACTAAAACAACGCTATAGTCAACTTTACGAGGTACGTAACACATCCTATGCGGCACGTACCACACTGAGATTAACCGCCATTTTGACAACTGCTATGCATAAAATGGCAGATAGAACGCAAATTCTACGCTGGAACGCAAATAGCGCATGCGTATTGCGTTCTAACGGTCTCAGGCAAAAAAAAATACAAATTGAATAAAGAACAAAACACAGTTCAACAAACTTCACAAAGACCTATATAATTTATAAAGACAGACAGTTTCACAGAAAGCCCCCCAAAAAAGAGGTGGCCACAAAACAGGATAGCATCCAAAACATTAGCAACATACATAAAACAAAACTATTCCTCCTCTTTACTGTAAAATAACCTCCAACCATCACCCACAAGCCAAATGCAGCAACCAAAAAGTGGTGAACACAAAACAGGATAAAAATAAAAAGCACAACATGATATAGAAAAGGCAATTAACATTCATTTTACTGTCCAACATGATTGAATACTCATAAAGAAGACTAATTAAACAAAGTATGTAAAATATGGTGGACACAAAACAGGATTGTACCAAAAATCACACAAACACACAAAAAAGTAAATTAATATTCTTCTTTACTGTTTAACAACCTATAAGCCTTACAAAGAAGCCTAAATAAGCATACCAAAAGTGGTGAACACAAAACAGGATAATGCTAAAAACATTGCGATCATATCCAAAATAGGAAAAACATTCATTTTCACTGTACAACAACATTTAATCCTCATAAAAAAGACTAATTAAGCAAATAAAGTATGCAACATATGGTGGACACAAAACAGGATTGTAACAAAAATCACACAAACACATAGAAAAGTAAATTAATATTCTTCTTTACTGTTTAAGAACCTATAAGCCTTACAAAGAAGCCTAAATAAGCATACCAAAAGTGGTGGACACAAAACAGGATAATGCTAAAAACATTGTGATCATAGCCAAAATAGTAAAAACATTAATAATTACAGTAAAAAAAAAGGATAACTGTAATATACAAATACAATTAAAGTATTTTTAAAAGGTTGCACAAAAAACAGCATAGCAGAAAAATTCACCATAACAGATACAATAGACCAAAACAATGAAATATGCTATTCATTACAAATACATTCAAATCAAATAACATTTTACTTTTCCTTTTACAACAGACACTGCGTGAAGAGCATCGGACGAAGACTTCCAACAGCGGACCAAGAAAGATTTTGCTGGAAATCACACTTCAAACAAGGTACAGTATAACAAGTAAAAAAACAGAAAACTAAATAAACATGTTTGCTCTGCATCCATGTCAACAGAAAAAAAAACAACAACAATAACAACCAATAATTATAAGCTTTACCAAAATATTACTGACACATTTGTCATTTACCTATTATTTGTCTTTTACGGACAACAATGTTTAACATTAAACCCAAACTTTAATCTACACAAAACAATAAAAATAAAGAAAATAGCATAGTCCACAAAAGTGTCAAAACACACACTAAATAACATTTATCATTCACAATTACCAGTCGTAATGTACAATATTAAGCATAAAACCTAAACACACACATAAAATAGAATACTACAACAAATAGTACTACCACCCCAAAAAAATACACATAGCCCAAACATATAAGCCTTTAAATAAAATATCAAAATACTTTTACGACAATCCCCTGTAGCAAAAATTACAAAGACTAATTTTTCCCCTCTATTATGCCTGTAAGCCCAAAAAAAAAAAATTTCCAAACCAAAAAACATATACATTTCAATTAACACTATACACCTACTACATGTTGAAGAAGGTATAGTGTAATGTGCTATTCCTGTAAGGCAAAAATTACAACCTACGACAGAAACTAAGAGCAAAAAAATAAAAAACACTTATTTAACAATACAAAGAAAGTACCGATACAATGAACTACAATCACATATTGATAATAAAAGATGTAAAAAACAAACTTAACATCTCAAACTAAACTAATTATACATTATTTTCTTTTAAAGATTAACATGGCTGATAACGAGAGCAAACAAGAATAGAGAAGACGTCAATCTAGAGAACGACAAAAGAGATGTGCCAACCAGAGGAGAAGGAAATTCAAGGAGAAAAAGAACGCAAAATAATTGCAAGCAAAAGACTATCAGCTGCAAAAATTAAAGATACACCAAAAAAAGCTACTAACAAAACAAAGCATTTAGAACCTGTTCCTCAAACATCAGATGACATTTTACCTGAAAAAATAAAAGATATACCAAAAAAAGCCACCAAAAAAACAAAGCATTTACAACCTCTTCCTGAAACATCACATGACATTTTACCTGAACAAATAAAACATATACCAAAAAAAGCCACCAACAAAACAAAGCATTTAGAACCTATTCCTGAAACATCATATTACATTTCAACTGATGATTTTGAAAATGAAACTGATATATGCTTTGCAAATTGTCCTTTACTCAAGTCTTTAGCAGTAGAGGTTCATAATTGTGGGAAATGAATACTCAATGTCAGTTTTGTGAGGCTTATCATTTTAAACAAGAGAGACCCAGAGATGGATAATTTATTAGTTGCTGTCAAAAAGGCAAGGTCAAACTTCCAGAAAGAAAACAATTCCCAATCTATTTACAAAACATTATGACTGAGCCTACTTTTCAAAACTACAAAAATTTTAAGAAAAACATAAGATCCTACAATAGTGCCATATCCTTTGCATCTATGGGAGCAATATTAGCTGCTAAATTTACCAAGGCCAAATTTACCATCTGACTTCATATTTGCATCCAGAGGAAGGAGAGCAAAGAAAATTTGCTCAACTATATGTCCCAGATACAATGGAAGCTGTTGACCAACGTATGCAGCTGCAGGAAAATTAAAAAAATGCTTACCCAGTGTTTTTATAGAGCTAGATAACATTATGGCCAATAATCCCTACACTAAAGCTTATACAAAATTGGCAGAAGTAGAAAATGAACAAGAACTTCATGCACAAAGACATCAATTACCAATCCCAAATGTCAATATGGTGCTTAAAAGAGATAGACATACTGATAAACATCGTTATAACTTGCCAACATCAAATGAGGTTGCAATGGTGTTTCAAAATGATGAAGGAGAACCATCATTTCAAAGAAACATTAGAATATAACCCAGAAATGAGGAGCAATCATTCATTAATATCAGTATCTTAAGTCCAGATTTAGATCCAATGACATATCCCATTTTTTTCCCACACAGAGAAGCAGGTTGGCCACTAAAATTAACACTTCCCAGTTACCCAAATGCCAAAGCCAGAATCATAAATAATGTTTTTATGCTTGAATTTAAAGTAGCTCAAATTGCCATTCGAAATACATTTAATCCAATTTTATGTGGTGGAAAACTAACACAACAATGGATTATTGATTCCTATTTGCAAGTTGAGGCCAATAATTTAAACTTTATAAAATATCAACAAGATAAACTACGTGTAGAACAATATTGTGAACTGATGGACTATGTTGCTGAGGTGGCTACAAGCAGAGACATGACAGCTGGCAAAGCCATCATTTTACCATCTTCTTTTCAAGGATCTCCTCGAAATATGAGAGAAAGATATAATGATGCTATTGCTATTGTCACGAAATTTGGCAAACCCGATTTATATATTACGTTTACATGTAATCCCCAATGGCCAGAAATTACACAAAATGTACTTCTTGGCCAAAGTCCTTCCGATAGACCAGAGTTAGTAGCAAGAGTTTTTAAAATTAAATTAAATTAATTAATACGTGACATTACTATAATCCACTTATTTGGCAAATGTCTTGCTTATGTATATACCATTGAATTTAAAAAAAGAGGCCATCCACATGCACATCTTCTGATAATACTTCAAGAAAAAGATAAATTAGATACTGGTGACAAAGTGGATGCAGTCATTGTTGCTGAACTACCAGATCCAGAACTATATGGTAGACTATATGAGATTGTTACTCATCGCATGATTCATGTACCCTGTGGCGAGCTTAATCCACAATCACCATGTATGGAAAATAATAAATGTTCCAAAGATTTTCCAAAAGATTATAGAGACAAAACGTATGCCAATTGTGATGGCTATCCACTTTATAAAAGAAGAGAAGGAGATAGTGCCATTATTCGTGGGAAAAAGGGGACAATAGATATGTAGTACCCTACAATCCACATTTACTCATGAAGTATAACGCACACATTAATGTAGAAGCCTGCACTTCCATCAAATCCATTAAATATGTCTACAAATATATTTACAAAGGCTATGATGCAGCTACTGTTGTCGTCAAAAGTGCAGACAACCCTGAAAGCACTGAGTACATGATGAACCTGCATCTCATGTAGATGCTCGCTATGTAAGTGCACCAGAAGCTATGTGGCGCCTTTTAAAATTTGAAATGTATGATAGATCACATTCAGTATATAGATTAGCAGTACATTTGCCACAAAGACATTTAGTGTATTTCCATGCTGGAAATGAAAGTAATGCATTGGCCCAAAGTGAACATCGTCACACTACACTAACTGCATGGTTTGAATTAAATTCCACACATTCAGAAGCAACACAATTCTTATATATTGAAATTCCATATCACTATGTTTTTGTGAATTGATTATGGAGACCTAGAAAAAGCAGAGGAAATAAAATAATCCCAAGAATTTACACAGTCAGTCCAAGAGATCTTGAACGTTTCTGCTTACGACTATTACTTTTAAATGTTCCTGGAGCACAAAGTTTTGAACACTTAAGAACTGTTAATGACATAGTATATGAATCCTTCCATTTAGCTGCAAGACATAGAAACTTACTAGCTGATGATACAGAATGGGAGTGATGTCTAGAAGAAGCAGCACTATGTCAAATGCCACGGCAGATGAGAGAACAATTTGCATTTATTTGTATCTTCTCAAATGCTCTAAATGCATTAGCTTTGTGGGACACATTTAAAAGGAATATGGCTGAAGACTTTATGCAACGATACAATGAACCTATTGCACACTCAAAAGCGTTAATGGAAATCCAAGAAGTATTTTTAACTCATGGATTAAGTTGTGCAAGTTATAATTTGCCTGATCCAGGTCTTATAGATGACATAAACTTTGAAGACTATAACATTCAACTACAAGTACAAAGAACAGAAGAAAGACTTGCAACCTTAAATACGTTACAATTGCAAGCATTTAATGCCATTAAAAATGCAATAGATGATGACAGTGGTGGAAAAGCGTTATTTCTATCTTGATGGACCTGGCGGATCAGGAAAAACATATCTCTACAATTTATTAATGAGCTTTGTACGCGTACAAGGCCAAATAGCACTGCCGTTTGCCACTACTGGAATTGCTGGACTTTTGTTAGAAGGTGGAAGAACTGTACATAGTGGGTTTAAACTTCCAGTGCCTATTTTAGAAACCTCTGTGGCAGATATTCGCATGACATCATTACAAGCAAAAAAATAAAAAAACAAGGAAATTAATTATAATAGATGAGGCTACAATGATGTCATGCTATGCCCTACAATGTATTGATCGTTTGCTTCGTGAAGTAATGGGTAATACTTTGCCATTTGGTGGAAAGGTAATGTTGTTAGGTGGCGATTTTAGACAAACATTACCTGTCGTTGTACATGGAAATTGAACTGACATTATCGAAACCTGTATAAAGTCAAGGACACTATGGAAACATTTTAACCATCTTCAACTGCGAAAAAAATATGAGATCAGAAGGCCAAACTGATTTTAATGATTGGCTTATTAAAATTGGAGAAGGCCGAACAGAAAAAATAGCAAATTTACCTGACGACAGTGTGCAGATCCCACCTCATATGATTTGTCACCAAGATCTTATATCGGCTATATTTGAAGATAGCATAAATAACCAGGAATATTCAGAGCTTGCCAAGCAAGTCATACTAACGTGTAAAAATAAGGATGCATTAATCCTCAATAATGAAATCTTAAAAAAAATGTATGCACCACAAAGAAATTATCACAGTGCTGATTCTGTACTTGCTGATGACAAAGATAGTCAGGCAAACTTTTCCACTGAATTCATAAACTCACTAACTCTTTCTGGAATGCCACCACATATTTTGTAGCTAAAGAAAGGTGCAATTGTCATTTTACTGCGAAATATGAACCCCAAAAAAGGCCTATGCAATGGTTCAAGATTAATTGTTCAACAATTAAAGGACCATTTCATAGATGCTGAAATTTGTACTGGTACCCATAAAGGAGAGAGAGTTTTCATACCAATAATAGATTTAGCACCAAGTGAAAGTAGTCTCCCTTTTATACTTCGAAGAAGACAATTTCCCATCATTATGGCATTTGTCATGACTATTAATAAATCACATGGACAAACGTTCAAATCTGTGGGTATTTTCTTAGAACAACCAGTATTTGCACATGGCCAATTGTACGTTGCCTTATCACACTGCAAAAATCCACAGGCTATTAAAGTTTACATTGAAAAGAATAAAAGTCAAGGTGATTTATTAGAAGATGGACGTATTTTTACTAAAAACATTGTCTACTATGAAGTACTTTAACTTTTCATTAAACAAACAAAAGCCATGCAAAACAAATTTAAAAGCAAATGCAAAAATATAAAAAAACACAAAATAACCACCACATTTTTAAAACAAATACACATAAATGTCCCTTCCCTTAAAAAGCTCATTATTACGCAACAGAAATTACATTTACAAAAACAATATTTTCCTGTTAAACTACATTAAATTGTCAAACACATACAGAACAGTGCTTACACAGCGTGCAACAAGTTTAAGTTCTTGCGTTCTCTTTTTAGAGAACCACTTTTCCACAGACCAAACTATATGTGCGATTTAAAACAATTAGTACAGCAACAAGCAAAGGTCAACCATTGAAAAATACAAATCAATAAACAATTCAGTCATAATTAATGGAAGTACTGTTTATGGATGATTAGCCTCACAAAACACTTGCCATGCATTATTTACACAAATTATGTTAAAATGTTAATTAACTTTGTTACTGTTTCTAATGTTACAAGTTTGAAAAAAATATTTTCAAGTTCCTTACTTAGATAGATGAGAAAGTTCACGTTTCAAAAAATATACTTTTAAGTTCCTTACTTAGACATATTACAAAGTTCATGTTAAGAGCTCAACCACATTTTAAGTCACAGCAACAAACAAAGGTCAACCATTGAAAAATACAAATCAATAAACAATTCAGTCATAATTAATGGAAGTACTGTTTATGGACCATTAGCCTCACAAAACACTTGCCTTGCATTATTTTCACAAATTATGTTAAAATGTTAATTAACTATGTTACTGTTTCTAATGTTACAAGTTTGAAAAAAATATTTTCAAGTTCCTTACTTAGACAGATGAGAAAGTTCAAGTTTAAAAAAATATACTTTTAAGTTCCTTACTTAGACATATTACAAAGTTCATGTTAAGAGCTCAACCACGTTTTAAGTCACAATGTAAATGTTGTCTTTTATGTTAAACATTAATCCAGGGAGTAATCTGATCGCCAGTTAATGGGGTCAGGAAGGAATTATTTTTTTTCCCTCTCTGATACAATTTGCTACGTTTCAAGGAGGGTTTTTACTGTTTGCCTTCCTCTGGATTCAATGTATATTTAAGTTAACAATTCTTGAGATAGAACTTCCATGTTAAAAAAACATTATGTCAAGTTTGCAATAGTGATTCATTTAAAGTTCAACTGTTCTTACATTCAACTGTTAATACTTTTAATACAAAATGCTTTAACAGTTATTGTTCAACAAAAGAACATTTTACAAAAATAAACATGTTTATTATCACAATAGTACTTATTTCATCATAACTAAAACCTTACAAGTGTAAAAAACGTATATTAATAACTAAACAACTTTACAAACATACACATCTCATTGCCCTCATTTTTTGAAGGGCAAGTCGCTAGTTCTATATAACAGTTAACCAAATATTTTCAATATTTGCCCAATACTAAAGGACCACTGTAGTCTAGGAAAAATCTCTTGTGTTTGTAAAATAGCAAACTAACTACATTAACCTCTATGTAAACTATAATCCACATCTATGTCTCTTCCACAGTAATGTTTGCTATATATAAAATAAAACAAATAACAACTATTGCATAGCCCTTAAGGAATCGGGATATATATATATATATATATATATATATATATATATATATATATATATATATATATATCCACCCATTAAAATTAGAAAGGTTGCCTGTCAGTTCTCTAAACACAACTAAACTGCTATGTTTATTTAAGTTCATAGTCATTGAAAATGACCATTTTATGTTTTCACATCAGGAGAAAAAAGTGTCAAAGCACAGGGTATGGGAAAGTCTTGTTAAAATTGTTAAATGTGCCTATCTGTGTTCTGAGAATAATTCCAACTTCAGAAGGTTATGTTCTTGAGAAACCACTGTGGTGGAACTATCCCCTGCAATATATTATTACTATCTGACCAACAGTGCCCTTTGCAAGTACAGAAGGTCTAATAGCTCAACTAAATAAGAATATATTATCATCACAGCTGGAACAGTGCAAAGAATACTTATAATTAACCATAAGGGAAGTACTAATGCCACACTGACATTATGTTATCTTAATGGAAATATAATATTAAAACCATTGTCTCCATCAGAGGCACTATGGAAAAAGTCAGATGAAATTCAAAAAACAGAATGAACCTATTACAACTAACGGTACCAAGGTATTCAGTCAATTAAGAGATCTGGCTGGTTGAATAACCCCTGATGATTTATAATTAAGATAAATTATATAAGAAGATTTGTATAAAAAAAGGGCAGCCAAAAACAAACCACTGAGGATACAGAAAGATGTTCAATGCAGATAAGAAAAGTGTTATATTTGCCTGTTTAATAATTCATTTTAGTAATTTATTTTTGCTGTTAGATTAGACAATCCTAGGAGCAAGTTTGCAGTGAGATAATGACTTTATCATTAGTCCGCACTATGTGTTGTAAAGAATGAAATGCAAGCGTGAGGTTTATTTTTACAAATCAGAGGCAGGAGCGATTCTGTTTCAAAAATCTTGATATAGAAATCAACACAGCCAATTAAAAAAATGGATCACAATTGATCAACAGCAATAAATTGATAGTAAAAAAAAAATAAAAAAATATCCTACCACTTATTTTAAAGGAATACTGAAGTCCCATATGTACAATATGCCCTTTTGATGAACTAGAACTGATCACTGGAAAAGTGTTTTCAAATATTAAAGCAGCTTTAACAGCAATATAAGTTTATTTTATTTGCAGTATATTTATTAAAGCTCAAATATGTGTAATAGTAATAGAACTTTTTTTTATTGCTACAAGACCTTTGTATGTTAGATAATGTGAGCTGCTGAAGAACACTGAAAAATGAATGTTACTGCCACAATTTAGAACTGAAGCTGTGGTGTGATTGGCTCTTGGGTGTTTTACCAAATCAAATGATACAACGACTAATTCTAAGTATCCCAGACAGAAATTAAAATTAAGTTTTAGTATAATGATGGCGCCACTCAAATGGCCAAGTGAAGTATATCCCATTGCGCCATACCCTTCAGGGCTCTCCAACATGATAAAAAGCCGATTTTCACTTAAATGCACTAACTATCTGAACCTACATCAATCTATCTGAACCTACATCTCACAGTTGAAAGAAACTACACAATTACAGTGCAGGTCTTCTGGAAAACTCCATTACAGAGGCACTAAACATGATAACCGCCACATTGAGATCAGACATTGCTTTGCTCCTGTGAGGTGTATGTAATTGTGTCCACTTCATTACTTGTGTCCGTTGATGCAATAATTTATTCAATATCTATTTACATATTTGAGTGTTATTGGTGTACTGTTTTCTCGGTTTTTAAAGTTACTTACTTTTTAAGTGATCATTTTTAATTATGACGGTTTTTAATAAGGATAATAAAAGTGAAGTTTTAAAACGTTAGTTTTTTTGTCTAATTCCGTGGTTGATTAATGGGGTGAACCATTACAAGTAGTTTGATTGATAAAGTATGACCTTGTTTTAAAAGAAAGTTCTTTTTTCTGATCTTTAGTTGTTTGTTACACTTCTGTACCAGCTTTATTGAGCCTGACTGGCAAAAATGACATATCTCAAATATATTTTGCCTTTTGTTTTAGAGATTATTATTAATCTTTGCTTTAAAGTTCAAAACATAAGAGAAACTTGAATTGGAGTAGGTCAAACTTGCTCTACAATTTACAGCAATGTCCTCTTATTTGAGACAAAGTTATATTCAGTACATAGTCAGAGGTTCATTCTAAGTCTTAATAATATACTAAACAATGGATTCAAATACTATGTCCAGTGGGTTGTTCATAATACTGCACTAATAATAAAATGTATTTCACTTGGAACATTAGTGCCAAAAAAATTATTACAAAGCTTCCCACTCTGCCTCTTCTGCGCTTACTTTATGGAATTAACTTTTCATATCTCTGATTTATTCTCGTCCTTAAATTTCAGCACGCTGCCTTCTAACTCGCTGTAATCTGCTCCTTTTCCTGAAATATTGCTTTATTGATATATGATCCTGCCAAAAATGTTCATAATGAGCCATTGTTTAAAGTTGTGCTTATACTGAGATTTACCTTCCTAATTTCTCTACATTGCTGGGTGAGTAATGAACATAAAAACTTAATAGCACACCACAATGTTCACAGATAATGTATTTTCAATAGATAATGGTAATTTAGTATGTTATCACAAATACCTATGAAAGTGAAGTTGTTACCTCAATACCTCTTGTTAATTAGTACTACGGAATATTTTGGTGCATTATAAATAAACAACAACAACTATAATAATAATAATAATAATAATAATAATAATAATAATAATAATAATAACATGCCCTGTGCGCCTTGCTGTATAGTTTACAGTTTAAGCCATATGAAATTGAAAAGACTATGCATGTGCAGACACCGGAGAGTAACTAAGATAATTAGGCTGCATTGTTCTTTATATCTGAATATCTCCAGTTAGGAGGAAAAAAAATCACTCCAGCTTACTATAAAGCTTCTCCAGCTCCAGCTAGAGTATTGGATTTCAACAGGGGTACCCAGAGAACTTCCCAAATGTGAGTCCTAACTTTTCTTGATATAATAATAATGTAGTGTTCCTGACATAATCTATCCTGTTTCATCACAGGTGAAAAAAGGCATTTAAAACATCAGGCCACTGTTGTCTATATTTGAAATACATTGTTAGAAATACACTTGAAAATAGGGAAACTTTTAAAAAAGTAAAAAAAATTACAGCCATTAATTGAATACTTTCTTACACAGCAGCAGAATCTACTGTTTCTCACAGGTGCAGAGCAAGCTTATATATACTGTTTGTTATATGCAATTCCTGAATATAGTTTGTAAGGGCAATGCCTTCCCACCATAACTAAATATGTAGTGTATGTATATATATATATATATATATATATATATATATATAGATAGATAGATATTGCATTAAAGCTGTGTAATACAGCAGGCATAAGCTTAAAGGAAGCCATGTTTGAAAATGGCTAAGGATTGAAAAGCGAGGTATTTGTGGTCAAATTTGCATGTCATAGCTCAGCTACGCAGAATGCAGATAAATAATTGTTTTTCTTGGAATTTTGAGCTGGAAGCAGGTTTTTTAACTTGTTTTAGACATTCAAATATGAACACAGATGTACTATTTATTTACTATATATATATATATATATATATATATATATATATATATACAGTATATATATATATATTTTTTTTTTTAAATTTTTATTTATTTATAGCTATATATATCATATTAGTAGAAGTGTACACTGAAATGAAAACTATTCTAAAAGCAAATGTCAGAATAGTATCGAAATGTCTGTACATCTCCACCTTGCAAATGTCTACTGTAACTGTTCTGAATCATCTTCTTCCTTAGAGACACATAAAAATAGCTACACACTTGGTCTATTGGTCTACAAGCAGATCATTCCGGCTTATATATATATATATAGATAAATAGATAGATAGATGGGGAATAGAGGAAAGGAGGGAGAGAGAGGGAGATTCACACAGGGGATACAAAAAAACCTGTTAGTATAAAAATAAAAGAAACTGCTAGTAGACCAGTTGAAGGCTCAACAGACGTCAGGTAAGTGAGTTTCTACCCTTTTGCCAGGTTGTTTTAACAAATCAAAATATACAACCTACAACATAGCATAATGATCAGTACATGGTACAAGATTAGCTCCAGGGAGTTGGACACTTCCTGTCTCCCCTACCCCTTAGGTGCCAAAGAGTCTCATTATACTGGCTGGTTTATCAGCCCCTTCTGACAGGATTATGGACACCACAAGAGTTAATTAGCCATTATCCTGCTTATCCTGTTTTCTCTGGTGGGTTCTGACACAGCAGGGTTGATAAGATAATAACAATAGTTATTTCTGTGTGGGAGTCAACCATCTTGTACAGTGCAATAATGACAGAAGTTACATTTCTGCAATAAACTAAAATAAATAGTTAAAACCCAATGTCCATATGGTTGTAAAAGCCATGAAAGGCTGTTTTTTGGTAGAGCTCATGGAGATTCAACCTTAATCCCAAAAGTGGTTCATGGCATTGATCATATACTCTTCTTTTCTGTTTCACTTCAAGTAAAAGGTCAATGCTCTTTGATGAACCTGCAGATTTACTAAAACTCTGCACTGTGGTGCTGTCATTAATACTAAACATGTCTGCATTTTCTTGATCACAATCATATTTTGTAAAACTTAAAATAAAACCCATATTAAGAACACAGCAGATCAGGAAGGATCAGAAAGCCACTGAAAGCACCTATTTTATTACAAATAGTTTCTTAAAAGTAAATATATATATTGGAAAAACACAACAGGGCTAGATGTGCTAATAACCTGAATTTGTCGTTGCATAATTCAACGGTGGTCTTTTTAAAACAGTGGGTGGATCATACCAGAACACAATACTCCTTAAAGGGTACTGTGAAAATCAGTTATTTTTACAGACTGTTTAACTCTTGATGTTCCCAGTAGCAAAGCAATCCAGACATGAATGTTTCTGATACGATCCATCATGTCCTGAAAACATGCAAAGATTATTTGATCTAATTACTTTCACTAGTAAGACTGAGTATTTTGCAGTCACTGATTTATTTGTCTCGCAGCATGAACTCAATTAATTCATTTTCCCCTCAGCAGATGAGCATAGAATTTCATATCTTGAGCATAAATGCTGTTTTTCAAAAACATTATGAACCAAGCAAGTGCTTTAGATGTTAAGTGACTGCTGACCATGAATTTAATTAACATGTGAATAAACAAGAATGAAATGGAAACGTGGCAAAATACCCACTTTATCCTAATTCCAGTCCCTGAAATTACAGCTGCTTTTTGACTGTTGAAAGTATTTTATTAATTATTTTAACAACCCTCATATAGCAAATAATTATAAAAAATGGGTTGATACATAATAAGGAAAATAAATATTGTATGTACTTTACTCTACAGCAGTGGAGGGCAAGATGATGATCCGGGGGCTGCATATGGCCCTCAGACACTTCACATGCGGCCCCCAGCCTGTTCTCTGGAATGGGAGAGCATGCACTTCTTCAACAGTACACAGTAAACTATACTGTATCTCAATGAAAATAGCACACAATACTCTTAATACATCGCATTATCTATACCTCTATTACCAGTTCTATCCTTTTCTACAGCAATTTTACCTGTTTGCTTTGGTTAAAATCAAAAGGTTTAAAGTATTGTGAGATAATTTAAAAAAACTTAGCATAGGAGGCATTCAACAGAAATAGGTTTCCTGTTACTGGTCTACAGATGTATTTCATACATAACAAACACTCCCTATTTTGGAAAAAAACTCACATGCTTGTGGAAACTAGCAACATTAGCAGCTATGTATGCAAGTAGCAAACATATGGAATATGCGGTTTGTTGGTTCTGTTACATTGATGATATATTTTTCATACGGAAGGGCTTGATTCCCGTTTACAGTTTAAGGATGAGTTAGAAAAATATTCTGATTATATCAGATTTTTCTTGGAGTATAGTGCTGAACCAGTAATCTTTTTTGGACACTAGAGTTTTTTGTGAACAAATGTCTGCAGACAGACTTGTTTAGAAAGGCTACTAATCATAACATTTTAATATGTAGATCTAGTTTTAATCTACATTTCTCTGTTCCAACAAGTGAATTACTTAAGGTTGAATGTATAGTTAGTTATGAGGCACTAGTTGAACAGAGATTAGAGATGACAAAGAATACATTTATTGACAGAGGGTATACAGATAATAAAGTGGAAAGGTAAAAAAAATGGTTAGAAATGATTTTGTGAAGAAAATGAGACGGATAAAGGCCAATGTTGATAATATACAAAATCAGCAATGTTATGTTCTGCACAGAATATTAAAGAACTCAGAAACCCTCCTCTTTTCTCTTTTAGAAAGGAACAGAATTTGTGAACAAGGCTAGTTAAGAAAGACGTAGAGCAAGAGAAGATTCAGAAACCTTTTTTGGGAAACCCTCTTTTGTAACATGTCTATGCTGTGTAAGTATGGGAACGTTCTAATGGGAGACATAGTCATACACCCATATTCTGGTAGAAAATTCTCTACCGATGGTTTTTTGTGTCACAGAATGTAATTTACATCATTAAATGCCCCTGTGGTCTTTTGTACATAGGTGAGATAACTCAGACAGTCAGTTAAAGGATATCACAGTATAAATAATATAAATAGGAAAATTTAGTTACCTATACCGGCAACATTTTTGGGACATAATCATAACTTAAATCAACTGAGATTTCAGGTAATTGGAACAGGTGCAGAAACCAAAGACACATTCATTAAATGGATATTGAAGAGAAAAGCTTTTTGGTTTAAAGAGTTAGAATTCTTTATTTAAACTTATTGGTTCTAATGTATCTATCATGTACCATTTGTATAATGTGCATAGTGTATTGTTGGTAGATTGCAATGTCACTGTGAATTGGTTTGTGGTTAAGTTATTGGTGACTTTCGGATACAATGAGTAAATATTCTTTAAAAGAAAACCTGCACATCAATAGTTCATCCCATTGGAAGGAGCACACTTACAGCAGTTTCAATAATATGTGTAAATTATAGCACCTGACTTTTATTGCTAAACAATCGTAAATTATTAGTTGAGTTGAGCTTTAGAACAACACTTTAAAAATAAATTAACTGTTAAAGTTTAGAACTGCAGCTATAGTTTGATTGACCATTGACATAGCTTGTGACCTTTAGACCCAATCAGATTACAGAGCTCAGAATTCTGTAAGTGACAGAAATGGAACACAGTGTAATGGTAATTCCTATCTCTCCTCGAAAGGTGAAACAGTAACTATCAAGCTGGGCAAGGTCAATAACTTCTACTTAGGTATTATCTTCTCTGCGTGTGATCTTTAATAAAAAAAAAACTGAAGTTTACAACTTGCCCTGTTTGGGGCTTGCACTTTAAAACAGGAACAAATTCAGCTATAAATTACAAAAGCTCAGCCTGCCCTATTTTTACTAACCAATATACACATAAAACAACTTTTGATCTATTTGATACATAATACCATGAAGTGGTAAGGCAAAAGGAGAACGTATAGAATATCTGCAGTGTCAATCCAGCTCCTACATCCAGTTTATTCCTGTCTCGCCATGACCTTGTGAACACTGTCTTTGCAGACTCACTGTTATCTAGTCAGCAATCTAATCTGTACATGATGCATACAGGAACAAGTACCAGAATCTATTTAAACTATACACAGGAAGCAATATAATCATTAACCTTAATTTATATACTGCTAGACTCAGACTGACTGGCTTCAGTGTGATAAAGGAGGCAAAGTATTAAATCAGCACCAAAATTTAAAGGCAGATTCTAAAGGACCACTGCAGTAGTCATACATTATCATTATCACTACAACCAGTATTTTGTGAATAAAAATTCAGAACAGAGTTTAAAATTGACATATGAACGGCAGTATTTTAGAGACTAGCAGAGATATTTTTCCAAATCCTTATTAGGTGTTCTGGCATGGGCATATTTAGGTTTTATGCTGCCACTATACATTACGTTGTTCATTCATCTTTAGTGTTAATCACTCTGAATACCTCCTCTACCATATAACCCAAAGTCCAGTCCTAATTGTAATGATCCTACTGTTTGGCTGAGAAAGATTTTAGATCAATCTCACCCAGTAGGTCATGAGGTTCTTTGGAATATCCCTGTTATCAGAAATGAACCCAGCTCAGCATATAACCTCCAGTGGTACCCAGGAAGAGCAGGAAGAAGTTCATCAGTAACACTCCCAGTGATTAGGAGCAAAGTATCTGATAGGGTCCATTGCAATAATTTCCTTGTATAGAATTATTATCTACCCAGAATAAACCATACACGTTGCTGATGTATGTTTAAACTGAACTGAACTAGGTAATAAGCTGAAGGCAAGGACCTCCAAGGTAGTATTTACTGAGATACTACCAGTGCCACGTGCTAGCCCAGGGAGGCAAAAGGAGCTTAGGGAGGTTAATGTGTGGCTAAAGATGTGGTGCACTAAGGATGGGTTTGGGTTTTTAGAGCAATGGGCTGACTTCTCACTTCAGTACAATCTCTACAGTAGGAATGGATTGCACCTTAATGATGAGGGAGCTTTTGTACTAGGTGATAGGATGGTAGAAAGGCTGGAGGAGTTTTTAAACTAGTAGGTGGGGGGGGGGACTAGATATAATGTGTAGAGGGTGTAAGGGGGGTATAAGGGATGAATTAACAACACATAGGGGAGGAGATGGGGGAGGGGTAGTATAGTCAAACGGGAGGTAGTACTAAGTAATTCAAGTACAGTGGCAGACATTTCAGAACTACAGACTCATAACATAAGGTGTATGCTTGCTAATGCCAGAAGCTTGCCAGGAAAAATGGGAGAGTTAGAATTGTTAGCAATTAATGGGATTTAATAGGCATTACTGAAACGTGGTGGGATGAATCTCATGACTGGACTGTTAATCTGGATGGTTATAACCTATTTAGGAAAGATAGAGGCAATGGTAAACGAGGAGGAGGGATTTGTCTGTATGTTAAGCCTGAATTTAAGCCTATAGTCAGAGAAGATATTTATGGTGGACCTAGTGATAAAGCTGAATGTTTGTGGGTAGAGTTAAATAGCGGAGCAGCAAATTCCAAAAGAATATTAGTAGGAGTATGCTACAAACCCCCAAATATAGCTGAAAGTGAGGAAATACATTATTGTTACAGATTGGAAATGCAGCTAAGCATGGGCAAGTTCTAATAATGGGAGATTTTAATTACCCTGAAATAAACTGGATAAATGAGACCAGCAGTACGGGCAAAGGGAGTAGGTTCTTGAGTACACTCAGGGATCATTATCTGGCCCAGGTTATACAAGAGCCTACTAGAAATGAAGCTATCGTAGATTAGTCATCACAAATAATATTGATATAGTATCAAATGTTGGAATAGGGCAACCTTTGGAAAACAGTGATCACAACACAGTCTCATTTGAGACTGAATTAAAAAAACAAAATTCTAAGGGGCCAACGAAAACTCTTAATTTTAAAAGGGCAGATTTTAACGGTCTAAGGGCAGCAATACAAAGTATAGACTGGGACAGAGAATTGATAGGTAAAAACACTGAACATAAATGGACAACATTTAAATCCTTACTTAATATATATACACATCGGCATATACCGTGTGGGAATAAAAGTAAAAGGAATAAATCCCATCCAATGTGGCTTAACAATGATTTCATGGTCAAGATACGAAGTAAAAAACAGGCATTTAAATTATACAAACCTAGGGGACAGAGACTGCTTTACGGGAATACAAGGAAATCAACAAGGCTTGCAAAAGCGCGATCTGACTAGCTAAAATAGAAAATGAAAAATGAATTGCAAAAGAGAGTAAGACTAACCCTAAAATATTTTTTAAGTATATTAATGGGAAGAAGGTGAGGAAGGGAGCTATAGGAACATTACAATGTGACACAGGCCGTCTGAAAATTAGTGACCAGGAAAAGGCAGATAACTTTGACACATGGAATATGGCTCATCACACACAAGATGGCTGACACTACATGGCACTCAGTAAAACAACATGATCGACATCGCGCACACAACTCCCAATGATCAACATGGCTTCCATAGTCCCAACACTCCAGCTCAGAGGACATCTGCCAGAGAAAGTAGGAGAAATAGTGGCCTACTTGGGATGGCTCAGGCTACTGGCATAAATAAACTGGATAAATGAGACCAGCAGTACGGGCAAAGGGAGTAGGTTCTTGAGTACACTCAGGGATCATTATCTGGCCCAGGTTATACAAGAGCCTACTAGAAATGAAGCTATCGTAGATTAGTCATCACAAATAATATTGATATAGTATCAAATGTTGGAATAGGGCAACCTTTGGAAAACAGTGATCACAACACAGTCTCATTTGAGACTGAATTAAAAAAACAAAATTCTAAGGGGCCAACGAAAACTCTTAATTTTAAAAGGGCAGATTTTAACGGTCTAAGGGCAGCAATACAAAGTATAGACTGGGACAGAGAATTGATAGGTAAAAACACTGAACATAAATGGACAACATTTAAATCCTTACTTAATATATATACACATCGGCATATACCGTGTGGGAATAAAAGTAAAAGGAATAAATCCCATCCAATGTGGCTTAACAATGATTTCATGGTCAAGATACGAAGTAAAAAACAGGCATTTAAATTATACAAACAAAGGGGACAGAGACTGCTTTACGGGAATACAAGGAAATCAACAAGGCTTGCAAAAGCGCGATCTGACTGGCTAAAATAGAAAATGAAAAATGAATTGCAAAAGAGAGTAAGACTAACCCTAAAATATTTTTTAAGTATATTAATGGGAAGAAGGTGAGGAAGGGAGCTATAGGAACATTACAATGTGACACAGGCCGTCTGAAAATTAGTGACCAGGAAAAGGCAGATAACTTTGACACATGGAATATGGCTCATCACACACAAGATGGCTGACACTACATGGCACTCAGTAAAACAACATGATCGACATCGCGCACACAACTCCCAATGATCAACATGGCTTCCATAGTCCCAACACTCCAGCTCAGAGGACATCTGCCAGAGAAAGTAGGAGAAATAGAGGCCTACTTGGGATGGCTCAGGCTACTGGCAGTCCAAAGAGTCCCCTATGTAGTTTTAGGGTCTCCCTGGGCATAACACTAATAGGTGTAAATAGTCCATAATTTAATTATTATCGTTTATTTGTAACGCGCCAACATATTCCTTAGCGCTATACATAAGTTAAGTTACAGGCAATGAATAGTTCAAGATTAACACATTGCAAATAATGGAGGACCCTGTCTTTGAGCTTGGAATCCGGTGTCCATAGGGCTTTCCCTAAAGCACCTTGAAGGATTGAAACTCGAAGACTTGCAAAGAAAGGAGGGCCCTGTCTTTGAGCTTGTAATCCGGTGTCCATAGCGCTTTCCCTAAAGCACCTTGCAGGATTGAAACTCGCAGACTTACAATCTAAAGGTTAAAGTTTGTGTGTGGTACAGTAGGGAGAGAGTAGTGCTGAGCGTGTTAGGGTGGAAGGTTATAGGCTTCTTTAAAGAGGTGCATTTTGTTTTGAAGTTTTTAAGGATTTAAGGCAGGAGGATAGTCTGGTGAAGCGAGGCAAGGAGTTCCAGAGAATAGGAGCGGCGCAAGAAAAGTGAGAGGTGACAAGAGTGGTAGAAAGAATGCTATCCCTGCTTACGTTTAGATGACGCAAATTAATAAAATCACCTGAGTTCAAGAAAAGAGATCCTTCACACCTGTATGCTATATATTTATGGCCTGCCAGGACTGTAGATACCCTTTATGTAAGCTATTATAATTAGGTTCTTAGTTTCTTGATCCCATATAATCACTATAACTTCTAATTCTTGTGCCTGTATAATCAGAGAGGTAACACAGGGGTATGCAGAAGTCAATTGTAGCCTTTTCAGTTCCTTAGTATTTAAACATGTAGAATAAATATTAAAACGCACTGTTTGGATCTGTTTTGACGTTTCTCAGAGGACATTAAAGCCAATATTTTGTAACACAGTTCTGAGGTAATCCTTTAGTTTATTTAGTTGGTAGTTGGTAAATATCGCTCTCTATGCTTCCATATGAGGTGGTATTACAATGTGATCTTATTATCATCAGCATTACCAAGGAGAAGTGTTTGCAGCATTCACTATGGCAATGTTTTTACATGCGTCGTCTAGAACAGGGGTTCCCAACCCCTGGGCCACGCACCACCACCGTTCCGCGGCCTCTGTTCAGCCGGGCCGTCTGCTTCAGAGCAGGACTGGGGTAAGAGCTGTGACAGCTCAGATCCGCTCTGCCTCCCCATGCGGAGACTGTGGAGGAAGGAGGAGGAGTGCAGGAAGGAAGTGACTGGGGGCTCTGCTTCTGGTGCTAAGCATCTACCAATGACAGCAGAGCAATGGCGGTCCTTCCTACTGTAGTAACAGGGAAGATGTCAGGAGAGGCAGAGAGGCTGCCAACTCACACAGGACAGGAATCAGCAGGTTGGAAGTTAACCATTGTATAATGTGCAATATAACTTTGAATATGACCTGTGTGTGTGTATAAGTATGTATTTGTGTATATGTTTGTGTAAGTATGTGTGCATGTATGTACATGTGTCTGTGTATATATGTATGTATGTGTATGTGTATATTTATGTACATGTATGTGTGTATAGGTGTGTATATTTATATATACTGTATGTATGTATATATATTAATGTGTGTATATTTATATATATGTATGTATGTATGTGTGTATTTGCGAGTTCCTATCCTAAGTACTTTGGGAATTCACCATGGACATTGGATTCCTAGCTAAAAGACAGGACCCTCCTTCCTTTGCTAAATGTTAATCTGTATTTATCTTTGTCTGAACTTAATTTATGTACAGCGCTACGGAATATGTCGGCGAGTTATAAATAAACTATAATAATAATAATGTGTGTATAGGTGTGGATGAATGTGTGTATATTTATGTATGTGTGTATGTATGTATGTGTGTGTTTATGTATATATGTATGTGTATATATGTATATTAATGTATTTGTGTGTATGTATATATGTATGTGTGTGTATATATATATATATATATATATATATGTGTGTATATGTATGTATGTTGGTGTGCGTATATATGAATGTGTATACTGTATATGTATATACATACATATATATATAATGTATATATATATATATATATATATATATATATATACACACATAAACATTCGTAATGTTTTTTTTGCAAGTTCGTAATGTTTTTATTTTCTAAGTTCTGCATCTTGTATTTTGTTAGACTAAATCCGTAAATTTTGCGTTCTAAGACCTGCGATTCGTATTTTTTTATGTAAGTCCGTATTTAGTGATAGCGTGTTAGATCTATTTTGTTAAAGTGCCACTTGTGTGTGTGTTTGTAACCGCTTGTGAGGCGCCGTAGAGCCTCCACCTCCGCAAGTGAGGGCCCCTCACTTGGCGAGGGTCCGCATTTGCAGCCGATGTGGGAGCCTCCACCTCCGCAAATGCGGCCCCTCGCCATGCAGGGGTCCGCATTTGCGGCTTGCGGCTTGCTCCTTGCAGCCGACGTGGGAGCCTCCACCTCTGCAAATGCAGACCCTCGCGCCTGCAATGAGCCTTCGGCCCATTGCAGCCGATGTTGGAGCCTCCACCTTCCGCAAATTGCGGACCAAACTGTGTCCCTAGTTCTTGCAAGCTCGCGAAGCGTGGCGACGATTCGTAGTTTGACAACTATTATATGTGATATATATATATATATATATACACACTTCTGGCTCATATATTATATATTTAAGTATAATACCCCCACACGGGCCATGAGAATTTTTTCTTCAGTGGAAAAGGTCCCTGGTGCCAAAACAGTTGAGGACCACTGGTCTAGAAGAAGTCAACAGGAAGAAATATGTACAGACTTTGCTACATGGATTGATACTACTGTGTCTCCTTGGTAATACCAACTATAATATGATAATGTTGCAATTACACCTTATCTGAAAGCATTTTGTGAACCGAGAGCTGCAGCTACTGACTACCAACTGAATGTACTACATACAGGGTTAACTAAGGCTTTTGGTAAATTTACTTTGCACAAAAGACTGTTTTTAATGTCATCTGAGAAGCTTCAGAATTGATCCAAACAGTGCCTGTATATATAACGAGATAGATTGATAGATAGATAATATATATGTGTGACTACATTAAAATCTCTATTTTCATGGGTCTTGTGTATTTCATATGCCACAGGGATACAGGTCATGTTGGTGCTTTATAAATAAAGCATCATAATAATCCATGTTTTGTAATGTTACCCTCACTGTACAAGACAGTAAGATATGTTTTTTGCTTTATAAAAACATAATAATTAAAGATACATTACATTTGATAAAGCGTATTAATTACAGAACAGAACACATGAGAAGAGACTGATACACTTTTGCCACAGCTGCTATTTTGACTTGAATACAGCAAAGCTTATTTGAATTCACAGCTGAAGGCCAACAGTACATGCTAATCTGGCTTTCAAAATAGCCAGCAAAAAGGACTTGTGTTAATTAGGAAGAACTCTAAGTCACAATGATTCAATTCATGCATGTAATAGGATTAGGAAATTGATGTATAAATGCATGTGTTTATTTATATAACACTAGGAGGGCATGCAGTGATTTATACAAGTATTGTACATGAAAAATATAATGCAAGATACAATGAGAATACAAACAGTAAGTAGATCAGAACACCATGTAAAGGATGTCTGTCCAAAGCTATTGTGAGGCTAACAGGTAGGAGTAGGAATATCTTGTCTTCGACCAGTGAGATATTATTAGTTTTAGGTAAATAGAATGTGAAGCTCCTGCAAGCAATTACTTTCTAAGGCGCTCCTTACTAGCAACTGCGACCCTTTGCGTTGTAACTTTGCGTTATAACGCAAACAACACGACACACCAACTGCGACCCTTGCAAACTTTACCTTGCAATGCAAACAACATACAAGACACGTTACTACTCATTACAACCTTGCAAAAATCGGCCGCAACTCGCGAACTTGAATACATTCAAAACACAATACATACACACAGCACATACATAAAAAGCTTTCCTACAGCAAGAGGGAGCATCCAGGACCTGAAAAAAGCAACTTACACCTTCATTTAACTCAAAATAAAAGAGTTTAGACACTAAAAAAATCTCTAAGCGAGAGAAAAAATGGCCGCCGAACAAAACGAAAACGAGGCTACAGAACTCTAAACACGCAAAACATCACCAAACACCTACGGATATTCCGCTAAGACGCATACCACACATTACCCGCCATTTTACGACAATGCAGAAGTACACAACTACGCTAACGGTTTGGTCTCGCGCACGCACACTATTACACTGCACACATTCACCACGCTTACACAGCAGCTCCACACCACTAATGCTGCAGCAACATCAAAACAGATTGCCAGCTCTTCAACACAATGCTTCAAAATATGTAAAGGATATTAATTTATTAATGTATTATATATTTCATTATTATACACCAAACAGCATTAGCTACCTTACAATTTCATTGCCGTCATTTTTAGACGGGCAATTCTCTAGTAGGATTATAACTAAGGAGTCATCTTGTTGGAGCATTTGGAGAAAAGAGCCTTGCTGGTTCAAAAACTTAGCAGTGTACATTTCCCTCACTAAAGCAGCCCTTAACTTGTCAAGACACTTTAAAAGAAGCAATGTAAGCAAAGCTTAAGTTAATTCCAAGATTAAGCATGCTCCTGGTGAAGTCACTAGGCAGTACTGTAGATCTTTAGCTAAAACTTGAGGCTCATAGGAGAATGTCAACTCTGAACTTGGTCCTTTCTATGATGGCAAGATGCTGCCATATGTTCGAGGATCATTTTAAGTTGTCTCCAATGTAAGTCAGTAAATATTTGTTACCAGAAGACATTATATGCCTCAGCAGAGAGGTACAATTGTGCAATTAAAAGCTGTTGAAGTAAAAGAAATAGAACATATTATCATTAATGTACAGATAAAACTGCAGAATTGTACAAAAACTGTGTCCATGTCAGGTCCTCCTCCACAACACATAACATTAAACAGCTTTTAGTTGCATAATTTTGTATCTCTATGGTGGCACCTTGTCCCACATGACAATTACATATACATATGTAAATGAAGACACCATATATTAATATATAAGCATTTAGGATTATTGATAACTGCAAAATATACACGCACGCACATACGGCCAGTGAGGCACAGACAGGCCAGTGTAGTCTCTCTGTACCGTGTAGACAAGTGCTGAAAGAAACTATTTTTGTTATATTATAGGAAAGTCAGTTGAGAATAAAGAATGATTTGATAATACATCCCTGAAGAAATATGTTTATTGGAAATAACAGGTGTGACACATATGGTGTCAGAAGCACAATGTACCAAACCCCAGCTCAAATGTAGCTGAAAAACTGTTGTGGAGTTGATTTACCTAACCCTCAATTTACCTTTGTTAGAAGTACCTCTCAAACAAGGCTGCTGCGATTTCCTGAGCCGGCAGATAGTCTATGCTAGGATTTTTTTTTTTCTATCTTTTCTTCTAGGACAATGGAGACAGAACACTTTTGAAGTGAATTTCTGGGAAGCAACAGCAATAGTTTCAGGTGAAGATGCATCAGCAGCAACATGATTTTCAGGCTGATGATTACGGATGATTAAGACTGAGGAACAAAAGGCTGAAGAAACCTCAAGTCACCTTTACAAATGCCCTGGTGAGGACGGGACCAGAGAAATACCCTGAAGCTTATTTGACTGCATTTGAGAGACTTGCTACTATGACCCAGTGGGATAAAGGTACATGGGCAATAAGACTGACTCCATTTCTAACTGGTGAGGCACAGGTTGCTTATTTTACCTTGGGGAGAGGTAAGCCCAGGACTATGACATGCTTAAATCTGATATATTTTTTTGTATGGGACTTTCTGTTGAATGTTATAGAAATAGTTTAGAGGTAAAATGTTTGTTTTAAGCATAAATCCCAAGGCCTTTGTCTATTAACTGAAGGAACTGGCCTACAATCTCGTAGCCGTTATGGCACTGAAACTCGCGGCACTTGGCTGATGAGGGCCTAAGGTGCTCATCGCCATCGAGCCTCGCGTAGTGAGGCGAGTAGTTAACTCACAGCACTAAACCTTGCAGCACTTGGGTGATGAGCGCTAAAGGCGCTCATTGCCTGCAAGCCTCGCAAAGCGAGGAGAGCAGTGGAGCCAAAGAAGCACTTAGGAAACACGGGATCGCCTTAGTCTGCAAACACTTGACTTAGAAAAAAAAAAAAACGAAACGCTGGATTTAAAAATAATAAATAAATACTACATAGGAAAAATACGAAGTTAACGGCCGAACCGCGCAAAGCAGAAAACACGAAACACACAAAAAATAAAAATACAACAACAACATCATACTCAGCAAGGGGGAACCGCTAGGACATCTGGGAGTGAGGTGGAACGCAAATTTAAGTCCATTCAGGCGAGTTTCGGCACTCGAAAATGGCCCAAGCAAGAAAAAAAAATTCGACAAAAAAATGAAAACAAGGTTACATGACACTGGACCGCGCAAAACACGCCAGCCGCATACCACTTTACAAGACGCTGCACTGAGAAAAACAAAATACGAGATAGTAAAAATACGAAGTAAATGGCCGAACCGCGCAAAGCAAAAAACACGAAACACACAAAAAAATACAAAATAAAATAAAAAAACAACAAAAACATCACATTGGAAAAATATTAAGTTAATGGCCGAACAGCACAAAAAAAAAAACACAAAACACACAAAAAATAAAAATACAACAAACATCACACACAGCACGGGGGAGCAGCCAGGACGTCTGGAAATGTGGTGGAACTCAAATTTACGTTGATTTTGGCGAGTTTCGCACTCGGAAATCGGCTAAGCGAGAAAAAAAATGGAGGGCCAAAATATTTAAAACAAGTCTACACGACACTGGACCTCGCAAAACACTGCCAACCCCGAGGCGCGAGGCTCGCAATGAGTGCCGAAGGTACTTAGAGTATAAAATGCTTAACATTGTGTGCCAAACAGCCTTGCCATGGCTTCAAATTTTATTGACTGTAATTTTTTGATGAGCAAGTCGCTAGTAATCACATATAACAGTTGTCAAACTACGAGACGTCATCACGCTTTGCGTGGTGCGTACGACTTAGAAGAAGTGAGGTGAGCCGTTAACTCAGAGCACTTAGGTGATGAGCGCCTGCTCGCCTCGCATAGCAAGGCGAGCCTTTAACTCACAGCACTTAGGAGATGAGCATCGAAGGCACTCATCGCCTGCTCACCTCGCAAAGCGCTCATTGCCTGCTCATCTCGCAAAGCGAGGCAAGCAGTGAAGGCAATGAAACACGCAGGACTTTGCCACCAAACACTTAGTAAACGCGGGATCGCCAGCCTGCAAGCAGTTGACTAACGCAGGACTTAGAAATAAATAAATTACGAGACGCAGGACATTAAAAAAAAAAAATACGAGATAGGAAAAATACTGGGTTAATGGCCGAACCGCCCTAAGCAAAAAACAATAAAAACACATAACATACAAAAAAAAAATTGCCAGGATGTCTGGGAGTGAGGTGGAACTCGAATTTATGTTGATTTTGGCGAGTTTTGCCCGAAAATCGGCTAAGTGAGAAAAACAATGGAGGTCAAAAAAATTAAAACGAGGCTACACGACCCTGGACGTTGCAAAACACAGCTAGGCTCTCAATGAGCACCGAAGGTCCTTAGAGTATAAAAAACTTAACATTGTGTGACAAACAGCATTGCCATGGCTTCAAACTTTATTGACCGTAATTTTTTGATGTGCAAGTCGCTAATAATCACATATAACAGTTGTCAAACTACGAGACGTTGCGTGTGCGTACGACTTAGGCGAAGCAAGGCGAGCCTTTAACTCGCAGCACTCATTTTTCGCTCATTTTCCGCTCACCTCGCGAAAGGAGGTGAGCAGTGAAGGCAATGAAACAGGCGGAACTTAGCCACCAAACACTTAGTAAACGCGGGATCGCCAGCCTGCAAGTAGTTGACCAACACGGGAACTTAGAAAAAAACTAATTACTAAATGCGGGACTTTGAAAAGAAAAATCCGAGATAGCAAAATATGAGGTTAACGGCCAAACCACGCAAGGCAAAAAACAATAAAAACACACAACATACAAAAAAAATACAACAAAAACATCACACACAGCATGGGGGAACAGCCGGGATGTCCGAGAGTGAGGTGGAATTTTTTTTAAAAAAAGTCGATTTTGTTTCAACAATCGAAAATCACCTAAGCGAGAAAAACAATTGCCACCAAATAATATGAAAACGAGGCTACAAGACCCCGGACAACACAACACACTGCCAACCGTGTAGCACTTTCACAGAGGGACGTACAAGGTACAAAATACACTATTACACAGGAAAAAGAAAAAATACGAGATACGAAAAATACAAAATTAACGGACAAAACACAAAAAAACAAAAAATAAAATTAACATACAACAAAAAAACCACACACAGCACGGGGGAACAGCCAGGACGTCTGGGAGTGAGGTGGAATGCAAATTTGTGTCGATATGGCCCAGTTTCTCCACTCGAAAATTGCCGAAGCGAATAAAAAAATGGTTGCCAAAAGAATTAAAATGAGGCTACACAACCCCGGACCACACAGAACACTGCCAACTGCATAGCATTTTCACACGTGAACGTACGAGGTACAAAATGCACTATTACAAATGAAGGAAAATGCTCGTGAGCCGCATAACACAGACAAACAACGCACTTTACAAGCCTAACTTGCAACTAATAACTTACAAATCTACAATGGCGCTTTAAACAACTAAACCAACGGTTTGCCCTCATGCACCCAGCCTATTTCTAATGCACAGTTGGGACATTCATTACACTTTGTCCTCAGGGCAGCAACAGTCCAACTGTACATTGTATGCTGCAGGAAAATAAAAACAGATTGTTAGCTCTTCAGGATATTGATTGCTGGATATATTAATTACAAATAGGTAATGTATATTAATTGATTAAGTAACTAATTAATACATTATTAGTTAACAAAATATAGATAAATATATATGTCTTTGTGACGAGTGCCGAAGGTGCTCAGAGGAGCAAAAGTACACGAGAGGAGAGGCTCGTAATGAGCACCGAAGGTCCTCAGAGTAGAAAAAGCTTTACATTGTGTGGCAAACAGCATTGCCATGGCTTCAAATTGTATTGCCCCGTAATTTTTGACGGGCAAGTCGCTTGTTGTTTATAATGGTTAGTGTTTAGAATGTGGTAAGAATAAACTAAGATCTGACACTATTAGAGCATGCAGCGTAAGTTTCCCCAGTATAAAGTTTGTGTCATGGCCTGGACTTGAAGCGGTTAACCCTGACGGCATGTGCAGTCCTGTTAGAGTGTCATAAAGTAATAAACCAAATCGGGAGTTTGCTGTTTCAGATGGGGGAAGCCTAGCTAAGTTTGGGCAGATGCTTTGTCTCTGTGCTCAGTAATAAAATCTGTAGTTAGTACTGCTTTCGGGGGTTGTAAAACATATCAGATTAGATATCTCACAGGAAAGAATGTCGGGAGAGGAAGGCATTGGGAGGTGGATCTTTTGGGATTGTGTTTGTGATATTTCTATACAAGCCAAAAAATAAACTGATCAGTCTGTCTTGTACTACTCAACGGTACATGTGTGCTTCTTATGTCCGAAGAATCGGGAACTGATTGTGTCTATAACTGATCTGGATTAATTGCTGGGTGCTGAGACTGAACACAAATGCACAATCTAGAAGGAAAAAACTATATATCAACCTTCAAACCCTAGTAGCCTTATTCTATTAGCTACTTGCAAATGCCTTGAACTCATAAATTTGGCTTCAGGGTTTTATTTTTTATAAATGTTTATATTATTATTATTATTATTTATATTGTGCCAACATATTCCATAGCGCTGTACAGGGATTTAGTGAATGGCAAAAACAAACTTAACACCATATAAAGAATGGAGGGCCATGTTTTTGAGCTTAGAATCAAATGTACATAGTGCTTGTTTCCAAGGCACGGACAGAAGATTGAAAACTCTCAAACTATCTAAGGGTTTATATGAATTCTATTGACTTAAGAATTCATTAGTGCCAATAAGTAATATTTGCTGAAAATGTATCAATATTAAGAGTGATTTTAAGTGTGTATAAATGTATGAATTATGTAACTGAATTGGGCCCTAGCAGCCTTATAAAATTACGATTCGGCAAATTGAAAAGGGCTCTATTTAAGCACAGAGCATTTTTATTTACAGAAGTTTTTAGTTAGTGAAGACCTTGCTTTTGGATAGAAGTTCACTAACTAAAAACTTCTGTAAAAAATAATATGCTATGTGCTTACATAGAGCCATTTTCAATTTGCCAAAGCGCAATTTAATAAGGCTGTAGGTGTTTGTCTAATTTTTTTTTTTATTGAATAAGAGTTACTTACTCAGATATTTACACCTATATTATACCAGTTTATAGACGGCAGTACCACATTTGCACAGCATAAACAAAAAATAGGTATAATATTGTATTTCAATACCCACCTGTCAATTGTCGTTCTATTATAATCTATTAACACCCAATGTCTCAATGTACATGTTTCCTCTTTCAAAACAGTTACTTAATGACTAGTTACTTGCAACAGTTATTCCAAGGCAAATTAATGCAGATACTGTATCAGTTTAATTGTGTCCATATATACTTTGTTCCGAAAAATCCACAACATAAATCCAGGACTTGTGCTCTGTTATTCGTAGTTTATAGCTTTTCATCAACATAAGATCTCTACTTTGAATATGTTAGAGTGGGTTGCATTACATTAATTGTCAGCATAAACCCAGAACATATACTCATTTTTTTACTTATATCTCCTTATACAAAATAAGTTTAAGCAATAGAAGTAATACTTTATTTCCCATTGATCCCCTTATTGTTCCATATTAGACTTGTATCCCTTAAGTACTCTTCTATAAATAATGCTATATATCTGGTATTAATTCCAGAGGTTGTAACATAATTCTTATGGTGCGAGTTTAATTTTCTAACTGACTTGAGCCTGTGTTCAATGTCAATTGTCTAATATATATGTATGTTCAGATGGACTCAGGTTTAGAACAAAGGAAAAGTATAAGTCAGTTTGCAATGCTTATTTAGTTGTTTATTATCCTTTATTTTGAAGGGATTGTTCTTTGAATGAAACAGCCACACACATGCAGTGGTTTTCCTGCAAATTTGGAACAGGACAGATCACTTCTCAATTAGCCATCTGGTCAGGAGACATTTTTTTGCCAGAGACTTAAATCTCTGTACACTGCACCAGCGAGTTGTATGTCATAATGTGGAGGTATGATCTCAGGACTGATGGCTTAAAACTGTATTAATAGCCCTTGTTTTATTTGTATATTCATAATTGTCAATAGAGGATCACACATATCAAATGTCCATTCTTAAAATCTTAAACTGTTGCGAAAGTGGATAAAGAAGGTGTTCCTTGCAAGCTTTAATTTTAGAAGTCTTTGAGGTGTGGGATACGATGTGGTGTATGCATTTTGTAATTTGAATGTGACATCATTCCTTCTATTAGCACACATGGGCATATAATATTGTTTCAGGTCCACTTATCTAGGGGATTAACCTGTTTATTTCTATTCTGTTGAAGCAAATCCGCGAAACGCGTGTTAGGATGTTAGAGCTCCTTTGGCAAGCATAGAATAGCGTTTATTTTAGGAATATATGATTTTTGCTTGGTTATATCCATACCTAAGCCCTAGAACAATACCTTGTCATAGTTTAACTTAGCACCTCTGTCACAGTCCACAATAGCAATGGTGTCTCTGGACACTCTGGAAAAAAAAGATTCAGAAATCCACCTCCATAATGCTGAAACACTATACATCTGATATGGGGCCATGCTATTCTGTTGAATGCCTTATCAACGGTGTAGCTATTTATGATGTTGTTGGATGAGGAATGTGTGGATATTTGAACTATTGCTGCAATAACATTTCTATCATTAGTTTTGGAGTCCTTGTTTTATAAATCCAGCTTGAGAGATAGTGATATGCAAGAAAGAACTGGTTAAAGTATTTTGACAATAATTTTGAAGTATTGGTTTAGTAATGGTAAGGGAGGATAGGAGGCAATGTAAATAGGGTTGGGTTTGAATATTACTATAATTCTGGCTGTTGTGAAAGTGGATAAAGAAAGTGTTCCTTGCAAGATGTAATTTTAGAGGTCTTTAAGGTGTGGAATAAGGTGTGATGTAAGTAATTTGTAATTTGCTCAGAAAGCTGAGGTGGGTTCTTTCAGCTGTTCTTAAAGTTTCTAGGCTGGACTGTTGAAGAAAGGATATCTCTTATTATTATTATTATTCTTTAAAATTGCATTTAAATAGTTCTGTCAATTACTGCTGCTGAGTTGTTTTTTTTTTGTGATAATAAGTGTATTCATTGTTTTTTGTATTTATGTTTAGATACCATTGATGCTAACAGTTTACCAGGCTGAGTATGTGACTAAGGGGTCATAAATAGATATAATGCTTTTTTTTCAACAGTATTAGAATTATGAATTCTTAATACACTAGGGTAAGTGCTTTGTACAATTATTTTTCTTTATTATGCTTGGCAACATAAGCAATAATGGGACATCTCAGAATACTAAGTGTTTATAAATTTAATTTTTGGTCCATACATTTATTGAAAATTCTATGAAAGTCCACAGTGGTCATAAACATAAAATATTCTCTTTGAAGTACTACAATTAAAAGTAATCATGTTGTACAATATAAAAAATAATACACCCTCTAATTGGTAACTTTTATATACTGTACAATCATGCTACTATTGAATCTACCACTATAATTTCTAGTAATCTACTTCCGGAGGTGAGACAACATTTTGAAAGCAGAGAGGGAACAACTATCTGCATAAAGAGAATGTGATAGCTACAATTGCGTGTGCTCTCATTAGAACTATTATAATCCTCATTAGTTTGAAAAATGCAAAGGCTGTCTTTATAGTTTTTACTTTATAAAATATTTTTCCCATTATCAAGTTTAGGTATTCAAAAGATCATTTCAAACTGACCACAGTAGTTATTTAAATATCAATACATCTTTCAAGAATACAAAGACCTCCTTATCCTGAAACAAGTCTATAATGTTTTCCTAAATATTTCTCTATTTATTTACAGCCTTATTAATTTGCGATTCGGTAGATTTAAAAGGGCTCGTTTTAAGCACATAGCATATTTTTTTACAGAAGTTTTTAGTTAGTGAACTTCTATCCAAAAGCAAGGTCTTCACTAACTAAACATTTCTGTAAATAAAATATGCTCTGTGCTTATATAGAGCCCTTTTAAATTTCCTGAATCGCAATTTAATAAAGCTGTTAATCTTAGCGACTCTTCAGACGTTAATGGCAGACATTTACAGCCTTATTAAATTGAGATTCAGCAAATTTAAAAGGCCTCTACTTAAGCACCTAGCATATTTTTTTTACAGAAGTTTTTAGTTAGTGAAGACCTTGCTTTTGGATAGAAGTTCACTAACTGAAAACTTCTGTAAATAAATATGCTATGTTCTTAAATAGAGCCCTTTTAAATTTGCCGAATCGCAATTTAATAAGACTGTTATTTTCCAATTCTCTAACAGTTTCTTTGTCTTACTCCCATCTCATATCTTTTCCTCAAGAAATCACAGAACAGTAAATGTGATTCTATGTGCTCCTTAATGTTTCATTGAATAGATAACTGACTTTAAATTATTTCTCTATTTTTGATGAAGACATTTATCATTGCAACTGTCATTTTCTTACAACACTGGTGCTTAGAAAGAAAAATACACAACATAATCATTAAGGTAAAAATGGAAATATATAAAAATGTAAAAATATTCCTCATTGCATATATATGGGCATGTTTATAATCTGATATCTATCATGTCAAGGATTCAAAATGTATAATTACTTAGATAATTTTATATTTCAGTATTCATCCTTTATCTACAGAGTACTTGGATATCTGCAAATACTGCCCCTAAGTCGGATTTGCGCTGAATCAGGCTGTAAAGAGAAGCTCTGCGCAGAAAAATGGCTGCATAGAAGATAAAAGTCATCTGCAATACTGTGTGGCAGGCAGATTGAATGTAGCTAATAGCAGTTATCTAAATATTTAAAAAAGTATTTAGAATACACGGTACAGCTAGTAACATTTTCTACTCATTAATAGGGACTCAGATGGTTGATTCCTTTATCTGGAATATCAATCACATAGTGAAACTTATTATTGTGCTCAAAAACTAAATTTGATATAATTATGCCAGTTAAAATACCCATTAAAGCGTCAGTTTATGCAGTTTTCATGTTAAGTCTTTTGTTTAGCTCATCATTCATTAACATTAAAAATGCCTGCTCATATACCATCAAAGAAAGGCTTTAGATGGTTGCTGATGCACATGCCTCCACCTCCCTCCTTGTCCCAGATACTACTTGGCCCAGATGACAAACAAATAATCATAGATTGCATTAATTACCTAGGCCAGATTTCCTGGGGCATGCTTACTTTGTAGAGGTGAAGGCTATGGGATTTACACTGGCCCGTGAAGCCATGATCACAAGTGATGATTCTAACAACACTGTTATCCATGGCTTCCCATTAAAAAGAAACACACTTTTCATATAAAATACTACATATAACAAGTATTTTAGCAGCCCTATTAAATTTGAAGCCTGTAGTGGCATGGGCTCACCGGCAAAGGCTGCGGGCTTGAAATTCAGCTGTGTCACAGAGCTATTAAATTGAACCATTACGAGTTACGGGCCGTAATGCAAACATGATCAATTAGTCAAAACCGTAGTTACGGGTTTAGACAGATCCAATGGTAAAAGAGATCGTCATCATTACGTCACTGAGAAATGGAGGTTAGATTTCAAATTACGAGTTTCGATCGAACCCGAATTCCAGAAATAATGCAATATAAATAAATCAGTAAATATGATATTCTAGTCCATGCAAGTTCCATTATATGTATTAACACATTGATTGCCAGGATCAATATAACACGGAAATTAAACATAAAATAATGTGTTTTATATTGCAGATTTGCGAGCTTGAGAATGTTGTGCTATTCATTTTAATACCTGACATCACTTTCCCTTTAATTGTAAATACAGTAGTGTGTGTATAATTGCATTTACAGTGCTACGGTTAGGACTTTAACCCCCTTGCGTGTCCTCTCTATTACCCGTTGGCTTTTTGGCTCCATTTGCGGGTTTGAACGCCAGTGGATTTGTAGCAATTTATTAGCGTTTTTCAAGCTTAACAGTTATGGGCTTGACAGATCTAAGGATTTGCGGCCGCAGATTATTATTTTTTCCCGCACTTAACCCGCAAGTCGTTAGCAGGTTGCTTTATGGGGCAAATTTAATAGCTGTAAGTCTTTTAGACGTTGGAATTTAATAGGGATGTAGGTCAGCAAATGTTTACGAGATGTCAGTTAGGTACATAATGGACTTAGATTATTGAATAAAAAGCCCATTGTCACTTTTTTTCTAATTTGATTAGCATTTTTCTTAATTAAAACTAGTATATAGTATATTTATGCTAAACCCTAAGTGACAACAGATTTAATGGTGACTAGACTATCAACGTATTGATATAAGATCAACAATTCTAGCTACCATCCCATTTTTTATTTATATTACCTACTGACATAGCTCACCTCTTTCTTTATACTTCTGTCTCAATAGTCACATATGTATTTAGAGTTCACACTTGGCCTTTGTACATTCACATCTGGGTTCGCCTATTAGCTCCCTTTCACAAGGCTCACACCCGTCTTACTAATAACAGAAACACACATAGGTCAGGGATCGTCGGATACAAAGACCAACATAAATGTATAAGCTCACAAACATATTTCATTGCATATACAAATGTCTCTGTATACAGACATACTATAACTTGACCAAGCCTACTCTAATTGGAAATATATTTCCTAGGCCCAAGCATTGTTGGCCTAAGTAAAATAAACAGAGACTTTTGATTAATCTAAAACTTGCTAGTGTATCACCCAAAAGTAGAGAGGTCTGTAAAACTCGTAAGTAAACACATGCCACAAACTGGCATCAGTTGGCACATTCATCTTATTAAATCGAACTTGGAAAACAAAACTGGCACAAGTTAAACAGATCATGGAACCATAAAAGTGCTTGCAGATGTGATTTAGTAAGTGGGTTAAATTCAAAAGTGTGATGCTTTTGATTTAAAATCCTCCTATAAATAAAAATGTCCATTATTCCATGACTAATATATCTACCATGGCCAAAAGTAATTTTTTTAACAAAGTAGAATAATACATCTTAAAACCGTTGTAGGATCAAGTATGTAAGTAATTTTCTTTTTAGCAAAATTATATAATAAACATATAGTAAACAGGTGATGGAAATTACTTTGAAGCTGAAAAAATAGACCAAAGGATACTGTATCATCATGTAGAGTAATCATAATTATATGAAAAAGCTGTAAAAATTTCATTTGAATTTCTATTTACTGTAAAAACATTGGGCCCTATGCAAATCCCTAAAAAAGCAATTGCGAGTGCCCCAGTAAACATTACCTAGCTATGTTAATCACCCTTCCCTAAAACAACTGCTACCAGTGAACTTCACGACACAGCTGAAAAGCAAGGCACACATCTCTATTGGGTTTTGCACTGAAAATACATTACAAGTTAATCCATGACACTCCATGACCCGAAACCTATGCTAATAAGATTTTACAGATCACTTGCAAATCAGGGCAGTGCCGTAACTGGAAGAGCAGAAGAAAGATTTACATGTACCAAAGACCACTCCCAAGTGGTTTTAAAATCTTTGCTGAGTCTCCCACAAGCATTTAAACAGTATAGCACAAAAAGCATTACAAAATGATGCAATTTTGACATTATTATACACTTAACAATCCAATATCAATATATGTCTAATTAAAAAATATGATATGTTAGTTAAGCCAGTCTTATGATACAAAATCCAGGGTAACACACAACCAAGTACTCAAGGGGTTAATACACTTCACAAAACCATGTTGCCTAGGATCAAATGCTCTAATGCATTGTCTATAAATATATCATATTTTAACACCAAAAAAAATCTTTAGTTACTGAAGCTATAAATACAATTGTCACATATTTTTAATACCAAATTATATTAATAAATAAAAAACAATTACTATATATATATATATATATATATATATATATATATATATATATATCTGTTCCCTTGATGTGGCCAGTTACCGGCAGTTGTACTGCACTTCCCACTCATTATAAGATTTATGACGTTCACATTTCCTATTGGCTCCTAGGGCCGTCTGATCCGTAAAGTTTGGCTTGGCCGCTCCCTACACAGAAATCTGTTGCGGCTACAGAACAGGATATACTAATCTGAGCTGAGTGCTGTAATTTGGGAGAGTGAATGATTTCAATTAGTGTAGATCTTAGGGAAAAAAAACTCCCACATACTTTTTATGGCAATGCCCAAACTTAGAGCACCTAATTTACATAGGGCCCATCATTTTATTCACAAGTGCTTTAAAAAGCTCTATTTTCACTTACTCAGACCTTCCAGACAGTCCCTGCAAAGGTCTGACCCCACAGCTCATGCATTGATACTAGATATACTAGCCACTTACATATTGTCTCAGAAACAGTCTGTAAATGACTAGTACATCTCTTACCAATAGAAACATTGTATGCATGAGCTGTGGAGTAGACCTGTGCAGGGACTGTTTGAAAATTCAGAGTAAGTGAAAACAGAGTGCTTGTTAATAAAATGATGTTTAGATATGCAAACAAACACTTATGCAGTTTATTTTAACATTATAAACTCAGAACCTTCCAAATCCCTTTAATTATGCTCTTATTCAGAAACTCATTTTGGGGATACTTTTTTTTGGACATATTTGACAGTGAATTCTACTCAATGAACGGACTTACAGAACAATCATGATGCTGATAAATGATTTGTCTGTTGTGTTTCCATTCTGTACTGTAGATATATCATGACGTCTTCAGCCCGTGTTCTGTCACTGTCTGCTAGAGCACCAATTAGTGTCACTCACAGGGGTGTGTAAGCTGATGTCTGACTGACCACTCAAAACCTGGATGAGATTGTAGGGTTCATACAGTCTGTCAAGTGTCTTACAGTCCATCAGTTGACATGTTACTGTACTGTAATACATACAACAAAAGAACGCAATGATCCTCCAATGGCTTCTTAAAGGTATCATGTTGTACCTATAATTCATTATCCTTTCATGGTTTAAAGGACTACTGCAGTTCAAGAAAAAAGTATGTCAAGTATGTACCAAACTAACAATATTAGCAGCTGTGTAAGCCATGGACATAAAACAAATCTGAACTTCTAATTGTTTAGTACAGGAATGCATTTTTTGTTTGGAACATCACAAACTGAGAGTTGCATGATGGGGGGCTGTGTTTGTAGTTATCAGCGGAGGGAGGGGTGGGGGAAGAATGAATGCTGAGATCCTGAGCCTTTGTTTTATAATAGGATAAGAATGAAATTGCCACAATACCCCTTCTCACTCAATGACTTAGAAGCAGACACCTTGTATCTTTTAATGCAACCATACTTCTCCAAAAATATAAACACCTGTTTTACTCACAACTTACACCAGTGTTTCAGCGATCCCTCCATGGTACTGTTCGGGCATCAAAATGTATTTATTTTTTTCCAATGACCTGGCTGTGACTTTTTCCTGTTAAAATTATGCTTGTAGCCAGACTTAATTTTTTCATTGAGCAGTGAGGATGCAAACAAAATGCACACATAAAAAAACAAAACTATAAAAATATCAATAAGTATTACTATCAATTAAAAGAATAGAAGAATAAAAAGAATAAAAGACATGTCATCACACCTCTGTATCCCAGATAAGACTAAGCAGTGTACAAGTATTACATTAGATGTAAAAGTGAATGATCTGCATAATAGTGCATGGCCCATAAAAAATGCTACTTGCATCATTAGGGGTGCAACTATTTATAAGTACTGTATATATTAGCCCTTATAGCGGCAGAGAAACCATTAATACATTGTCATTTAAAGAGTTAACAAGGGTATGAAACACACATTTTCTCTGCAAATGATTATTTGTTCCAAAAGGCACGTTTCTATATAAAATGAAGGTCCCATTGCATGAACAAACTAATTTGTATAGATAACCATGCATGGGGTGTGTTTCTGTCAGCCGGTAAGCAACAATAGAACTACATGAGATATCTGCTTCAGGCAGTGATTTCAAATACAGCAATATGACTGCTGCATGTTATGCATGTTTATTCATGTATCCAACTCCCTGTGACCATATGGACTGCAGCAACACAGGCTTATCTGTTTGCCTCTGCCCCTCTGAACTCCCTTAAGGTCATGTTCATTGCTTCAATGATCTCATCTATCCACGTCGACCTCTGCTGTCCCCTTCTCTGTACCCTTCAATTTTTCCCTGCAGTAGAGTCTTCTCTAGGGAATACCGTCTTCTCATGATCTGGATAAAATAGTTGAGCTGTAGCCTCATGATAAAGCCTTCCAGTGAACAGTTTGGCTTGATATCCTGTAGTATTGATTGGATCTTCTTGCAGACCAAGGGACGCTTGCTTAGCAGTTTTCTCCAATACCACGTTTTAATGGTGTCCATTCTATGACGCTCTGTCTGCTTTATGGTCCAGCTCTCACATCTGTATGTTACTTTTGTGAATAGCATACTGTAGTTCTAACTATGTGGACCTTTGTGGATAGTGTAATATCTTTACTTTTAATAACTTGCCCAGACTTGCCATAGCTTTCCTACCCAGAGGCAAATGTCTTCTAATTTCATGGCTGCAGTCATCATTTACAGATAAATTATTTATTTAATGCAGAAAACTTAAGCTCTAGGTCTGGCGTGGGTAGGCTGTGGGTGAAATTATTATCTGAACCCAGGCATAGGCTTTGATAAGCTCAAACTAAATTAAACAATAAAATGTTTTATAAATTGCTGGAATGTTGCTGAAAATTACAAGATTATTTACAAATGGATATTAGAAGCACTGTAGAAATATGTAAGAATTGGATTCCTTTCTAATGTACCTCTAGTGTACTTTTAGTGTTTTCTTTCAAGCAAGTACTGGATTTCTCCTATATGTCATGGCAAAAATGTACATTATATTTGCATTATACAAACCTGTGAAATGTGCATGGTACAAAATCTGAGATGTACCCACTTCTGTAATCAAGATACATATTTTTTTTCCTCCCATTATAGTGATTTAGTAAGTAGCTTCTTCCAGAATATATAAACCTTAATGTCTGTGCTTCATTTGCCATGAATAATATTAGTATTCGTAGTCATAATATACTATACTCAGCAGTTAGAAACAGCCAAGTGCCACTGCTTATCTACCGTAGAGTGTCTAATATAATCTAGTCCTTAGGGAACACCAACCAGGCCACAATTTAGGGATTACACAAGGTAAATTCAGACAAGGCAATTATTATTCAGCAGGTTCTAGTGTTTCTTGAGAATTACTTTTGGAACCACTCATCTACTTTTGGTGAACTCTTTAAGGTACATTATAAGGACAGGCTCGGACAGAGGTTGGTGTCTGCTTATTCCCTTTATCAGTGCAGCCGCAGGCAGTGCTGTGTTTCTGCCAACTGTAAATTGACCTCACACTTATACTCAATCATAGTATATTATTCATATGAACACTCAAACTCACTCTTATACTTGGGAAGTACTGGTAATTATAGGATACTAGCGAATTGCCCGTCAAAAAATGACGGCAATGAAATTGTAAGGTAGCTAATGGTGTTTGGTGTATAATAATGAAATATGTAATACATTACTAAATGAATATACTGTACCTATTTTGAAGCATTGTGATGAAGAGCTGGCAATCTGTGTTGATGTTGCTGCAGCATTAGTGGTGTGGAGCTGCTGTGTAAGCATGCTGAATGTGTGCACTGTGTGGTATGAATATCCGTAGGTGGTTTGTGGCGTTTTGCGAGTTTCTTGTGGTGTTTTGCGAGTTTAGAGTGCTGTAGCCTCGTTTTCGTTTTGTTCGGCGGCCATTTTTTCTGTCGCTTAGATTTTTTTTTAGTCTGAAAACTCTTTTATTTCGAGTAAAATCGATGTCTAAGTTGCATTTTTGAGGTCCTGGGTGCTCCCTCTTGGCGCTCCATGCCAGCAACTGAGGCCCTTGCCCAGTGACCTCGCTACGCGAGGGCCGCGGGCTCTCTACGCGAGCCCGCAAGCGTGAGCAACGACCCGTACGCTCACAACTATATATGTGATCCAGTTAACATTGAATCCTCAGCACATATTACACAACCAGCACACACCCTTATACACTTTCTCACATTTATGAACAATAGAAACAGAAGGTTTAAACCCTTTTGTTTACCCCTGGTGTGTATCTAGAAAAGCATTGTCCAATGTAAGTTCTGTAGGGTCAATTTTTAGTTGAACAAGATTGAGTGCAGGTGGACAATATGTCTGAATTATTTTGCTATACTTACCAGCGTGATCACTGCTGCTGTTCTCTTGTGAACAATACAAATTACAAATTTAAAATAAAAATACAGTTCTTATACTTATGCAGTTTTTGTTTTAATTACCAGTTTCCTAAATAAACAATCAAAATATTCTGTATGTAGTAATTATTTAAAAAATGGTGCACCCCATTATATCTCTGCTCTCATCTCCAAATACTCCCCACCACTCTCTTCATTCTGCTAACAACATTCTTCTTTCCACCTCTCTTATGACCTCCTCTCATTCCCGCCTTCAGGAATATTTTAGTGCTGCCCCTATTCTCTGGAACTCCTTTCCTCGCTCCACCAGACTATCTCCCTGCCTCAAAACCTTTAAAACCTCACTAAAACACATTTATTTAAAGAAGTTTATCACCTTCCATCCTGTACAACACTTCTCTCACCTTTCTGTACCACACCCTAACCTTTAGATTGTAAGTCTGCGAGTTTTCAATCTTGTATGGTGCTTTGGGGGAAGGCACTATGGGCATTGTATTCTAAGTTCAAAGACAGCGCCCTCCATTCTTTGCAACGTGTTAATATTGCTATTGTTTGTTGCCTTGAACTTAACCCTTATATAGCACTACGGAATATATCGGCACATTACAAATAAATAATAATAATAAATGAAAATATAAACAATTCCTTCCCCTTATTCAGATAATATCAGCAGCGCTTGATTATTAGCATCTATGTCACCTTCTTGGTTTATTGTGTGACTTGAACACTGAGAAATGGGTTAAAAAACCATCAGACTACATACATTCAGTTAAGAAACTAAGGAATTACTCCTTAGAACAAATCCATAACAAATCCAACCCATTATTACCAGACTTTCAGGCTGTACATTATAATAAACCCTAAAATATTTGTATAATAAAAATGCTATCACTTTATACTGCAATACCCTGATTATTCATCTGAAATAATATTTACAGCTACCCCACTCTTCATAAATTCAATAGCAAACATACGGTATTTACTGTAATTAGAACACAGATCATACAACAAACACAATAGTTAGTACAAAATGGTTAAAACACTTTCCTATGCTCATTTTGCAAACACGGTTTGAGCTATACTGTGTAACAAATAACCTTTTGTCATCAGGTATGTACAAGGTTTTGGAAGATTGTGAGCTCATAAGAGCAGGACGATCAGTCTTCCATACTGGTTGGCTGACCTCTAAATGTATTTGTAATTGCCTAAAACTGTATAGAGTTGCAGGCAGACCACTATAATGTTTAGTGGAATGCAGAATAATTCAAGATTTCTGGAAAAAAAATATGGAAGTTTCATGGTTTATGAGTGAATCAGTAGTGTATGCAAAATTTTTTTGCATAAAAAAAAATCCAGAATAAATATTAAAAAACATACTCTAAATTTTCCAACATTTCTACAGATTTCTGGCAGTTGATTTTGAGAAGAAACACCCCTGAAAACCTAAGCTAAATTAGCATAAATTCATAATTAAATGTGACCAATCAGAGATGGCTCCTTATATATATATATATATATATATATATATATATATATATATATATATATATATACACACACACACACATGTGTTTACTCATAAAACTAAAAAAAACTTATAAAACAAAAAACAGGCAGTCTATATCCTTCTGCATTATGAAAACTATTAGAAGTTCTTATCTACACCAGATGCCATGCATATGGAAATCCACACTGTAGATTTTGATGGTGAATCAGCAGACATGGCGTATGATTGATTTTATTATTTTTTTGTGGTGAGGGTGGGGGTTTATACATTCTTCCATGTTTCTGTTGTATCATTAATTATTATTCTGTTAGAAAGGACAGCCATCAAAGGCTATATGATTCCCTATATTGAGGCTTAACACCTCTATGCAACAATCTGAATACAATCTTGGGAATAAAAAGTACTAAATAGTTTTATTGTAATGCCAAGGCAGCGGCGATTAAAAGCAACTAAAATCATATAAAAGAAACAACGATATGAATTTCCTGAGAAGTATACATATATGGGATACAATACCAGTAGTTTATATTCTCCTTAATGTACCCCTCCTGGATTGGGGGGCACAGCACTATCTGCTGTCCCAAGTGGCACTGGTTCAATCCCTAATGTACTTATGCCACAAATGAGTGTCTATGAAAGACTACATACTCTATACAATGTGAAAGCCCATTAAAAGAGCAATGAGAGGCCTATAAGTAGCACATAGAAAACTGAATGGCAATCAAGAATGTCTTGCAACAATAGTATTGCTTAATATACAGATAACACAAATGAACAGATGGAATCTGTACTGATCCTCTTAACATTAAAACTGCTAACAACAATATTATTACTTAAAATATAAATCACATGATGGAATGGATGAGATCTATAATGTAATTGAAATAGTCCTAAAAGTTTCAGTCTTACAAGTGTAAAGGACCGAATAATTAGAAAGATAATTGCAAATGATAATTATTTGTTTCTTGATGTTGTTGTTGTATACTCCAACACAGATAATATTCAAGCACATAAGTACTGGCACGCTCAAAAAATGTATATGCAGTATATAACAGTCCCCATTGCCCACGAAGGGCTCCTCCTGAACTGAAAGGCAAAGCTATTCTGTGGGCCCAACATGCTTACTTGATCCCTGATGTACTTGTAGCAAAATAGTGTCTAAAATGGTTGATACACTAAACAATATAGGAGTCTCTTTAAAAAAATAATAACAAGAAACAAATATGCAACATATATCAAACTAACATCTAAGTGTTTCCTATAATGTTGTTACATGGCCTGGTGGAATACATACAATCTATCATATATACAACGTATCATATATTTTAAAGGTATATCTAGTGTCCCTGTTCTTATCTTTTTCTAATACAGATTTATTTTATTTTAAAATAAAACTTGTTTTCCACACCCCCAGAGCTGCTTACATAGGCACCTGCTACCTACCAATAGAAAGAGTGCTTTGAAATACAGATTTTAACTCTTTACTAACTTTCAATCCAGCAGCAGCTCAATGCAGAGATTTACAGATCAGTGTCTGAATCTTCCTATTTCCTTCTACAGGTGGACTACACATCATCTATCAGATGCATCCAGGAAACTTAGATGTGTCTTTAAGCATAAGTAAAGTCTATTAAGCCTTATTTTGAATACTTTTATGTTTACATTTTATATATATATATATATATATATATATCTTGGTCGTTCAGTTGTATCTGACTTTCCTTTACCCAATGGACCACAGCACAACAGGCACATCTGTCAGCCAATGAATGCCCTTCTGAACTTATTGCTTCAATTACCTCATACATGCTTCTTCGCCTCTGCTATATATAAATATACATATAGATATGATAATAATTATAAAGCCTCTAAATAATTATTTTATATGCAATTTTGCTGCAGAGGAATCTACCATTATATAGCCATATTAAATCTGGGCTAGGTTGTAAAACGTAGCCTGTAACTCCATTTTTATGAGTTACGATTTGAGCTATGTTGAACTTCGCAGACGTAAATCCTGTCAAGCCCGTAACCGCTACATTTCCAATCACGCTAATAAATTGCAACAAAGTCACTCACGAGCAAGCCCGTAACATGCAAATGGAGCCTAAAGCCCAACGTGTGCTTGAGAGGACCCTCAAGGGGGGTAAAGTCCAATACGTAGCACTTGTAATGCAAATAAAAAAACATCACTGTACATTTATTAAAAGTGAAAGTGATGTTAGGTCTTAGAATTAATAGCACAACATTCTCAAGCCCGCAAATCTGCTCCGAAAAATACTGTGTTATATCAATCCCCGCAATCAATGTGTTAAGACATATACTGTAACTCGCACGTTATAGAATATCATATTTACTGCTTTATTAATATTGCATTATTGTGGAATAAGGGTCTGATCGCAATTTGTAATTGATCACCGTAGGACTTTGAAATCTAACCTCCCCTTTTTCAGTGACGTAACGCTAACAATCTCTTTTTCCATTGGCTCAGTCTAAACCAATAACTACGGTCTACACTAATTGATCGTCCGCAAGGCTGCAAAAACAATGTTCTACAAATATACTACAATTTGCGTCTCAAGCCCGTAGCCACAGCCCCTTCCAATTTAATAGCAACGTAACTCGGACAAATGTCAAGTCTGCAGCCGTTATGTGCTTCAAGTTGGACTTATGGGGCTGGAATTTAATATGGCCCTTAGTTTCCAGTGATCTTAGGGACATAAAGGAATTCAGGTTAGATTCCAAGATCAGAATGTTTTTTTTTTGTAACTTGAACAAGTATTAACTGTCATAATCATTTATTTGACTAAGTATGATATGTATTGACATACAGGTTTTGTTTTTTTATATATTGAGGGAACGCAGAGTTTGACATGCTGTTTTTCTGCACGCAGAAGCGTTGCTCTGGTAGTTTGTAGCCTCACCCTTAGGTCACACTAATGAAAGTTGGCACCCTATCTGAGTGAGAACAGGAATAAATGAAAAGGTTACAGAAAGTGGACATATGTTACTCTGGAGGCTTCTTATAAATAAGTGAAGTGTAAATATTATATTGCAATTATACTGTAGTAGGTAACCTAGTTAAGAAGTTTATATCAGACAAAATATTGCAGCAGGCCCAGAAATCACTGAACTGTCCTAACAAGATCCTCAGTAATTTGTAAGTTAGTAAGTACATGTTCCCCACCCTTTCCTCACCCAATGCTAGCTTTCCCCATTCTCTCCCTGTCATAATTTGGTGTATATTAAGTGAAATTGTGTTTAAAGATTATATTGGACAAAACTCAACTTACTGTGTCCTTTTAATGCAGTGATTCCTCAAGGAGTCCCTGTGTGAACACAAGGTGAGGCAAATAGGGCCTCATTCAATTGAGAAATTGTAGCTTACGGGGAGCTTGTAACGTAGCCTGTAAACTTATTTTGCTATTCAATAGGCATCTTTTTGTGAGCTACAAACGATCTACGGGTTATGGGCTGAAAATCCCTGCGGTTGTTACAACAGTAACTTACAACCCATCTAAGCCTTTGATCTTTAAAGACCACAAGAGTTACAATTGCAAATCCTCAAGCCCGCAAATATTTTCACACATGTAAATGGCAAATTTAGAAGAAAATCCTATGGGTACCACATAGGACTCGCAAGGGGTTTTAACCCCTGTTCGTAGCAATGTAAATGCAATAAAAAAATCAATACTGCACTTTAAAAGACGGGGAAAGTGATGAAAGACATAAGAATGAATTGCACAACAGTCTCAAGCTCGTAAATCAGCAATAAAAAAATATTTTTTTGTATGTGTCATTTTGGTGTTATATCAATCTTGGGAATCAATGAGTTAATACATAACAGGCAACCCACACGGACTAGAACATTTCCTTCATTCATTTTTATTATTTTGTACATTGCATATCGGACCCCTAAACTCTAATTGATTGACATGTACTCTCCATGTTTTACTGACCTAATGATGATGATCTCATTTTCTATTGGCTGTTTCTAAATGGGTAGTTACGGACTTGCTTAATTGATCATGTTCACGCTCTGAAATGCTACATACAATTGTTTGGTTTACGGTTTCGGCTTTCAGCCCATAACTTGCGGGCTTTGTTCAACTGAATTGCTCCGTAATTGTAGCAGAATTCAAGCCCGCAACAAGCCCGCAGACATACGGCCTGTATACTGTGAGTTGCAGCCTTGCAATTGAATGAAGCCCATAGTATTCAATAAAGTTTGGAACAATAAGTGTTAAAACTATCAGCCTCATTCAATTCGGGGCCGTAACTCGATCGCAAGTAGATGATTTCACTGCGATCGAGTTGCGGGCTCCAGTAGGTCTACTATTACTCTGCTATTCAATTGGCCGTTAGGCGCCGGTTGCGAGAATAGGAAACCATGCTCTCGTCAGTTGCATTTGCTGGCTTTAACATGATCATGGACGCAAGCCCGTAACCCGTGGTTCAAGCCTGAAAAATCGGAGGACTTTAAAAGCAAATATAAAATGAATCCAGCACTGTAAATGATGGGGAAAATAATGGGTGACATTAGAATTAAAAGCACAAATTTCTCAAGCTCGCACATCGCCAAAATATAATACTTTATTTCATGTTTAATTTTCGTCCAAAGTCCTTTGGGCTTGAATGACCTCCAAGCTCGTAGCCTGTTATTCAAGCCCGTAAGACTTCAATGAAATATGGAGGTTGGATTCCAAAGTCCTATGGGCTTAGAGGTTGAAGCCAGTAGGAGTTTGGACAGAAAATAAACATGAAATAAAGTATTTTATTTTGGCAATGTGCGAGCTTGAGAATGTTGTGCTTTTAGTTCTAATGTCATCCATTGTGTTCCCTATTATTTACAGGGCTGGATTAATTTTATATTTGCTTTTAAAGTGCCCAGATTTGTAAGTAAGACCTTTGCAAGGCCTCCTTGGGCCAAGAAACCTGTGTTTTGATTTTTACCATTTGCGGGCTTGACGGAGGGGAAATCGGAGCAATTAAATAGTGATTTGTGATTTTAGCGGCCGCAACTCTTGCAGCCGTGAAATATCAAAGGCTAGGAGGGAAGTAACTTGCGATTTTATGAATCGCAATGGATTGCAGCTCATAGCAAGTAACAAGATCAGAGCCCGCAAATGGAAGGCAATTGAATAGCAAAGTAGGATCTCACAATCGTAGCAATTGAATGAGGCTGTAAATGTTTAGGGGTCCTTGAGGAGACAGTTATGAATGGATGCTTTAATATGATAAGACTGACAATTAATTAGGACTAGAAATATTAAGATTTAGAATTATATGTCTTCTGATTTAAGAAAAGAAAATATCCCTCTACTTAAAGTTGTAATACAAAATACCAACCATAAGTCTGGGAATGCCAACCATATTAAATATATATAGTTGAATATAATTAGTGAATACACTTCTATTTATGCACTGCATAAATAAAAGTATATTCACTAATCACATTTAGCTATTTACATTGGATAGGGATTCTGAAAATAATTAGGACAGAAAATCTGGAAGAGTTTTATTTTGCAGTGAGTATAATTTCTAAGAAATCCACAAGACATGATCAGACACTTCAACATGCAATTAATATAATCTGCACTTGCTAAACCCTATAATTCTGGAAATGTGCAAAAAATATAAATTATATAGCAAAGGACCATTTTAAGATTCCTTGTGCTAAATTTCTAAATTAATATACGACACATTAAGCTCATTTTGTTTTTCTATTCTTAAGACAAATGAAGTATTATAATGTGTAGCCAACTGAAGAAATACAATTCTTCTGATTTACTTTTAAATGTGATTCTCAGCTTTCATGAAATACCGCATTTGTCTTTGATCACAGAAATCACTTCCAATCTGTAGCTTCAAAGAGCAGCAAGAGATAAGGAACAAACACTTAACAAAACCGTCTGTACGCCAGCAGAACATTAAAAAGGCAGCTTCCACTGTTCGGGAACGCCAGTCTATTATTTATCAGATTTTGATAAAGTTATATTATACCGTCTCTCAAGCTGAAATGTCACAGATTCAACAAAAGCTATTTAATTGACTACATTTATCCACTCAAGTCTTGAAGCAGTGCCCTAATAATGATAAAATATATATATATATATATTTTTTTTATGGAAACAGCAAGGTAATCCAGATAGATTCAGAGTTTGCGTTTCAGGTGGACGTATGCTGGCTATAAAATTAACTCTTCTTGGCAGCATTTTAGTTACAAAATAATTAGATAGCAGGTTATCAATCAGCTGGGAACCATATCCATAAAAGTAAGCAGCCCTGAAGTTTCTGAGGTGGGCGCCACTGATCTATGAATGGCTATTAGTTATGGACTAATAGCAGTTTTACGGCCAAAGTTATAAATGTAGTGTACTATTTAATGCTGCATTTATGGCGAAAATTCCCTGAAGTAGAGATAAAACTTTTCTGAATGCTAGGGAAAAAGGACAACATGTTGTTCCTATTTAATTTGGCGACATTAAAACAATAGATGTATTGGCACAATGATAAAGAAAACAGCATTCTGGGCTTGGAGCTGAAAAGACTCTTTCGGCAGCTTTTTTATTTTGTATGAATATTTTAACTTGGTAATTGTGATACAAAACATACATTTTCTTGTAGCATATTCTTACCTTCTGGGCCTTCCCCTTTCTTCCTTATCTCTCTCATGAGATCTTCCAGGCTGCACAGCTGTAACCTAAGGCCACCACCACAGGGGAGGGGCTTCATACTACCAGTGTTTCATGCTGCTGCAAGCATGCTGTGCATCTGAGCAGAATGAGGGCCTCATTCTATTATCGGCCGCAGCCGTTGCGGGGCCGCAAGGACCGGCCGCAAGCTATTCTGCTATTCTATTCCCTTACGGCCGGGGATTCCGGCAGGCTTGCGGCCGGTGCCTTGCTATCTCTTGCGGCCGCTCGCGCCGGAGGAAAGCCTTTGATCTAAAACGGCCGCAAGAGATTTGCAATTCAATTGCTCCGGGAAACCTCTCTGCAAGGCTAAAAACGAGCCGCAGCTTACTTGCAGGAAAGAGGTCTCGCTAGCACCAATTAAGCACATAAAATAGCTCAAATAAAGCCATCCTGCACTTTGAGAAGACTATAAAGGGATTTTAGGTGTTAGAAAAAATAGCACATAATTATCCTGTACTCAAATCCGTAAAATATTTCATTTTTAATATCCGTAAAATATCCATGTAAAAAGTCCAGAGTGCTTGGAGCACCTCAGACACACCCACGCCGCAGCCGGAAAATAAACAGTTAATTTGAACTCGGGTTTGGGCTGATGTGCAAGCTTGAGAGTGGGTTTCTTTTAATCCTCATGTCCCCCAATATGATCCCTAGCATTTACAGAGCTGTACAGTGCAGGCTTGAATTTATTTTTGCGTTTTTAGATTTCACAGCTTACGGCCGGTTCCAAGATATGCGGCCGGCCGTAAAAGGAGATCCTTGCGGGGCCGTATAATAGAATCGCGAGTTAACTGAACCCCCGCAAGGAATCGCAGCCTTACGGCCGATTTACGGCCGATAATAGAATGAGGCCCTGAGACTGGTAGTGTGAAACCCCTCCCCTGTGGCTGGGGCATGGCCTCAGTTTACAGTAAGGCAGCTCTGATGAGGGAGACCAGGTAGAAAAGGAAGGCTTTAGAAGGCAATAATTACTTGTTCTGGGGGCTTCTAAGAGGTAAGTAAATTATACATTTGAAATCATGACTGCATTGAATAGGATCAAATTAATTCTAAGGTCTAATTAATACATTGATATAAAATAAAATAATGTCTGTAGAGTCCCTTTAAAGTTTTCTTCCATATATTTAGCCCTATCAGTGCCAGGGCTTATAAACATATTAATCACCCATGGGGCCAGACACATATGCCACATTTTATTTTGCATCTGATTAGACATGGCTCCTGTCAGCGTTTTTTCAATTTACATCAGGAAACCTGTTTTAAAACCAAAAAGATCAGTGAAAATGTAGTTATAACAACCCCCTTGCCTACTGAGTACAGTCATAATAAATTTAGGTAACATAAAATTTATTGCTGAAGACAAGCCATTCAATTACAACAGCGAGGCTTTTCTTGTATTTATAAGCACTTATATACCACTTGTACAATAAAACTTACTATACACCTGTACATCAACATATACATACCAAGGTATATATTGCTTGAAAGAACAGACCCAGGTAATACAAAATATCCAACATGTTTTAGTGACTAAAAACACACAATCATTACTTTTTACCAGGTCAAAATTCTTATAATTAAAAAAACACACACATAATTTATTAAAAAAACACACAAATAATGGATCTCTCTCTATCCCATCTGTCTCTCCTAGCCCCTCTATGCTTCTCATCCCTTCATTTCTCCCACTCTCTCCCCTGTCTGTCACTGCCAACCCTCCTGCTCTCTCCTCTCCACATTCCTCCTCTATGTCTCCCATCTTTCCTACCCTCCATATTCCCTCCCTCTTTCCACTCTTCTTTCCACTTATCCCCTCATCTGCCCACATTTGCCCTCATCTTCCTTAACATTGCCCTTCCCCTCTCTTCCTCCACAACCCACTCAGAATTTTCCTCTTTTTGGCTGCGCCGCTAAACAGTGAGCGCATCTGAACTAGTGGTGTATTGCATTCTACAAATTTAAAAATAAAAAATAAAAGGCAAGACCCTAACTGTAGCCTAATCCTAACCCTAGGACTAACCCTAACTCTATGCCTAACCCTAAGACTAACTCTAACCCCTAACCCCTATGCCTAAACCTATGCCTAACCCTAACCCCTCTCCCCTACATCAATCCATTTTAAAATAGATTGCTCCCATAGAGCAATCTATTTTAAACTGGGTGTAGTACCGCATTGAGGGGTAGGTGGTGCTGCACTGCACATCCTCGCAGCAGCGGCGGGGGAGCACAGCATTGCGGCAGTTGAAATGGTAAAAGGACTCCCCATTTACACATCATGCCCAGTAGACCTTTTTATGCCCAGTAGACCTTTTCCCTCATCTCCCCTCCACACCCGCACCCCCTCTTTGCCTGTATCTCACCCTCTTTGCCCCAATCCCCCATATTTCTAAACATTGAACTCCCTTCTGATCCCCCAAAATCATTCTTTTCACCCTAATTTGTCCCCTCATTGCCCTTCCTCTGGTCTCTCCTTCCCTCTATTCCTGATCTCTCCACCCCTCTGCTTCTTGATCTTCTCACCACACCCTCCTGATTTCCTATGTCCACTCCTAAAATGTCCCCCCTTTTCTCACCCTATTCCTGTCAACTCAATGGAACTCCCCCTCCTGATCCTCACCTACTTTTAATATTTTCCCCTTTCCCTTCTGATCACTCTCCACCCTGATATCCCCTTATACCTCAAGACAAGGTGATCACTCCCCACTAAGATAATGTGTTTGTCCCTAGGACCACAGTCAGCCATGCATGTTAATTTAACATGCTTGGCACTCCAAGAGATAAAAAGAGGGCAGATGAAATAATGTCTGCTTTTTTAGATGTGAGCCTTAATGTGCAACATGGGATGCACTATACTTTGATCATAATGTTCTCGACGACTGATTGCTACCATCTTAAACATGAGAAATGTAGCATTTCTTGGGCTTATTATTTTACAGAAATCCCAAGCTGTATATAGTAAATGGTGGAATGATAGAAAGCATAGCCTACATCCACAATGATATGTGGTAACACATAACCATGTCTCCTGAGTATTTCTGCTCATTCAAAAACTTTACTCCTCATGAAGTCACATTGTTAACAAACATACAATTAAACCTCCCTTTGTTTCTCTATGGGGAAAGTATTATGTTTATTTTCAGAATCCTTAAGGAGTCTAAACATTTTTTTAAAAGGAGTTAAGTTTTAAAAGGGGATAAGTTTTATGTAGCCCATTTTGAAATAGGTAGGAGCACCCTAAATTTCCATCAAGACATGACAAAGAATATAGAAAATACTTTAAGCTTTTATATGAAAGTCACTTTCTCCTGCACTGAACTCTGCCAGAGATACAATATCTACACAATACTTTTCCCGTATTTACAATTGCAAAATTAATTTATGTACCTGATCCCCAACCACACATTCTCTGGATCTCTATCATCTAATCTAGGAGTGTCCAAACCCGGTCCTGGAGGGCCTCACACATGCCTGGATTTGATGATAACCCTGATGTGCACAGGTGAGTCAATCACTTCTTCAGTCATCCAGATCTACTCACCTGTGCACAGAAAGGATATATTCAAATCCAGGCCTGGGTGTGGCCCTCCAGGACCGAGTTTGGACACCCCTGATCTAATTAATGCTCACTTCTATCGCCTCAGTTCACACTTTTATTAGACAAATCATAGGCATGGTAAAAGTTAGGGGTAGGAAAAGTAGAATACATTAAATAGATTATACTCTATTATACTCCATTATATTCCATTATTACTCATTATTATACTAACTCATGCCCAAATATAGCCCAGTCACACACACACACATATCTGTTCCCTGTATCCTATGATGCAATGTTAAACCCAGACCTGGTTGATCACAAATGTTAGGTTTTGAAATAAATGAATAGCATGGCTCCCAACACTCACAAATGTCATAGCTAAGATCAACTTTCTTCTATGTAAATGGCTGATTTTATGAATCAAACACTACTCAATTTATACTTCATTTACTTCTAAAAAGCCAACAGATTCTCTGTCTCTGCAGACCCCATCTTCCGGTTCTCCCTCAAGAGAAGTGCCATCTTGCACAGCTGTCATCTAAAGCCTCAGCCAAAGCGATGGTCTTAGCACTATCAAGCTTGAAAGTTGCTCAGACGTAGCATGTCACTGTCTGCTGGTTAGCCCCATGAGACACTGGTAGCATGAAGTCGCTCCTCTACAGTTGTGACTTCAGGTGAGGGCTCTGCAAATTGGAACCTCTCATTAGCGACAATAGTAAGAAAGTGTAAGGCATAAGAGGCCTGTTACTCAGGGGGCATCTGAGACGTAAATGAAGTGTGAATTATATATCATAATTATATTGAAAAAGATAAAATTGTTTAATTAACCACATTAAAAACATTTATATAAAAACAAAACATTACCTCCAGATTCCTTCCTCAAGGTAACATCTGAGCTTTATTTTATTATTTGGTTTGTGCACACCAAATAAAGTTTTTTTTTTTAAAATAACCGCTTGTTATTCACTTCTACTTGTTTAATGACATTGTATCTGACAGGGATGGATCATGTGGACTTCTGGATCACTCATGATATGCCATGACAAACCACCTTTCTGGAATGCTTTTCTTTTAATGCTTGATAGAGAACATGCTTTTTTTAATAATTCTACTGAAGTCAGGGAGCGCAAGTAATATCTTCAGTTAGAATCATTCGCTCGTTATAATTTGTCATTGTTAATTTTCATTAAAAGTTTCTTTAACAATCTGTGAAAATCTGAATTCCTAAATGGATTGAGCCCTATTATTATATTGTTCAGACATGCCAGTTGTTAAGAGTGATATAGTAGCAGATTCATAAAAGCCAATTAACGGACTAGTGATTAAAGTGTTTTTACCATTACATAAAAATACAAATTGCATTAAAAGTAATTGATGTGGGCATTAATTATCATGGTTTTAGGCTTTTAAAAATCAAAGTACTGAAAAATCTAGGGTATCACCTTCTTGTCTACTTCATTTAAAGGGACAAAGACAGCTGACATTGCAAAATCAGCTATTGATAAAGTTTGAAAAAATGTTGCTTCGTGTTATTTTATTAACAAATAATAATTTAAAGGACTCACGTGCTTGTACAACAACATTAGCAGGAACAATAAAAGCATTTTTTTCGACAAAATCTTATACTTCTAAGACTCTTACTCTGTTATTGAGTTCTATAGTCAAGTGTGATTTTTACAGAAGACGTTTTCCATTCGTGCTGGTTTTGTCTCAAAGACAAAATGTCAGTCATTGTTATGGCAAAACTGAATGCAATACTTAAAAAGTTAAAGGCTGTAATTACTATTCATTGCAACTCCTGAAAACTCTGAGTCTGATTAGGGAAATAATTAGGGGAAAAGTGATAAAACTAGACTGCAATTAGAAAATAACAAATTGTGATACCCTAAGGCATCTATGATACTTTAGAGAAGGTTATGTGGAAGTGAGGGGTGTTTACAGTTCTTTCTATTGATGCAAGCTGCCTGCTCTGAGCATGTGGAGAAGGGGTGACAAATTTAATGATCCAGCTATGTAACAAATGCTCCTCACCTATCTTCCATCTTGATAAATAAAAACATATATACTTTTCATGATCAAGCTATCAGTAAGTAATGAAATAAAACAAGATGCAATCATCTGTACATGAACAAAGTCCTCAAATTTACATTTTCTCTAAACATCACTAAAACCTTAAGAACAAAGGCTTCCCAAGTACCAATGGCTCACTTGTCCACTTGGGTTCAGTTCACCTCAATACGCCACTAGTGTTCAGCATTAAAATCATCAAATGTAACAGATGGCGTATGTGAATTTATCAGTAGTGAATGGATTTGTATTTAAGTGGCATACTGCTTGTTGTAATGAATATCGCATGGGATAAGCTTGCAGTACATAAGTCTAAGGGGCCTATTAAATTTTTCGATTGGGAGCTCCAGAAGCCCGTAAAAAAGGAGCTGGCAACAGTTACGGTTATTAAATTGGCCTCTTTTAGCGACCCGCAAACAATCTGTTGGTTACAGGCTGAAAATCCCTACGGGCTGTCAAAATCTGAACTCTGACCCAGCTACTCCTTTCATCTTTCAAGCCTGTAAATATTACAATCGCAAATCGCTATTAAATTGCTACAAATCCTCCCAGGAACAAGGTTTGGAACAAGGTTTTCCATCAAGCCTCCACCATACTTGGCACGCCTGTTAGGGCTAAGGCTGATATAGGCCTGCTAGGGCACTCTGTCCCCTCACTATCGAAATACCAAAATAGACTCCTTCAGTACTTAATGCTAGCAACAAAAAGCCATATAACCAGACAGTGGAAATCCCCCACTCTTACTTTACAATCAGTCATCAATAAGATGAATTACATTGCAATAAATGAAAGGCTGACCCATGTACTTGAGGACCGTATGCCTACCTTTCTCCAGATATGGAATCCCTGTAATTCATTCTCCCTATAGCCCCCTTATCTTGTGAAATACCCTTAATCAACATTGTGCTATCTCTCGCTATGCTTATATTGGAGCTGCGGACCGGGGGCTGGAGGAGGCGGAACGAGCGGTGCATCCGAGCTGGTAACCATCAGGACTTATACTTCAATACTCTTGAGACTAAAATTGTTTTTTGAATTTAAACTTATTGTGTAGTCAACAATGTTTTTTTATTTTTCTCTTTCATTATATGGTTTTAGCTCATTTAGAGCTATACTGTGTCTATACATCATAGTTTTAGTTTTTTTTGTTTTTCTTTTCTGTTCATTTCTTACTTAGGCTCTAGATGTTTGTTCTGCTAGACCGAGCCTACCAAACTGTTTTGTTTTAGGTAAACTTGTTCCCTAGAAAATTGAAAAAATGTAGGTAACCTGGCTACCCTTAGACTCTCCCACAAGAGGGGATAGATCTTTTTGGTTAACTTTATTTCGATGTTTATATGGTATTTTCTTATAGTGTAATGTAATGTTAACCTTTTCCTCTTCCCTTTTCCCTTTTACTGGGTATGATTGTATGTGAATAATGTCAAATTGCTACTTGGCTTTTATGTTATCCTCTGGTTTATTTGGTTACCTAATAAAAAACCTTGAAAAAAAAAAAAAAAAAAATTGCTACAAATCCTCAAGCCCGCAAGTGTTTTTACACCTGTAAATGGCAAATGTAGGCAAAAATCATACGGGTACTAGAGAGGTCTCGCAAGGCTGTTAAACTCCTGTCCGTAGCACTCTAAAAGCAAATATAAACACACTTCTGTATTTTAAATTACACAGAAAGCGATGAATGTTATTAAAATTAATAGCACAACATTCTCAAGCTCGCAAATCTGCAATAATTATTTTTTTTAATGTTTAATTTAATCCGTGTTATATTGATCCCATCAATCAATGTGTTAATATATATAATAAAACTTGCATGGATTATTATATTCATTGATTTTTTCATATTGAATTATTTCTGGAGTGCAGGTCCGATCGCAACTAGGACTTCAAAAATGTAAGTGATTGAAATGTAACCTCCATGTTTTAGTGACGTATTGATGACGGTCTCTTTTACTATGGGTTTCAATCATTTATCATGTTCATGCCCGGAAATGCTACGTGCCGAAGCCTGGTTTACGGATTTGGATTCCGGCCATGCCGCTGTGGCCTTTTCTAATTTAATCGCTCTGTAATTCCTGAAAATGTAATAGGGCCCTAAGTGTTTTGTGTGAACTATAAGATTTATGAAGGCATATTAGAAATGGTCCATTTCGTCTATATATGTATAAGTGTTTGCCATTTTACATTCACATATAGTATATATATATATATATATATATATATATATCACATGTAATAGCTGTCAACCTGCGAATCTTCGTCACGCTTTGCGAGCTCGCAAAGCGGGGATGGAGGCTCTACGGTGCCTCACAAGCGGTTACAAACAGCCACAGAAGAGGATCTTTGAAAAAAAAAACTATAAAATGCAATGACTAAATACGGACTTACACAAAAAAATTACGCAATACACATACAAAAAACCCCAAAACATTACACACAGCAAGGGGGGACAGCCAGGACGTCTGGGAGTCAGGTTGCACGCAAAATTTAAGTCCAATTTACAGAGTTTAGACACTCGAAAATTCCATAAGCGAGAGAAAAAATGGCAGCCGAAAAAACGAAAATGGGGCTACACAGCTAAACCCGCAAAACACAGCCAAGCACATACGACTTTTACACAAACCCGTACGAGGTACAAAATACACTATTACCAAGGACGCAAAATCATCCACACCCGAGTACCACATACACAATTGCCGCCATTTTACACTAACTTACAGAATGCGGAACTACACAGCTACACAAATGGTTTCCCCTCGCACACGCAGCCTATTTACATTACACACTGCACACATTGCTGACACTTACACCTCAGCTCAACAACAGTGCAAATCTACATTGTATGCTGCAGGAACATCAAAACAGATCGTTAGCTCTTCAGCACATTGCTTGCTGCATATATTAATAACAAATAGGTAAAGTATATTAATTTATGATTTCATTATTTAATTATCATGAAAAAATACATAGAAAAAAAACACCACAGTATCGCAATAAAGACAAATGCCTTCACCGCGTGTCTCACAAGGAGCGCCAACGGTGCTCATAGGACACAAAGTACACTAGGGGAGAGGCTTGCAATAAGTGCCAAAAGGAGATCAGAGCAGACCTTACAATAAGCGCAAAAGCGCCTATGATAACAAAAAAATACACCAACCGGGAGACTCGCAATGACTGCCGAAGGATCTCAGACGACCAAAACACTTAGGGCCTCATTCTATTATCGGCCGTAGGAGATGCGGGGCCACAAGGACCGGCCGCAAGCTATTTGCCTATTCTATTCCCTTCCGGCCGGGGATTCCGGCAGGCTTGCGGCCGGCGCCTTGCTATTCCTTGCGGCCGCTCGCGCCGGAGGAAAGCCTTTGATCTTAAACGGCCGCAAGAGTTTCGGCCGTAAGAAAATCCTGGTTGCTATTCAATTGCTCCGGGAACCCTCTCTGCAAGGCTAAAACCGAGCCGCAGCTTACTTGCAGCAAAAAGGTCCCGCAGGCACACAATTAAGCACATTTTAAAGCCATAATATAGCCATCCTGCACTCTTATGGGACTATAAAGTAATTGTAGGTGTTAGCATTCATAGCACAACATTCCCCTATACTCAAATCCGTAAATACATTTTTTTTAAATTTATGTCACATATCCATGTAAAAAGTCCAGAGGGCTTGGAGCACCTCAGACCCGCCCACGCTGCGGCCGGAAAATAAACAGTTAATGTAATCTCGGATTTGGGCTGATGTGCAAGCTTGAGAGGGGGTGTCCCAATAATCCTCATGTCCCCCATAATGATCCCTAGCATTTACAGAGCTTTACAGTTCCGTCTTGAATTTATTTTTGCTTTTAAAGATTTCTGAGCTTACGGCCGATTGCAAGATATACGGCCGGCCGTAAGGGGATATCCGTAATAGGCGCCGTATAATTGAATTGAAAGGTAACGGGAGCCCCGCAAGGAATCGCAGCTTTGCGGTCGATTTACGGCCGATAATAGAATGAGGGCCTTACTGTGTGTGGCAAACAGCATTACCTGCCTTACAATTTTAATGCCCCGTCATTTTTGATGTGCAAGTCTCTAGTATATATATATATATATATATATATATATATACTAATTAAAAGTCATAGAATGGTGATAACAATAATAATAATAATAATAATAATAATAATAAATATTAATGTTAATAATACTAATTTGATAATAGTATAATATATATATAGTGCCTTGCAAAAGTATTCACCCCCTTGGCATTTTTCCTGTTTTGTTGCCTCCCAACCTGGAATTAACATGGATTGTTTGAGGATTTGCATCATTTAATTTTCAGAACATGCCACAACATTGAAGATGTTTTCTTTTTTATTGTGAAGCAAACAACGAATAGGACAAAATAATAAAAAAACTCAATGTGCATAACTATTCACCCCCTAAAGTCAATACTTTGTACCTTTTGCTCCAAGTCGCTTTGGATAAGTATCTATAAGCTTGCCACATCTTGCCACTGGGATTTTTGCCCATTGCTCCTTGCAAAACTGCTCCAGCACCTTCAAGTTGGATGGTTTGCGATTGTGAACAGCAATCTTTAAGTCTGATCACAGATTTTTTATTGGATTGAGGTCTGGGCTGTGACTAGGCCATTCCAACACAATTACATGTTTCCCCTTAAACCACTCAAGTGTTGCTTTCGCAGTGTGTTTGGGGTCATTGTCCTGCTGGAGTGGTACATGTTTTGCTCAAGAATGTATTTAGCACCATCCATCTTTCCCCCAACTCTGACCAGTTTCCCAGTCCCGGCTGCTGAAAAACATCCCCACAGCATGATGCTGCCACCACCATGTTTCACTGTAGGGATGGTGTTCTTTGGGTGATGTGATGTGATGTGTTGGGTTTGCACCAGACATAGCGTTTTCTTTGATGGCGGAAAAGTTCAATTTTAGTCTCATCAGACCAGAGCACCTTCCTCCATACATTTTGGGAGTCTCCCACATGCCTTTTCGAAAACTCAAAACGTGCCATTTTGTTTTTTGCTGAAAGTAATGGCTTTTTTCTGGCCACTCTGCCATAAAGCCCAAATCTATGGAGCGTATGGCTTATTGTCGTCCTATGTACAGATACTCCAGTCTCTGCTGTGGAACCCTGCAGCTTCTCCAGGGTTACCTTAGGTATCTGTGCTTCATCTCTGATTAATGCCCTCCTTGCCCGGTCCATGAGTTTTAGTGGGCGGCCGTCTCTTGGCAGGTTTGCTGTTGTGCCATGTTCTTTCCATTTGGTTATGATAGATTTGATGGTGCTCCTGGGGATTATCAAAGATTTGGATATTTTTGTATAACCTAACCCTGACTTGTACTTCTTAACAACATTGTCCCTTACTTGTTTGGAGAGTTCCTTGGTCTTCATGGCAGTTTTTGGTTAGTGGTGCCTCTTGCTTAGGTGTCGTAGCCTCTGGGGCCTTTCAAAAAAGGTGTGTATATGTAATGGCAGATCATGTTACACTTAGATTGCACACAGGTGGACATCATTTCACTAATTATGTGACTACTGAAGATAACTGGTTGCACCAGAGCTTTTTATGGGCTTCATAACAAAGGGGGTGAATACATACGCACATGCCAATTTTCTGTTTTCTATTTCTAAATAATAGTTTTATGTATATATTTTTCTCATTTCACTTCATCAACTTAGACTATTGTGTTCTGATCCCTCACATAAAATTCAGATTAACAAAACATTGAATTTAAGGCTGTAATGTAACAAAATAGGTAAAAAGTCAAGGGGGTGGATACTTTTGCAAGGCACTGTATGTATATATATATATATATATATATATATATATACACACATGCACACACAATTAATTATATAACATATATAATACATTATTATTATATTGTTGTTATATTATAAAATTATTAATATTATTAATAATGTACATTTGTATTATTATTATATTTATTATTTTTATTAATGCTATTAATACAGCTATTGTTATTAACCAAAAATGTACATTTAAAATATTATTTTTCATATTATTTGCCACTATTTTTAACTTATATGCATTGAAATACAGCAGTACTTAAGAAAAGAAATAACATAAGTGTGTTGAATATTATTGCTGACTTTTCGTCATTTTTAAGCTGGTTGCCATCCTTGTGCAGTTCACTTTGATGCACACGTTTTCTATCTTACTAAATGGTGTATAGGCATGATCACTACTTGATAAATACTCTTTTGAGTATCGGGGGGTATAATGCCTGTTTTCATGGATGGTGTATTCCAATACACTGCTTGATACATCTGGGCCTGGCTATTAATCAGCCTAAATGTGCAGCAGGATCAGGAACCACAATGCCATGAACAAGTGGTTCCCTTCTCCCTCTCTAACTCTACTTTCCATTCTTCTGCTGTTCTCTCTGTCACTCTGTTTTCAATTCTCTTATATTTCCCTTCTCTCATTCTCCTTTGCAATCTTCAGCATTTCTCTCCTCTCACTCTCATTTTTGGTTCACCTCCTCCTTTTTTCTGTCTTTCCATTCTGTTTATTTCTATCCATCCCCTTCTCTCTCACTACCTCCCCTATTCCTTATCTTTCTCCATACTTTACTTGTTTTTACCTAACAGAGAAGAGGATTCCGTCTTTCTTTACATAAGTGACTCTCTGCCTCTCTTTGGATGTTTAATGTGGTATTACACTGCACAATTTGGCCAGTGTTATTTTTAGTACTGCTTACTTGTGATGATATCCAAATCACTCTTTACTTATTTGCATATGCAGGCGCTAGATAATCATCATGAATATCATTAATTTCTATGTAAATGTGCTGGTTGCTCGCTGGTTACAGAAATGATTTGATCTTAATTCATAAACAAGCAGACATTCAAAATTGTGTCCACAGCTTGCGAATTACAGAAGCCTAAAATCACCAAGTACATAGGGCCTCATTCAATTGAGCCCTCGGAAGATGTGGGCATCCGTAATGGAGCCCGTAAGTTATTTTTCTATTCAATTGGTGTCTTTTTGCAAGTTACAGCCCATTCAAGCCTTTAATCTTTTTAATGGTTGCAAGAGTTACGATCGCTAAAATCACAAACCGCTATTCAATTGCTGCGATGCCTCAAGCCCACAAATGTCTTCACACCCCGTAAATAGCACAAATCAGTACCACGTAGGACCCACAAAGGGGCTACAGACATGTCCGGAGCACTGTAAATGCAAATATAAATTCTATACTGCACTGTAAATGACGGGGAACATGATGGAAGACATTAGAATTAATTGCACGACAGTCTCCAACCAGTAATTCAGCAATAATAAATATTATTTTATATGTGTAATTTCGTTATATCAATCTCGGTTATATCAATCTTGGGAATCAATGAGTTAATACATATCAGGCCACCCACAAAGTACCCAAAAAAATATTTCTTTGTACTTTGCAGGTTTGCGGATCCGATCGCATATCGGACCCTGAAACGCTAGTTGATTGACATGTAACCTCCATTTTTCTACTGACGTCATGATGATGGGCTCCTTTTCTATTGGCTGTTTCTGCATTGGGAGTTACGGTCTTGCTTAATTTATCATGTTCACACCTTTAAATGCTACATACGAGTGCATGGTTACGATTTTCACTATCGGACCGGGACTTGCGGTCTTGTCCATTTGAATAGCACTGTAAGTCAAGCACGCTGCGGGATCGCAGCCATATGGCCTATTTCCTGGGACTTGTAGCCTTCAAATTGAATGAGGCCAATAGTATTTACTTTTGGTATATATAATTATTGAGAGAAGCACATATTTGTTTTGTTTAACAATGATTTGATTTTTCTGGTAATTATAATTAATAAATGCTACTACAAAATCAACATAAACTAAATTCCACAGGTAATTTCAGAGAATTACTAACTATGCAGTTCTGTAAACTTAGCTTCAGCTAGGGATTGTGGGTACGGATATGTGAACGAAAACTTACAAGGAATCACTTTTTGGTATATATCCAATTTAAACATGGACCCTTAAAGGGAAGGTGACAGATGTCATTGTAAGTGAGGGGAAGACAACGTCAAGTGACACTTATTATAAACTTATGATAAGTGACATTTATGATAAACTGTTCAATAATTTGCCTGCTTGAGGAAAGGTGAATCAATCAAAATGAAGAAAGCCATGATCATCCAGCATGTGCACAAGAAAAGATATCCCTAAAAATACTGAGAAGTATATCAGGAAATATAATAAATACTTATAACCATACCTTCTCAAAGAATAAAGCACTTTTTCTAAAGTTAAAAGCTGAAAACAGTGGATAGGTGGAGCTCCAAGTAGCTTACCTGCTATGCATCTTAAAAATATTTTTTTTTATGTATTGACCTTCTTCTTTCATCCTCTCTTATCACCTCCTCTCACTCGTTTCTCGTGCTGCCCCTATTCTTTGGAACTCCTTGCTTCGCTACACAAGACTATCCTCCTGCCTCAAATACTTCAAACACTCAGTAAAAACTCATCTGTTTAAAAAAGCCTATCATCTCCAGCCCTAATATACACATCAAATCTATAATCCTTCTATACCTCTCCCATACCCTTTAGATTGTAAGTCTGCAAGTCAATCTTATGTGCTTTAGTGAAAGCACTGTGTACACTTGATTTTAAGCTCAAAGAAAGGGGCTCTCTATTCTTTTTTCTTCATTTTGTTCATATTGTATCAACGCTTTGGAATATGTTGGCGCATTACAAATAAAGGAGACAATAATAATAATAATAATAATAACAAACGTGTTTTATATTTAGTATTTCAGCTTTATACCTCATACCTGTAAGTATTAAATTGTCAGTGGCTTTTTAAGGCCTAGCTACCAAGCCTGACTGTTGCTCTGTGATCTAGAATTTTAACATTCTCTACTTGCCCCCAATCATGGAATCATGACCCTGACCATCTCTGTTTGCTGCCTGACCATAACCCAGGATCAAGGTTTGACTTTCCATGCAGTCTCAAAACCCTGCCACCGGACCACTGGACAGTTGTTGTATAGCCTACAACAATTTTTTCTTGCTCGGAAGTCTCTAACCTACTAGGGAGTTTTCTATTGTAAGTTAATGTATGCCAGGAAAATTAAATTGGTATATATGCTTTACTGTTACATTTTGCAGCAAACAGAAGAAAATATGTGAAATATTCCAAAACATAACTAGATCTGAACTAGATTTGTTAGCTTACAGACAGCATGTACCTTTGATTAGTACAAGCCGATTCTGACACTACCTTTGTTTAGTGTGTCAAAAATCAAACTGGCACTGCTTTTATTTTTCAAAACACATTTTCACATTTTCAGATGACACAAAACTTCCCCCTCAGTTCTAGCCCATCCTCCTGGGCAAATTGCTTGCTATTCCCCCTCACCCACATGATTTCCAGATGTAAAGAGGGGATCGGCTTTCTTGTTCTCATTAAACATTTTCTCTCCCATACAACTAGGTCCCCCCTTCATGACTAAAACCAGAGCCTTCACACATGGCCGATCGCAGGGCCATATAAATTCTTTAGAATATTTAACCCTTTGTCACATAAGTGACTACATTAACTTTAATTATCTACGCATTGTACAACTGTATGATTATACCTTCTTCTACTACTCATGTCCCTAACTTTTATCATCCTGACAATTTTTATAATAAAAGTATAAATAGAAGTAATAAAAGTGAGCCTTGTATTGACTGTGGTTGGGGTTCCGGTATGTAAGTTAATGCTGTAATTGTAGAGAAGAGAAACATGTTGCTGCAGGACAGTGTATAGAAAAAGGGACTTTCCTGTTAATTGACCACTGCAGTTCAACAAATCCACTCATTTCACTGATTACTTTCAGCTTTATCAGGATGCTCCTGATGTAGCCAGAAGTAAATGATGAAACATGTTGAGCAGATTTTGCAGCCTGAGTATGGGGAGTTTGTCGCTTCGGTAGAATTGCCCCTTTAACTCCGATGATGTCGCAAGCATGCGATTGCAAGATGTGCTACTTTTGGACCGAGAGAAGAGAGGAAGCAACAAGCCAGGACACTAAGGATGTGTCTAAGTGTTTTGTGTGAGCTATATGATTTATAGACTCACAAGCTAAGCAAGTAAGGGTCAAATTATAAGTGAAATTAAAAAGTATTTGAATATTACAATGTTTAGTCCCTCCTTTTTTGTTTTTTTATTGCTGATGAGTCCTACTTCCATTTGGAAATGTCAACATCCTAAGGAGACTTGGTAATGCTGATCCTGGTGCTATAATTGAGTAGTCAACCTGCTCCATTTCACATGAGTTGACATATTGGAACAGTTTGTGTGATTAATCTGCACTATTATTTGTTTTTTATTTCCTTTTTGGGGAAAAACTGTAAGAGTAACAAACCTTTCAAATTTATTGTAAGTTAAATTTTATTTAAAGCATATCATCTATTGGATTTAGATTGTCAGTTTGCGAGTTTTCAGCATTGTAGGGTGTTTTGGGGAAGCACTTTGGACACTGGATTCTAAACTCAAAGACAGGACCCTCCATTCTTTGTAACATGTTAATATTGCTATTGTTTTTGCCTTAATCGCAACCCACGTATAGCGCTAAGGAATATGTTGCCATGTTAGAAATAAACAATAATAATAATGTATTGTTACTCTATTTCAGGGTGTTTGTACACAGTGTATTAGTATGCCATATTTGTTTAAGAGGTGTTTTACTTGAAGTGTTGTTAACAATACTTAGGGTGCTTATACATAGTGTTTTATTGAAGTTTTACATTTCTACAGCAAGTCGCTATATTTCTAAGTCATATTCACATATTGTGTTTAGAATTGAATTTTTTTTTTTTAAATCATTTTAAAGACCTTGTTATAAACATTACAAAAGTTGTTGTTTTAAAATCTTCAGTGAAACTCACAGGAAATGCAGAGAGCATACTTTTGTCTGTAGATCTTATTCCCTGGCAGAGCAAACCCCCAATAGCAGTTAAACTTATTAATTATATGTTTTTGTGCTCTGAGACCTTTATTTGGAAAAATAAACACACTGTGACACATTATCAAAAAACGTTTTTAATGCAAAACAGAAAAATAAATATTTCCACGTTACTTTAAGACATATGAGGAATTTCTGTTTTCACTTAATAATTTTTAGATTTTATTCACTAATTATTGTCAAAGCTTTTTAAAGTTATATGCATGCTGCATTGACTATTTAACTCTTGTGGTATTCTTATCTATTGTTATAATTTGATTTAGCTTTTTGTGCTTGCTAGAATTTAACTTTCAAGAGGAACTGGAAGAAAAAAAAAAACTTTAATTAAAAGAATGGAATAAAAATGGTCAGCACCTTTAGAAAGTGTTTATAATGAGTCAGTCAGCATCTTACAGACAAAATCCCAGGCTCTGACTTGGTCAGTGTCAGCAAATGTTTACTACTTTGTGCAGTAATACTTCCTACATTATGGGAACTCTCCATTTATTATCATACATTAATTGCAAGTTACATAGTTACTTACAGCCTTATTAAATTGTGATTCTGTCAATTTAAAAGAGCTCTATTTAAGCACACAGCATATTTTATTTACAGAAGTTTTTAGTTAGTGAAGACCTTGCTTTTGGATAGAAGTTCACTAACTAAAAACTTTGGAAAAAAGAATATGCTGTGTGCTTAAATAGAACCATTTTTAATTGACTGAATCGCAATTTAATAAGGCTGATAAAAAAGACTTTAGTCCATCAAGTTGAACGATTTTAGAACCCCTCTGATCTTCAATACGCAGATTTATTGTTAATTGATCAAGAGGAAGGCAAACAGAAGAAAAAAAAACAGTGAAACTTTGCCATTTGACTCAATAGGGAAAACATATAAAATTCCTTCCTGACCCCAGATACTGGCGATCGGATTCATCCCTGGATCAATACTCCCTCTCTATTTATCCAGGATAGCCCTTAATGCCCTTTTTATTTAAAAATATATACAATCCCTTTTTAAAGTTATCTATCAAACCCGCTGTCACCACCTCCTTTGGTAGAGAATTCCAAAGCTTAACCACCCTTACTGTGAAGAACCCTTTTCTTTCTTTAAGGTGACATTTTTTACTTCTAATCTCAAAGGATATCCCCTTGTCAGTTGAAAACCTCTTGGCACAAAAAGTCCACTTGACAAAGCCTTGTATTGACCCTGGATATATTTATATAAGGTAATCACATCCCCTCTTAGAAGCCATTTTTCTAGAGTAAATAAGTTTAATTTTGTTAGTCCTTCTTCCTCACCAAGCCCCTGCATTCCCTTTATTAGCTTTGTTGCCCTTCTCTGTACATTTTCCAGCTCTAAAATGTCCTTTTTATGTAGTGGTGCCCAAAATTGTACTCCATATTCCAAATGAGGGCATAATAGGGATTTGTATAGTGGGAGAATTATATTTGCTTCCATTGCTTCTATAACCTTCTTAATACATGCTGATATTTAACTTGCCTTTGCAGATGCTGCTTGGCATTGAGCATTGTTACCTAGGCAGTTGTCCACAAGTACTCCCAAATCCCTTTCAATATCCGATACCCGCAGATTTGGTCCATTAAGATTATACATTGCATGGCTATTTTTACTTCCCAGATGCATAACTTTACATTTATTCGTATGAAATCTCATCTGCCACATAGATGCCCGTTCCTCTAATTTATGCAAATCCCTTTGGAGGGAAAGTACATAATTTTCTGATTTAATTACCTTGCACAACTTTGTGTCATCAGCAAAAATGGAGACACCACATTCTAATACCACTTCCAAGTCATTAATAAATTTGTTAAAAAGAAGGGGACCTAATACTGAGCCCTGAGGAACCTCACTTACAACATTAGTCCAATCGGAGTATGTTCCATTTACAACAACCCTTTGCTTCCTGTCTTTTAGCCAGCTCTCAATCCATGAGCAAATATTTATGGCAATTTCTGTATCCCTTAGTTTGCTTAATAGTCTCCCATGTGGCACTGTATCGAAAGCCTTTGCAAAATCCAAATAGACTATATCCACTGAGTTGCCTTGATCCAGGTTCCTACTAACCTCCTCATAGAAACTAATTAGGTTTGTTTGACATGACCTATTCTTCCTGAATCCATGTTGGCTCCTACTTATAATCCTGTTTGAATAGATATATTCTTGTATATTATCCCTTATTAACCATTCTAAAAGCTTTCCACTACCGAAGGGACACTCACTGGTCTATAATTCCCCAGATTTGCTCTTGCTCCCTTCTTAAATATAGGTATCACCTCTGCCTTTTTCCAGTCATCTGGTAGAGACCCTGTGTTGAATGAATCCTCAAAAATGAGATATATATTTATTACAGAGCCCAGTTCTATCAGTACCCTTGGATGTATTCCATCAGGACCTGGAGCTTTATTAACATTTATTTTTTCCAACCTATTTTGGATTTCTTCCTGCGTTAACCAGTTATTTGGTGAAGGTAGTGTAGCCCCATTATGTTGCAGTGACCCAACCACTGGTACCTCCCTTGTGTATACCGAAGAAAATAACCTATTTAGCTCATCTGCCTTTTCCAGGTCACTAATTATCAGACGGCTTGTTTCACATTGTAATGTTTCTATAGCTTCCTTCCTGGCCTTCTTCCCATTAATATATTAAAAAAATATTTTAACGTTAGTCTTACTCTCCTTTGCAACTAAACTTTCATTTTAGCCAGTCTAATAGCCCTTTTGCAAGCCTTGTTGATTTCCTTGTACTTGCGTAAAGCAGTCTCTGTCCCCTCTTGTTTGTATAATTTAATTGCTTGTTTTTTACTCCTCATATTCATCTTTAGTTCATTGCTAAGCCACATGGGTTGTAATTTACTTCTTCTACTTTTATTTCCACATGGTATATGGTGATAAGTATGTTTATTTAGTAAGGATTTGAACGTCGTCCATTTACAGTGCCTTGCAAAAGTATTCACCCCCCCCCTTTGGCATTGTTCCTGTTTTGTTGCCTCACAACCTGGAATTAACATGGATTGTTTGAGGATTTGCATCATTTAACATGCCCACAACTTTGAAGATGTTTTTTTTATTTTATTGTGAAGCACAATATTGTGAAGAACAAACATGACAAAATAACAGAAAAAGTCTATGTGCATAACTATTCACCTCCCTAAAGTCAATACTTTGTAGAGCCACCTTTTGCGGCAATCACAGCTCCAATTCACTTTGGATAAGTCTCTATAAGCTTGCCACATCTTACCACTGCTATTTGTGCCCATTGCTCCTTGCAAAACTGCTCCAGCTCCTTCAAGTTGGATGATTGTGAACAGCAATCTTTAAGTCTGACCACAGATTTTCTATTGGATTGAGGTCTGGGCTTTAACTAGGCCATTCCAACACATTTACATGTTTCCCCTTAAACCACTCAAGTGTTGCTTTACCAGTGTATTTGGGGTCATTGTCCTGCTGGAGGTGAACCTCCGTCCAAGCCTCAAATCATGCACAGAGTGGTACAGGTTGTGCTCAAGAATATACCGGTATTTAGCACCATCCATCTTTACCTCAACTCTGACCAGTTTCCCAGTCCCGGCCTGCTGAAAAACATCCCACAGCATGATGCTGCCACCACCATGTTTCACTGCAGGGATGGTGTTCTTTCGGTGATTTGATGTGTTGGGTTTGCCCCAGACATAGCGTTTTCTTTGATGGCCTAAAAGTTCAACTTTAGTCTCATCAGACCAGACCACCTTCCTCCATACATTTTGGGAGTCTCCCGCATGCCTTTTCAAAAACTCAAAAGGTGCCATTTTGTTTTTTTGCTGAAAGTAATGGCTTTCTTCTGGCCACTCTGCCATAAAGCCCAACTTTATGGAGTGTACGGCTTATTGTTGTCCTATGTACAGATACTCCAGTCTCTGTTGTGGAACTCTGCAGCTCCTTCAGGGTTACCTTAGGTCTCTGTGCTGCCACTCTGATTAATACCCTCCTTGCCCAGTCCGTGAGTTTTGGTGGACGTCCGGCTCTTGGCAGGTTTGCTGCTGTGTCATGTTCTTTCCATTTGATTATGATAGATGTGATGGTGCTCCTAGGGATCATCAAAGATTTGGAAAACATTTTTTTAGAACCTATCCCTGACTTGTACTTCTTAACAACATTGTCCCTTACTTGTTTGGAGATTTCTTTGGTCTTCATGGCAGTTTATGGTTAGAGGTGCCTCTTGCTTAGGAGTTGCAGCCTCTGGGGCCTTTCAAAAAAGGTGTGTATATGTATTGAAAGATCATGTGACACTTAGATTGCACACAGGTGGACATCATTTCACTAATTATGTGACTTCTAAAGGTAATTGGTTGCACCAGAGCTTTTTATGGGCTTCATAACAAAGAGGGTAAATACATACGCACATGCCAATTTTCTGTTTTCTATTTCTAAAAAATATTTTTATGTATATATTTTTCTCATTTCACTTCACCAACTTAGACTATTGTGTTCTGATCCATCAGATAAAATTCAGATTAACAAAACATTGAACTTAAGGCTGTAATGTAACAAAATAGGTAAAAAGTCAAGGGAGGAAAATACTTTTGCAAGGCACTGTATGTTCAGTATTTTTACCTGTCAGTTCTCTGTCCATGTCTATAGTTGTATCACTGCCTTTAGACCGTTAAAATCTGCCCTTTTAAAATTAAGAGTTTTCGTTAGCTCCTTACAGTTATATTTTTTTTAATTCAATCTCAAATGAGACTGTGTTGTGATCACTGTTTCCCAAAGGTTGCCCTATTTCAACATTTGATACTATATCAATATTATTTGTGATAACTAAATCCAAGATAGCCTATTTTCTAGTAGGTTCTTGTATAACCTGGGCCAGATAATGATCTCTGAGTGTCAATCTCATCAATAGGTCCTTTAGTTCCTCCTCTCTTTCAGCCATCAGAGTAGTATCATCGGCGTATCTGAGGTTGTTGATATTTCTTCCAGCAATATTGATTTCGGCCTTGGATTCATCCAGTCCGGTCTTACGCATTATACTACCTTGTGGCACACGTTTTACGATCTTGAAACATTCTGTTGTCCCATAGGTTCTGAACGTGGCTTCTTGGTCCACATACAGATTCTTCAGGAGGAGGATAAGATGATCTGGTACTCCCATCTCTTTAAGAAAATGCCACATTTTGTTGTGATTGACACACCCAAAGGCTTTAGAATAGTCTATGAAGCAGAAGTAAATGCTTTTCTGGAACTCTCTTGCTTTCGCTGATATCCATTGGACATTGGCAATTTGATCTATTGTGCCTCTTCTTCTTTGGAACTCGGCTTGCACATCTGGTAATTCCCAATCTATATTGGAGTCGAGCTTGTAGAATCTTAGCATTACCTTGCTGGCATGTAAAATGAGAGCAATTGTTCGTTAATTGAAGCACTCTTTGGCACTGCCTTTTTTGGGATTGGGATGTAGACTGACTTTTTTCAGTCTATTGGCCATTGCTGAGTTTTCCAAATGTTTGCACAACATCATCTTGTAGAATTTTGAATAGTTCAACTGAGATTCCTTTAACTCCTGCAGCCTTGTTATCAGCAAGGCATCCTAGGGTTCATCTCACTTCACTCTCCAAGATGTCTGGCTCCAGCTCATTGGACAAACTATTGAGGTCAGCTCTGCTATTATAGATCTTCCTGTATAGATCTTTAGTGTATTCCTGCCACCTCTTCTTTATCTGATCTTCTTCTGTTAAGTCCCTAACATTTTTGTCTTTTATCATGCCCACTTTGGCATGAAAGATGCCTTTGATATCCTCAATTTTCTTGAAGAAATCTCTTGATTTACCCATTCTGTTATTTTGATATGTTTACATTGCTCATTGTAGAACGTCTCCTTATCTCTTCTTTCTTTCCTCTGGAATTCTGAATTCTGTTAGACAATTTTTTTTACTATCTCCACTGCCTTTCTTCTTCTTTCCTGGGCTACTTTCAAAGCCTCATCAGATATCTATCTATCATGTCTAGTCCCTTAAATCTATTCTTTACTTCCACTGCGTATGCCCAAGGGACATTATTTATTTCATATCCACTTGGTTGGGTGATTTTCCCTCTTTTCTTCAGTTAATTCTGAACTTTGCAATAAGAATCTCATGGTGTTTGCTATGACCAGATAATTATCTTGACATAATTCAACTAATCTCTGAGCTGCTTTATTTTGTACTCCAATGCAAAACTTGCCAATTTTTTTAAGTGTCCTTTGATTCCCTACTTTAGCATGCCAATCTCTTGATAATAGTAACATCTTTTCTTGGTGTTATATCTATGAATATATTCATAGAACTGGACAACCTCAGTCTCTTTAGCATCCATGGTTGGAGCATAGACTTGAATCACTTAAATGGCTTGCCTTCAAATTCTGTAATTCTGTCATTTATGGGGTTATAACTGAGCACAGTTTTGGCCACCCTTTGATTGACAATGAAGGCTACTCCATTTCTTATGCGGGATTCTTGACCACAGTAAAAGATCTAGTAGTTTTCTGATGTCCTATTCCAGTCCATTTAAGTTCACTAATTTCTAGGATATCAATGTTTAACCTTCTCATCTCATTATTGACCACATCTAGATTACCTTGGTTCATAGTTCTAACATTCCAGGTTCCTATGCTGAATTGTTCTTTGCAGCAGCGGACTTTCCTTTCCCCTTGATCAGGAAAAAAGCTCATACTCACATACTGCTTTGTACTCATTACCCAATCATGATAACAAAAATAGAGTCCTCTGGTTATTTTCTTATTATTATAGTTTATTTAGAAAAAAATGTGGATCAGTAGCAAAAACACCCCCAAAATGGCTGCCCCTGTCTCACTGACTGCTGACTACTGATCTACTACTGACAAAAATATATCCAAATACAGCTTTTATACTTGTTTACCTAAGACAATGAAATAACCCATCCACCCATCTAGGAACATGGCATAACCCACTAGCAACCGGTTTATTTATATATGATATCCAAAAAGAATATAACACATACCTTGTCAAAATCTACTTTATATGATACACTTCTGCGCAGTAAATAACACTTTTTAGACTTTGGAGATGACCGAAATTATATAAAACTAGCAAGTTGCCGTCAAAAAAATGACAGGCATCAAATTGTAAGCCAGGGAATGCTGTTTGAGACATAATGGAAACCATTTTTTACCCTGAGGACCTTCGGCGCTCATTGCAAGGCTTGCGCTGAGCACCTTCGTTTGTGTGCTACGAGCAGTGTTGGCGCTCGTTGTGAGACGTGCCGTGAATGTCTTTTGTGTTTATTGCGGTTTATTGAACTGTGCGCGGTTCAGCCTTTAAGGTCGTATTTTTGCGAGCTCGTATTTTTTTCTTGTAAGTCCGTAATTTTTTAGTTTTAAGTCCTGTGGCTCGTATTTTTTTGTGTAAGTCCGTATTTACTCATTGCGTGTTTTGTGTTTTTTTCCAAGTCCCGCTTCTGCTTCTCTTCCCGCCTCCACCTCCGCAAATGCAGTGCCTCGCTTCGCGAGGGTCCGGATTTGCGGCCTGCAATAAGCCGAACCGACGTGGGAGCCACCACCTCCCCAAATGCGGCCCCTTGCTTCGTGAGGGTCATTGCAGCTGACTTTGGAGCCTCCACCTTCCGCAAATGCAAACTCGCAAAGCGTGACGACGATTCGTAGTTTGACAACTATTATATGTGATTTGTATTAAATGTATTAGCTCAAAGCAGTGAAAATGGTAACAAGATATTTTAAGTCTATATAAATCATAGTTTTCCCAGATAAATGTATAACTTTCTTCTAGAAAAGGACTTCCCATAAGACTAACTAGGCAGCCGCCTAGGAGTGCTCCTCAGACAGGGGCCCCCATCATTTTAGTAAGTATGTGTTTTTTACTTTCGGCCAGCCATCTACAGGTCAGGAGGGATTTTGTATGCTGCACCATACAGAGAATGTAAAGATATTGGGTGATTGTGTCCCTGGCATAATTTTTCCTATCCGGAACTCAGAATAACTTAATCTTCCCAGAGTCAACGCAGCACAGTGTAAGAACTGTTTATTCAGTTACCAGCACCTTTCTTCTTTCCCTCCCAATCCCAGTAGTATGTAGCTGATTGAACTTAAAATCTGCTGTTAAATCTAGGTTTTATTTTTTTATGTCATGTTTTCCTGTTATAGTCCTGTAAGTAGTGGCCCTTTAATTCTTATAAAATATTGATTTATCTGTATGTCTGATTAATTAACCAGCAATAACGTATGTATAAAATTGGAGTTAATACAATAATTTTCAATGTATTGTAACCCTAATTAAGATTCATGGCAAGTATTCACATCCTATAATAAATTGCAAAACTACTTTCTACAAATGAAAATTTATGAAGCTACTCTAATGAGTCAATAAAAATGAAAAGGTTTTATATAAATTATTTTATGTGCGTAAATTAAAATGAGCTTTAATAAAAATGTATTTTCATATACATGATGCTTTTAAAATGTCCATCACAAAGGATAAAAATAAAGCCTAACTCCCTGCTTTTTTGCACAGAGGCTACATTGCTAACTAGCCTCTCCATGCAAAGGGAAAGAGACAAGAACTTGGTATTTTAAAATTGTTCTTTCAGAGTCTCTACATCTTTTCTGTGGATGGCATGTGGCTGTAGCCTTGAACACTAGCTGCAGAGGTGACTCAAACTCAGTCCACCTTAACAGGATAATTTGCCATTGCACCCACTCATAGAATCCACCTTAAATTGTGTATGCCAAATGTATAGGTAGCAAAGTAAAGGCATTGAACTGCTGGTGTTATAGTATACAAATACCTGAGTATGCTTCATGGATCTGAACTGACTTCCCTTTGCTTTTTCAGGACATGTTAATTGTTTTAACATGGCCTTATTGCACAACATGACCTGCACAATTGTCTATCCATGAATAGATAACGGCTTCGTAGTTAACCAAATAACTATCTAACTGATTAAATCTGGGCAGATTACCAAAGTAATTTCCCTTCTTAATACTTGATGCTTTTCTGAACATGACCTGACCTGTAATATTAAAAGAAACCTGAACACTTGATTAAACCGTAGAAAAGACATTGTCTCCAAATAATTCACACTCTCTGACATGTTTCAAGGGTCATTTGGTTTTACTGTGATTTTGTTAAGAAAATAAGATTTTGCAACGTGATGAATAACATTGTAGTTTATGATGTCACATCTGTAGTTGGGAAGCTTTTAGAAGGGTTAATAAGGAACAGAATACAAGAATATGTCTATTTGAACAAGATCATAGATAGCAGTCAACACGGATTTATGAAGGATAGGTTGTGTCAGACCAATCTAATTAGTTTTTATGAGGAGGTTAGTAGGAACTTGGATCAGGGCAACTCGGTGGATGTAGTCTTCTTAGATTTTTCAAAGGCATTTGATACAGTGCCACATGGAAGACTAGTGAGCAAACTAAGGGATACAGGAATTGCAGTAAATATCTGCTCATGGATCGAGAGCTGGCTAAAAGACAGGAAGCAAAGGGTTGTTGTGAATGGAACATACTCCGATTGGTCTAATGTGATAAGTGGGGTTCCTCAAGGTTCAGTATTAGGTCCTCTCCATTTTAACATATTTATTAATGACATAGAAGTAGCCATGCAATCTATAATCTTAATGGAGCAAATCTAGGGGTATCAGATATTGAAAGGGATTTATTTGGGAGTACTAGTGGACAACCACCTAGGTAACAGCGCTCAAAGCCAAGCAGCAGCTGGAAAGGCAAGTAAAATATTAGCATGTATTAGGAAGGGTATAGAAGCAAGGGAAGCAAATATAATTCTGCCACTATACAAAGCCCTAGTACGCCCTCATTTGGAATATGGAGTACAATTTTGGGCACCACTCCATAAAAAAGAAATTTTAGAGCTGGAAAAAGTACAGAGAAGGGCTACAAAACTAATAAGGGGAATGGAGGGGCTAAGTTATGAAGAAAGACTAACCAAACTAAACTTATTTTCTCTAGAAAAAAGGCGTCTACAAGGGGATATGATTACCTTATTTAAATACATCCAGGGTCAATATAAGGCTTTGTCAAGTGAACTTTTTGTAGCAAGAGATTTTCAACTGACAAGAGGACACTGTCATGAATCAGCCAGGGGCCATCTTGGATTGGAACTGTTATCTGCCACATGTTATTGAACAGAAGGTTTTGGGCTCCCAGATCCACTGTTATAATGTTATTTATTCTGGGCAGAGTCCCACTGTTATTGTTATGCATTCAGAGAAGAGGCAGTATAACACTTGAAGTGATAGCAAGGCCAGAACAAAGGGGTCTGTACAGACATTGAGGCACCTTAACCCCATGGGGTCTTCAGCCCAATATCAGGGTCATAGTACAGGAGCAAATAGGTGTTTCTCCCTTGAGAACCAGAGACCAAGTGAATTAGGTAGCCACACCTAATGGGTGGCCTATGGGAGGGGTCTGGAAGTCCCAGAGCTTACCTCTAGTCCATTGGCCAGAGGTAATCAAGTTACTCTGGAGAATACCCCATTGGTCAAGAGGAAGATGAGGGTTGGACAAGGGGGTAGCCACTCCCTGTACTGGTTTTGTGAGTTGTTTAAATACTGTGTGTTTCCAAAATAAAGTGTTCTTAATTTTCATACTTTGACTAAGCATGTATTATTGACCCAGAGGCATATGCTTGTAGAGGAGCTCATTCTGATTCCCTACCAAGGTGCTCCCAGGTACACTACCAAAGCAAGCTGGGACTTATGCCTTTGTACCGACAAAGACTGTCCATAGGTCTAGAGTCACCTAAACTTAGGTCTAAACCTACTGGGAATAAGAGTACTAGGATACTCTAGATCCTATCATCATAGTAGGTTGTGACAATTGGCTGGCAGTGGTGGGACGACTCTACAAGGACCAGGAATGGAACAGACGGACATCATAACAGAGGCAACAAGGCGGTATGAAGCAGCCAGGCACTTATACCCCAGTAAGATGACCGCACAAGAGGTGTCCAACTTACTAGACCAGCATTGCCAGAGGATCTGGCAGGAGCGAAATGGAGCGAGAGCCCCAGCTCAACAAAGACTTGGCTACAGAGAGACACTGCGTCTAGAGAAATGGATGGCGATTCTGAACCTGTGGCAGGACGATGAGCTAATGGGCTGGCTGGAAGTACTAGTAAGAAAAGAGGTTGCCTTGGAGAACCAATATCATGTTTTTCCCGCCAGAATAGTTGGTGGCCTTGGAGAGGAGTTTGATTTCCGCTTGGAGATAGATTCTGGCCTCCAAGACATTGTGTATGGTGATCCTGAAGGGGGCATAGGAACATTTAAAAGGCACAACAACTTGTTTGTGGAACGCTGTTGTGGTCTGGGACTGGAACCATGGTCCATGGAGGCTAATTTAATGGTACACCTGATTGAGCAGGAACTGCAGCTGGAGGAGGAGTATTTTGAGTTGTAGGACGAGATCTATGGGGAGACATTTTGCCCATCAAGAGGGGAACAACCCATTCAAGAGGACTGGTCGCCAGATCTTTACAACACAGATGGTATGTACCGAAGTGATTGTGTGCAAGGGGTCTGGGGAGAACATAGTGATGGAGAATGCGTTCCTTAAAAAAATATAGAGACTGTGTCAGGGTCTACTCACCAGCTACAAACGCCAGAGACTCAGAGGAATGTTCCCTGGGTGGGGTCAGAAAATAAATGTCTGCACCCTGATATCCCAAGAGACGTAATCCCAGAGGAAGGGCTAACTACTCACAAGATAGGGCCAGATGAATTAAGTCTGCCCTCCAAAGTTCTAGGCATAGTGAATGGGCCAGAAATGCTAATGGAGCCAGGGGCTCAGGATAGCCACCCAAGAGACTGTGGGGAGGGCTATGTAATGCACTCTGGGGAGAAGGCCGTAGAGGTCATGTTTGGTGGGAAGGATAAGATTCCCCAGGCTATAACAGATTACCAAAATCTGTACCCTGACACCCCAGGAGAGTTGCTACAAAAGGTGCTAGTGAAGCACAGAGCCCAGGAGGGCTATGTAATGGACTGTGGGGAGGGAAAGGAACTCGTTCTTAGCTACAGGGAACCAGGCCTCACACAGCAAGAGTGCCAGGGGCACCAAGAGAGTCAGAGGCACCAAGAGTGCCAGGGGCACCAAGAGAGTTCCAGGGGCACCAAGAGCCAGACAGGGGCAGCAAGCTTGCCAGCCTTGGCAAAGGAGCCCTGGGTGCAGTGTGGCACCATAGTAGAGGGTGAACCAAGTGGGGAGATACCCTGGATAACCAATGTCCAAAGGCCCACTGGAACAGACACCGCTCCAAAGGCCCAGTTAAACCTGGAGGACTGGGATAAAGGTACCAAGCAAAAGGCCATAGGAGAAGAGGGTCAGCTGAGGGCCCCAAAGAACCGGCTGGGTGGGAATTGCGAGATTCCCCAGCCTGCATCAGAGAGCCAGAGCACAGTTGCTCCACTAAGGACAATAGAGGACAACCAGGAGGAGCTGTCCCAAGCTACAGATGTCCAGGAGGCAGCAAGAAAGGAGCATCCAGGTCTTAGCATCATCATGGATGCTGGAGGTCAGCACAGCCCGGTATGTACTTTTCTGCAGTGGGTGTGTTGTTGGCCTCCCCACAATAATATGGGGGGGGGGGGGTAGTGGACTGTCCCCTTGTGGTCCCATAGGCCCAGAGACTGTTTTAGAGACTGGCTGGAGGGAAAGGGGTTGCTATGGGACAGGGTTTGTTTTATGGGGCTCCCAAAAGTACTGCTTTGCCTCAGAAGGGTGTATGGGTGCAACCCACTGTGTCCCCAGTGACTTCCATGCTGCTGCCAAGAAGAGAGAGATGGGATCTATTTGAGTGGGGGTTGCATGGGAAGAGCAATTTCCTCTGTACAGTCAGGGCAAGACCACGCACTGGGGGAAGCTTTGACGCTACACCTTGGGACAGTGTGCGAACGGACTGGAACTGGCATAGCATACAGAGGGCCTGGCCAAATCAGCAGATTCATGACTATCAGTGTAGCTGGGAAAATCAGGGATGTTCTTGGGGGAGGTGTTGTCATGAATCAGCCAGGGGCCATCTTGGATTGGAACTGTTATCTGCCACATGTTATTGAACAGACGGTTTTGGGCTCCCAGAGCCACTGTTATAATGTTATATATTCAGGGCAGAGTCCCACTGTTATTGTTATGCATTCAGAGAAGAGGCAGTTTACCACATCACCACTAATAAAGTCATCATAACGCATTAAGTGGACTGACGTGGGAAGTACTGCCTCAACTCATAACATGTGGGTTATAAAATGTTGTAGTGGTAATATCTGTAAATATATTGTATTGTAATGTGGGAGCCATGTTGTGTGCAGTCATCCATATTGGGTCTGATACAGATAGTAACCTGAGTAGATCACCCATCTGCCTTCCAGCTATCACCTAAAGTAAACACTTGAAGTGATAGGAAGGCCAGAACAAAGGGGTCTGTACAGACATTGAGGCACCTTAACCCCATGGGGTTTTCAGCACAATATCAGGGTCATAGTACAGGAGCAAATAGGTGTTTCTCCCTTGGGCGGCCCATGGGAGGCGTCTGGAAGTTCCCAGAGCTTACCCCTGGTCCATTAGCCAGAGGTAATCAAGTTACTCTGGAGATTACCCCACTGGCCAAGAGGAAGATGAGGGTTGGACAAGGGGGTAGCCACTTCCTGTACTGGTTTTGTGAGTTGTTTAAATACTGTCTGTGTGTTTCCAAAATAAAGTGTTCTTAATTTTCATACTTTGACTAAGCATGTATTATTGACCCAGAGGCATATGCTTGTAGAGGAGCTCGTTCTGACTCCCTACCAAGGTGCTCCCAGGTACACTACCAAAGCAAGCTGGGACTTATGCCTTTGTACCGACAAAGACTGTCCATAGGTCTAGAGTCACCGAAACTTAGGTCTAAACCTACTGGGAATAACATTACTAGGATACTAGGATACTCTAGATCCCATCATCATAGTAGGTTGTGACAGACACCCTTTGAGGTTAGAGGAAAAAAGATTTCACCTTAAACAAAGAAAAGGGTTCTTCACAGTTAGGGTGGTTAAACTGTGGAATTCTCTACCAAAGGAGGTGGTAACAGCGAATTCGATAGACAACTTAAAAAAGGGGTTAGATATATTTTTGAATAAATAGGGCATTCAAGGTTATCCTAGATAACTAGCGAAGGAATATTGATCCAGGGAGAAATTTGATCGCCAGTTTCTGGGGTCAGGAAGGAATTTTGCTTTTTTTTTCCCTTATGAGACAATTGGCAAAGTTTCAATGTTTTTTTTTTTTCTGTTTGCCTTCCTCTGGATCAATTAACAATTAATAATTAATAGTCCACATTAAAAAGATCAATAGAGATCTAAAAAGGTTGAATTTGATGGACTAACTCTTTATTCATCCTCCAATACTATACTATTAATAATTATTTAATCAACAAATTAATTAATAACTAATCCGCATATTGCAGATCAGAGGAGATCTTAACAGGTTGAACTTGATGGACTGAAAGTCTTTTTTCAACCTTAATTACTATGGGCCTCATTCTATTAATGGCCGTAGGAGATGCGGGGCCGCAAGGACTGGCCGCAAGCTATTCGGCTATTCTATTCGGCTATTCTATTCCCCTCAGGCAGGGGATTCCGGCAGGCTTGCGGCCGGCGCCTTGCTATCCCTTGCATCCGCTCACGCCGGAGGAAAGCCTTTGATCTAAAACGGCCGCAAGAGTTTCGGCCGCAAGAAAAGCCCGGTTGCTATTCTATTACTCCGGGAACCCTCTCTGCAAGGCGAAAAGCGAGCCGCAGCTTACTTGCAGGAAAAAGGTCCCGCTAGCACCAATTAAGCACATAATATAGGCCAAATAAAGCCATCCTGCACTCTGAGGAGACTATAAAGTGATTGTAGGTATTAGCAAAAATAGCACAACATTCCCCTACACTCAAATCCGTAAAAAAAATATTTTTTAATTTATGTCACATATCCATGTAAAAAGTCCCGAGGAGCACCTAAGACCCGCCCACGCTGCGGCCGGAAAATAAACAGTTAATGTAAACTCGGATTTGGGCTGATGTGCAAGCTTGAGAGGGGGTTGCTATTAATCCTCATGTCCCCCAATATGATCCCTAGCATTTACAGAGCTGTACAGTGCCGTCTTGAATTTATTTTTGCCTTTAAAGTTTTCTGAGCTTACGGCCGGTTGCAAGACATACTGCCGTCCGTAAGGGGAGATCCTTGCGGGGCTGTATAATTGAATTCCAAGATAAAGGAACCCCCGCAAGGAATCGCAGCCTTGCGGCCGTTTTACGGCCGATAATAGAATGAGGCCCTCTGTAACTATGTAACTATGTATGCTCTTAAAAGAAAAAACTAACAACAAACAATTATTATACTTATTTTTACTTAAGGGGAAACTGAAGTAATTACAAATATTTTTGACACATTTTATAGCGGTTTAATAATGCTGCTGTGTTTAGGTTTTATAGTACCCAAACTGTTTATTTAATCTAATTCTAAGCAGAAGTAGGGACTGCATGGTTCATTGAGTTTATAAGCCCTTTCCAAAAACTCCAGAATGGCCATAAATCACAAGGTCCCTCTAAATACTCATATTTGTCTTTACTGCAGTAATAAATTCCACCATGAGGTTAGAACTTATACACTGTATTGTCATTTGAATGTGCTTGTGATTTTTTGGTCGTTGCAGGACCTGCTAACTGTAGACACAGCAGTACACAGCAGTTAGTTAATAATTTCCATATATGTCAGGTTATATAAAAAAATCTTACAAAACAGTAAACTATGCATCTATTAAAACAATTAATTTTTTTCTTTTACATGAATTACATGTACTTTAAAGGGATATTTAAGTTTTCTGGATTATGAATGCATCTAATAGAGGAGAATCAGCAATGTATAAAAACATGTTGCATGAAAAAAAAAAAACATTATTATACTTACCTCAAAGTTTGCTAAATCTCTTGAGACTGCAAGCAGTTGATTTTGTAAGTTAACACCCCTTGGAATCCCTGCTAAAATTAGCATAACATTCATAATTTGTTCTGGCCAATCACGAGCAGCTAATACATTGTATCAATATGTAAAGCCACTTTATGAACCAAAGAATCTTGGGATGTGTAGTCCGTTTTTTACCTGGGAACAGGAAGGAAGGAGGAGCCCAGGCATTGCTGTGTGGATCTCTACATTGAGCTGCAGCTGGCCTGAAGGTTAGTAAAGGGTTTAAAACCGTACCCAAATGCAGTGTTTATAAAATCTAGTGATCTCATCAACACAAACTATATTATAGAGTCATCTGTTGATAGTTTTCTATTGTTTTTTCTCTAGTTTACTATATTGCTCCTTGTCTGTATACTGGCATTAAAGGGAGGCTATGATCATTTTTTAAAAAAAAGTTTATATGGGGAAATGAAAAAATAAATGTGACATATAAACTAATGAGTCCTGCTGCAAGCACTATCAAATACAGCTGACACTTCCGGTGATTTCAAAATCTCCTCTCCCCTCAGGAAGTTCATCTGCTGAAGCTAAAATGGTATATACCAGGGGTGGGCAAGTCCAGTCATGGAGAGCCCCACACAGACCTCTATTTGAGGATTTCCTTTCTGTGCGCTGGTGAGTCAATCAGGATGACTGAAGATGCGATTCACTTGCCTGTACACAGCAGGGATATCCTCAAATTCTGGCTACGTTTGCATACCCTGGCAGAAATTGTGAAAGTGTTTAAATTTATTTTGAAAATATGACTGATCATTTATTATCACATAGTTGTTTGGCTCCTTTTTAAATCATAATGATCACCAAAATGGCCCTGATCAAAAGTTTGCATACCCTTACTTCTTAATACTGTATATTGCCCCCTTTAGCATCAATGACAGTGTGCAGTCTTTTGTAATAGTTGTCTATGAGGCCCCTAATTCTTGCAGGTGGTATAGCTGCCCATTTGGCAAGTCTTTGGTTGTCTTGCATGAATCACATGTTTAACATCTCCCCAGAGTGCTCAATGATATTATATCTATTGTGGTCTCGTCACTCCAAATTATAGTGTGCCAGAAGCTGTAAGGCGTGTTAAGGTGTTTTGGGGCATATTGTAATCAGACATTTTTGTGGCATTGGTGCAGTAAAGGCTTCTTTCTGGGATCTCGACCATGCAGCTTATTTTTCAAGTATCGTCGAATTGTGCTCCTTGATACAACCACACTGTCTTTTTCCAGAGCAGCCTGCATTTCTCCTGAGGTTACTGGTGGATTTTTCTTTATATTCCCAACAATGCTTCTGGCAGTTGTGGCAGAAATCTTTCTTGGTCTACCTGACCTTGGCTTGGTATCAAAAGATCCCTGAATTTTCCACTTCTTAATGAGTGATTGAACAATACTGACTGGCATTTTCAAGGCTTTGGATATCTTTTTATATCCTTTTCCATCTTTATGAAGTGCCATTACCTCGTTACGCAGGTCTTTTGACAGCTCTTTTCTGCTCCCATGGCTCAGTATCTAGCCTGCGCAGTGCATCCACGTGAGAGCTAACAAACTCATTGACTATTTATACACAGACACTAATTGCAATTTAAAAATCCACAGGTGTGGGAAATTAACCTGTAATTGTCATTTGAACCCATGTGTGTTACTTTGTGTGTCTGTAACAAGGCCAAACATTCAAGGGTATGTAAACTTTTGATCAGGGCCATTTGGGTGATTTCTGTTTTCATTATGATTTAAAAAGGAGCCAAACAACTATGTGATAATAAATGGCTTCATATGATCACAATCCTTCAATAAAATATATATTTTTTGCATGATCAGTCATATCACATATATAGTTGTGAGCATGCAGGCACATGCACATGTTTAACATCTCCCCAGAGTGGCTCGATGATATTATATCTATTGTGGTCTCGTCACTCCAAATTATAGTGTGCCAGAAGCTGTGAGGCGTATTAAGGTGTTTTGGGGCATATTGTAACCAGACTTCTATCCAAAAGCAAGGTCTTCACTAACTAAAAACTTCTGTAAAAAAATATTCTCTGTGCTTAAAAAGAGCCCTTTTCTATTTGCCGAATTGCAATTTAATAAGGCTGCTGATTTCTAAGTCTTTTAATGCATTATATATACTATGGGGATTTAAGGAGATTTAAAGTTACAGACATATCAACAGACAGACATAATGCTATTATTTTCTACTCAAATTGACAGACCAAAAGACTACTGATGTAAACTTGATTAGTTTAAAAGTTATGCTGAACTAAATTTATAATTAGTGATGTCCCGAACAGTTCGCCGGAGAACTATTTGCAGCGATTTTCGCATGTTCGCGTTCGCCGCGAACGGCGAACACATGCGCTTTTCGGTTTGCCCCCTATACTTTATCATTGAGAAAACTTTGAACATCATTTATTTTATTTTATAATTTTTTTTGTGTAATCTATGCCTGCCTGCATGCCTGCCAGCTAACACCTAACAGCTTATATTGTGCTTATTTTCACTACTCATACCTGGTGGTGTAACATACATTGAAAACAGCCATTTTTTTCCTGTAATCTAATTTCAGTTGCCTGCCTGTGTCAGGCTCACAACTTATATTGTGCTCAGTGACATAAAACAACACTTTTTTGACTGTAATAGATTGAATAGCAATTGCCTGCCTACAGGCGTGTGTGTGAAGCCTATTGTATCTACTCTGCCAACTTTTGCCAGTGCACAGTGATACGTCATATCTGGTGCAACCGTAGTGTACAGTGACATAAAACAACACTTTTTTGACTGTAATCGATTGAATATCAGTTGCCTGCCTACAGGCGTGTGTGAGGCCTACAGCGACTACTCTGCCAACTTTTGCCAGTGCACAGTGACACTCGCATCTGGTGGCACCTTAGATTGCACGCGCAGTGCTCCAAATTTGAAGTGGGAGGACCGACCAAGCATCTTTTTCCATCTCCCTGTTCCAAAAATCAATGCCATATACATGTCCCCTAATAGTGGACGTAACAGGGATTAAACCGATTGGAATAGTACTACTTAACAGTACACACCTTATAATAACGCAGACAGAGGCAACGCGTATAATCTTCCATGCTGTGCAGTGGAAGACCCCAGACTCTGACCTGTGTATAATCTTCCATGCTGGGCAGTGGAAGCCACCAGACTCTGACCTGTCTATAATCTTCCATGCTGGGCAATGGAAGCCCCCAGACTCTGACCTGTGTATAATCTTCCATGCTGGGCAGTGGAAGCCCCCAGACTCTGACCTGTGTATAATCTTCCATGCTGTGCAGTAGAAGCCCCCAGACTCTGACCTGTGTATAATCTTCCATGCTGGGCAGTGGAAGCCCCCAGACTCTGACCTGTGTATAATCTTCCATGCTGGGCAGTGGAAGTCCCCAGACTCTGACCTGTGTATAATCTTCCATGCTGCGCAGTGGAAGCCCCCAGACTCTGGGAGTCTGAAGAAGAGGAGTCAGAGGAGGAAGGTGGCTTTGAGGAGGTGGAAGACCAAACACAGCAGGCGTCCCAGAGGGCTTGTTGTCACCTTTCGGGGACCCTTGGTGGCTGGGTGGAGGAAGAGACCTTCAATGACATCAGTGAGGACAAGGAACGGGACATGGCTAGCTTGGTATCCAACCTTGTGCAAATGGGGAGTTTGCGGTTGTGCAAAGGGACTGTTTGCGGTTGTTTGCAGTGCATTAAACGGGGAGATTGGTCTGTTACTGTGAAGCGGGTGTAACCCTTACACTACCTGATTGATACATCATACCTGATGTTTTAAAGCATGTTATTCCAAACAATTTAGGAATGCTAGGTGATTTATGCCCTTTATGGCTTAAAACCAGACTCTGCATCAACTATGTAATTTTCCGTGGGAGTTTTGCCATGGATCCCCCTCCGGCATGCCACAGTCCAGGTGTTAGTCCCCTTGAAACAACTTTTCCATCACTATTGTGGCCAGAAAGAATCCCTGTGGGTTTTGAAATTCGCCTGCCCATTGAAGTCTATAGGGTTCGCTGATGTTCGCCAGTTCGCGAACATTTCCTGGAAGTTCGCAAACCCAAAATTTGACATCACTATTTATAATACATTTGGTAGCAAACCTATATCCAGTATGTATTCTTTATGCTACATTTTTTTTTACAGTTTTACATACATAATGGCAAGTTATTTTTAACCATAATAAATAATGGTTATATTTTAACTTTTGTCCTAAACGTTTCATGCCTTTTTTCTCATCGATGCATATCTTTTCCTTTTTCTATTAATATTGTCAATCTGTGTGTGAGAGTTCTAACAATTTACACTCATATGTTTGTTGGGCATAAACCCTTAAAAACAGTATACAGTTTCCAATGAATAAAAGTTAATATTTTTCTTACTTTGAATGTATAAATTTTGCCCTCAAGTTGAGCTGCAAATCTCCTCCTACCTGTGCCTATAAGGGGGGAATGGCCATCTTTGTCTGGAAGCTGGACTAAAACAAAATGGTGACCCATAAAACCCTAGTTCAAACTTGGGAGGGCTATGATGGCTCATGCAATGTCACTGGGTGGGGCCTATGAGGGAGCTGCAAGTATGTTACAATACAGCTGTTACCTTTGTGTAGACCATGCAGAGCTAGTGAAATTATAGCAAAGCCTGTTTTCAAGCTCCATGATGATGCAGCCCCCAGGTAGAGCTGATCATGCCCCTATGGAGGTAGAGAAAGCAAGCTCTGCTGGGAGATAAAACAGACAGAGGTGTGGTATATTTACTCACCTTGTGACCAGAAGCTGGGGTATCCAGACAACACCTGGAATAACTTCCACTCCTGGGATCTGTGGGTTGTCTTTTGCAGCAAGGTATAGTCAACATTTATGGCTACATGCTTGTCACAGTAATGTGTAGTTTCTTACAGGCCAATGTAAAGCTCAGTAAGAATGCCTAAGGGCCAAGACTACCTTGCGGATGTTTTCTGTAAGATCCATGAAATCAAAACTGTCTTTTTGCCTTTTTTCAGTCTAATTACGCTGATGGTCAGATTCAAAGTTTTCAACCATATATATTTTTTTCATTACACACTGGTCCTTTAAGGACTGCCAACCGAGTCCCAATAGCCACCACTCTATCTACAGCCGAGTCCCAATAGCCACCACTCTATCTACAGCCGAGTCCCAATAGCCACCACTCTATCTACACTATATGTCTATATATATTTTCAATATATGTCTGTATATAGAGCAATGTAATATGTTGGCTCTTTTACAACAAATGTGTGTATCACAAAATTGAATCATGCAATAAAAAGAAAAGTTCAAAACACACTGCTAATAGTAATTTAAACACGGGCTAATGAAGTACACTTTTTTTGAGACATTCCTACTAATTGATGCCCTTTATTGACTCTATCTGCCCTTTGTATATCTGCACTGAGCACAAAGGCATCCATGATTAACAGAATCACTTGTAAAAAGAAATCTGCAAGAACTGTGTAGTAGGCTTGACTGACTCATCAAGTTATAAGCAATGCTTGATTAATCTATATAATTAAGTCTCACATGAAGTCATGTCAAGCAAAAGTCATAATTTATGTAACTTTTTGCTACGAGCATAAGAATTTATCTCTGGATAGAAAAGTGACCTTTGCTAACTGCTTACATTTATGGATTTGCCACACTACGATAAGCTAACGTTAAAATTGGTCAAGTTAAACATGCTCCAAAAACTTGCTACTGTACAGAGACATGAGCAATGAAGGTTATATTTATTTATATGCTAACTTTACACAAACATTTTTTTTTGTTTTGTTTCCTCGATATCATTTTATGGTTCAGTAGTTGCTACTTTTACCAGCCTGACCATTTCATTTACTTTCACCGCTATGAGATTTGGAATTCCAAGAGATTTACAGCCTTATTAAATTGCAATTTGGCCATTTGAATAGGGCTCTATTTATGCATAGAGCATATTATTTTACAGAAGTTTTTAGTTAGCGAAGACCTTGCTTTTGTATAGAAGTTCACTAACTAAAAGTTCTGTAAAAAAATATGCTCTGTGCTTAAATAGAGCCCTATTTAAATGGCCGAATTGCAATTTAATAAGGCTGTTAGCATCCTGGCAGGGTCTTTGGTTTAAGCCATATAGGATGTTAAAAACAAGCTGGGGGCAATGACAATTTGGTAACGATAGAAAAAGCTATTGTTTGTTAAAGGAGGCACTTCAAAAGTGGTATTAAGCACATCAGGATCCTCTTGTAGTTGGCTCCAAATTGTAGTAATCAGCACTAAACTAATTATCCATAAGAGTATATTTATGTAGTACAATTCTGATATACCTTCCAGATGATAAGATAGAGTGCCACTGAATGTCAGAATTGTTTTTTTTTTTTTTTAAAGATGACATACAGAGCTTATTTTCCCCATCCTGGCTTCTGCAGTCACCTGCTACATGCAGATACTCAGACTAGTATAACCCCGCTGGAAAGCATGGATGCAGTTAACCTGTCATCCAAAAACTCAAATATTGCTAGGTGAAGGAAGTTTATGCTGGTCATTCCCAACTAGTTACGCTTTGGGTCTATGATGCATTGTTTTTACTACATGCAGATTAGGTGATCATTTTGATTTTAAGAATTTCCCTGGTTACTCAATCCCCTCTAATCACCTCCTCTCCATACATTTCCTTATTCTCTCTACTATTCTGTTTACAGTCTTTTTAGTTTACTCTTCACATTCAATTACCTAATATAGACATGACCTTATTGGACTCTTCCCAATCAACCCCCTTATCCAGGCAATTCTCATATGCTGCTCTACTCTAATTCCTTAATTGGCTTCCTATATCTTGTATGTTTAAGCTCAACATTTTGACCATCACATACAAAGTCATTCCCAATACCTCGTTGGCCTACATCAGAATATTTTTCTGATAATTAAATATTCCAGCCTTCCACTTTGCTCACAACTTCCATCCACTTCTTCTTTGGGATTTTGTCACTTTCTGTCTCAGACTTTCACCCATCCATTACAAACTACTGTTAAGCAATTTATCTAAAGTGATCTACCTCTACTCATATTGTTACAAAACGAGTCCTCAATGACTTCTGTATTAGTATGTATTATATTTACTTATCTGTATTCAGTTTTAACCCTGTACTTTGATCTACATGTTACTTCATTAGCTTATCACATATAATAATTGCCAAACTGCGAGACGTCGTCATGCTTTGCGTGGTGCGTACGAGTTAGGCGATGAGCGCCACAGGCAAGCCGTTAACGCGTAGCACTTTTTGGCGCTCATCACCTGCGAGCCTCGCATAGCGAGACGAGCTGTTAAGGCACTAAAACTCGCAGTACAAATGCAATGAGCTCTCATTGCCTGCTCGCCTCACAAGGCGAGGCGAGCAGTGAAGGCAATGAAACACGCGGGACTTAGCCACCAAACACTTGACAAACAGGGGACTTAGAAAAAAAAATTGCAAGACGCAGGACTTTGAAAAAAAAAATACGAGACGCGGGACTTTGAAAAAAAAAAAAAATACGAGATATCAAAAATACGAGGTTAACAGCCAAACCTTGAAAAGCAAAAAAAACACTAAGAAGATAAAAAAAGTACAACAAAAACATCATCCACAGCACGGGGGAACAGCCAGGACATCTGGGAGTGAGGTGGAACGTGAATTTAAGGCAATTTTGTCGACTTTCGCCACTCAAAAATCGCCTAAGCAAGAAAAAAAATTACCTCCAAAAAAATTCAAACGAGGCTACACGACCCCGGACCGCGCAAAACACTGCCAAACGCGTAGCACTTTCACACAGGAATGTACTTGCTACAAAATACACTATTACAAATGACGGAAAATGCTTGTGAGCCGCGTAACACATTGATAACATTACAAATCTACAATGCGATTTACACAACTACACGAACGGATTTCTCTTGCGCACGCAGCCTATTTCTAATGCACAGTTGTAACATTCATTACACTTTATCATCAGGGCACCAACACTCAAACTGGACATTGTATGCTGATGGAAAATACAAACAGATTGTTAGCTCTTCAGGTTATTGATTGCTGGATATATTAATTACAAATAGGTAAAGTATATTAATTTATTCAAGAACTAATTAATTCATTATTACTTAATTAAATATAGATAAATATATATCTCTCTTTATGATGAGTGACGAAGGTGCTCAGAGGAGCAAAAGTAGACGAGAGGAGAGGCTCGCAATGAGCGCCGAAGGTCCTCAGAGTACAAAAAGGTTTACATTGTGTGTCAAACAGCATTCCCATGGCTTCAAATTTTATTGCCCGTAATTTTTGACGGGCAAGTCGCTAGTAAATAAATCAAAATTAACAGCTTCAAGGTACAGGTATACTCCGCCTAACGATTCCCCCTTTTACGATGATTCGTTATATCGCTATTTTTCTTGTAATTCCCCACTTAGCGCTAAACCCCACTATAATGCTGTTTTTTGGCGGCAGATCCCCGTTTAATACAGTGCCACCCTATAATGCTGTTTTTTCCTTGTAGGGTCCCATTTAACGCTCAGAACTGCTTCACAGTGTTAAAAGAGACAGAGCAGCAGACAGGAGAAAGGAGGAGTACAAAAGAGAAAGCCTGGATGACTAGAAACCCCCCAAATATACCAATTCCTACCTCAATCATTCAGAGACAAGGTAAAGAATATTTTTCATGTTCTCTTGTTTCTCAACATGTGGTTGTTAATTGTCCAATAAAATCTACAGTAATTGTATAGTTTTTTTACTGTGTTATAGAACATGAGTGAACGCAAACAGGATCAGCAGTACCAAAGCATTTCTCTTGATGTTAGGATGCAGATGGTGTTCTCATATTTGAAGTGGACATTGGAGCGGATTTAAAGTTGCCAACCTCCACAATCAGCACCATCCTTAAAAATAAGAAGATCAAGAAGACCAAATTGATCAGGGGGCCATTGCAAACTTTAAGGCCTATTATCTTCGCCGCACGTTCCGTCAGCTCATTGACCAAACAGGCATCTATGATGGATTATTTTTAAGTATACCATCATGCAGGCCATAACTAATATCAATTTGTCCTGAAAGGAAGTGACACAGCAATGTCTGAAAGGAGTGTGCAGGAAGATATGGCCAGATATATGTGCGGATGTGGAACCAGAACAGCCCATCATTGAAGAGATTGTAGACCTGGTCAATACGGCTGGACTGGGAGATGCAGCTGCCCAGGACATTTAGGAGCTTCAAACAAGATTCAGATTTTCCCAAAAATGTTTTATGTTTATGGGCTTACACAGCTAGTATTATTGTGACTGATCTTTCATCTAGCTTTGTACTGTCTTCTATAATCTACTTATAACTGATTGGTGACATGGTGATGGTGTGTATGAAATGTTCGCTTTCTTTGTCCATGAGGACCAGCAGATAGGGTCCTATGACAGTATGTTAAGAATCACTTCTCTATAGGATTTATAAAGGTTTCTCTTGTTGCCCTTTAGGACATATGACCCACTGAGTCTATGCAGAAGTCATTTAGTCACTGTACTTCCCCAAGAAGACAAGCTGATATAAATTAACTACATTTTCAATAGGTGGCAAATGCTTATGTATTCACAATATAAACCACCTCATGTGTAAAGCATTTACCGTATTTATCGGCGTATAACACGCACTTTTTCTCCCTAAAAATAGGGGGCAAATGATAGGTGCGTGTTATACGGCGATATTCCCTCCCTCCTCCTCAACCTCAACCTCCCTCCTCACTCTAAACCCCCTCCGGAGCAGAAGCAGGTAAGTAAGGGGGGTTTAGGTTGAGGAGGAGGGGGGTTTAGGTTGAGGGGGGGGGGTTAGAGTGAGGGGGGGTTTAGAATGAGGAGGAGGGGTTAGAATGCGGAGGGGGGTTTAGAATGAGGAGGGAGGTTGAGGAGGGGGGTTGAGGTTGAGGAGGGGGGTTGAGGATAGGGGGAATGAGGATTGAGGGGTTGAGGAGGGGGTTGAGGATGGCGGGGTTGAGGAGGGAGGATGAGGAGGGAGGTGGAGGAAGGAGGATGAGGATGGGGGTGGAGGAGGGTATTGAGGATGGGGGTTAAGGAGGGAGGATGAGGAGGGAGGTTGAGGAGGGGGGTTGAGGAAGGAGGATGAGGATGGGGGGGCGGAGGAGGGGGTTGAGGATGGGGGGTTTGAGGAGGGGGTTGAGGAGGGAGGATGAGGAGGAAGGTTGAGGAGGGGGTTGAGGATGAGGAGGGAGGGTTGAGGATTTTGCTTCAAAGTTCTTTATTTACATTTTTTTTTTCCTGAAATTCCCTTCTTAAAATGAGGTGCGTGTTATACGCCGGTGCGTGTTATATGCCGATAAATATGGTACTTTATAATTCAAAGGTGAAACTACTGTCCATTAATAACAGGCCTCAATGAAGAATATTAGCGCATGGGTGTAAAAATGGTAAAGCTATAATATTATACACGCTCTAGGCATTTAATAGAATACATCATGTTTATGGACTTTACTGTTTTTCAATATCTGAAAATGCAATATTTTATGGAAACAGCACCTTCTGATTCTAGAAATAGAAGTTTATTGTCATACTGAATGACTGACCCATGCTAAGGTGTAAGAAATCACAGCACTAGTAGAATAATGTATAATGTATCTCCCCCTCACCTTTCATTACGATCTGGAACATTAATGCTGCAAATGTATTTTTTCCATTCATTGACTACTGAATTAGTTGTGTGTCAGTTTGATAAAGTGTCTTGTAGTAGTTATGCAGAAAGAAAATCAGTAGTTACATTAGTAGATAATTTGAAGAGCAGTTATTAAAGGTATATAGAAGTTTCCTAGGTTCCAAATGTTTCCTAAAAAACAGCCACTGATTAGTAGAAAAAATATGTATTATATTGAAAAGTTGAATGTACTTATCTATCTCGATTTGCACACCCCTAGGAAGCTTACATAACAGTGTACCCAGCTGCAAAACAGCTAGGTACAGGTTGTGACGGTGAATATCTGCTTTCTTCAGTCAGGCTTGATAAGGCTGTTGTGTCCAAACCTACCCAGCAGACCTTTCAGGTTCTTTTGATCCTTTCACCAAAACAGCTGATGTTTCTAAAATGCCCTTACTCAGATGTAGTATTTAAAAATATGAACTCCGGCTCAGCATTATAAAAATCAGGAACTGATTTAATTGCTGTTGTAATTCATAACAAGTTCAATAGATGTATGTTCAAACTTGAGTTGATAACATTCTGTAACAGTTTGTGTGTCTTCTGGATTTTGTATAAATTGATATTACAGTCATTGACAATGTTTCATCTGCAAGGTATCATAACATCCACTTCATTATTATCTTATCTAGGAATGCTGACATATACATATATCTTCTAGATAACCCCCCCCCCCTTTTATTAGAAGCATACACACACTACATTAATTGTACAAGATCAGGGCAGCCATTTCTTCTCTATGAACTCTGACACATATATATCTTTCAGATATCTTATTCCATATATATATATATATATTAATCCTATCTTCACTATGGACTCTGATACATACATATCTTCCAGATATTTTATTCCATACTGTATATATGAATCTTCTCAGAGTCACTGATAGCTGGGTTACCTCACTTTTCTCCTGTCAGAAGCTTCACAGACTTCATTCAGACTGGCTTTTCCATAGAGATACACATTACCAACTAACTTAAACTCAACTGTCAGTTACAGATCAGCGTATAACAGCCTAAATCAGTTAACTCCTTATCAACTGGACAGAATTAAACATACCGTAATCAACTTAACATAACATATTTATTACATAACAATAAAACATACTGTAAAATCCTAAGCCCAGTACCACAACTAGATAAATAAGAGTCCAAACGACTGGTGGACAGGGGAATCTTGACAGTGACCTCCAAAGGATGTGTTGCCACATGGTTGGTGGGGTCACAGCTGAAATTTTCCACGGGGAGACAGGGATAGGGATAACAGCACCATCAGCAGTTGATGCAGGGAATAGACAACATGCATGGTTGTAATCTAGTTTGAATGTGCTGCACAGATATACTATTATATAAAAATACATAGCACTTTCTAACATGTGCCAGGCTACATATCCCAGCCTGCTTTGCAGCACAGACAGCAACCCCAGATTGTGATACAAATCTGCTTCATCCTGATTGGCCAAAACAATTTTGAATTGTTTGCTAATTTAGCCTGGGTTTGGAGAGGGTGTAAACTGTAATTTTTAACTGTCAGAAATTACAAGACATTTTGCTAAGTTCAAGGAAAGAGTTTAAATGTTTATTAGTATTTTTTCATGCAAATTTTTTTTTTCATACACTAATAATTTTCCTCTATCAGATGCACTTATAATCTAGGAAACTTAGATATGCCTTTAAGATAGTTCCACTATTAAGGTGTAGGGTTAAAGGGACACCAATCTATTGCTGTACAGCAAAATGTTGCAGAATTATTGATCACCATTTGATACATGTTACATTTAATTTCTCTGTTTTTATCTTATATTTTGGAACAACTTATACTGAAAGTCTGAGAACAACCAACAATGGACCCTATTGTATTGCTCAATTTGTAAATTTATACACACTTAAAATCACTCTTAATATTGTCACATAGAATTCTATTAGCTACTTGCAATCTGATTATGAGTCACTCACTATCACTACGGGCCAGCCAAAGAAGTAAACGTGGCCTTAGAACTGCAGTTGTTGTAGCACAGCTCGAATATTACAAGCTCAAAAATAATTCAAGTTGCACAAAATCATTATTCTTTTTGACCCGTAGTGCTAGATCGCAATTAAAGTCTAACGTGAAACTGAAAAAAGTATCAAGTTTCTGTCAAAAATATTAAAAGTCCTAAATAGGACTCACAAGGGCTTTTTAAAACACTTATTATAGCTGTAGCAGCAATTAAACAAGCAATACTGTACTTTAAAAGCTTGGGAAGGCATGGAAACACTTAGAATGAGTTGCACAACAGTCACAAACCCACAAATATGCAATTAAAAAATATTATTTTACGTGTTATTTCTGAGTAATGCAGATTCCGGGACTCAAGCGGTTAATACATCTAAACATTTAGCAAAAAATACACCTGCAGCCATGATTAGGGTTAGAGGATAGAATAGGGCTAATTAATATTATGTATAGCATAGCTTCAGATTAACTCTATTACAGATGGGTTAAAGCTTACTCTGGGCCTCATTCAATTGTGATTTGGCCAATTGAATAGGGCTCTAAATAAGCACATAGCATAGTTTTTTTTAAAGAAGTTTTTAGTTAGTGAAAACCTTGCTTTTGGAAAGATGTTTACTAAATAAAAACTTATTTAAAAAAAATATGTTATGTGCTTATTTAGAGCCCTATTCGATTGGCCAAACCACAATTGAATGAGGGCCTCTGTGTTTATGTTGTTCTCTAATGTGACAGGCAACTTCATTAACTTGAATGGAAACAATATAAGAAATTGTTTATTTAACTCAGTAAAAAAAAATCTAAATAAAGAGATGAAGCTTTAAAGGCATATCTACGTTTCATGGATTATTACGTTTCTGCAATCTTTAAGAAAAAGCATTCTTTATATATGCAGCACATTTCATAAAACATTTTATTTTTATTAATTGCTAAAAATCCCTCTGATGATTATGTTGTTGCCCCCAGGGGTGTCTACACAGGCACCTGATCCTACCCACTAATCAGCATGGAGCATTTGGGGATCAATTTTAACCCATTATTCACCTGCTGTGTCTTCCTCAGCCAATAGGAGAACACTGATGTCAGCCCCGAAGTGACTTCTGAAATGTGACCCTTCCCTTTTGCAGTGTCTGCTCTCAGCTTCGCACCCGAGCCCTGCCCACACCACAGGTCAGCACAGACAGGGCGGTTTTTCTGCACCTGTGTCCCGCCCACAGCACAGATCAGCACAGACAGCGCTGTTATGTGTGTGTGTGTGTGTGTGTGAGAGTGAGGAAGAAAAAAAATCACCAGCAGCAGTAGTTGATACAGAGAATGGACAATCTACAAAGGTGGTAATGACATACATACACTCAGCTGATGATCTCTGCCAAAGAGAGAGTGAAGGAAAAAAATATCAGCAGCAGTAGTTGATGCAGGGAATGCACCATCTGCAGCGCTGGTAATAGTACAAGCAGGATCAGACAGAGAGACTCTTGAAAATACACAGCACCTTCTAGCATGGTGCCCCACTACATATCCCAGGCTGCTTTACAGAACAAACAGGAACCACAGAGATTGATACAAATGTTTGGCCAAAGAGAATTATGAATTTTATGCTAATTTAGCCTAGGTTTCAAGAGGGGTGTTTTCTGTAATTGTCAACTGGCATAAATTACAAAGCATTTTGCTAAATTCAAGGTATGTTTTTAAATGTTGATTTTAGTATAATATTTGCATTCACTACTGATTCTCCTTTACCATTCATAATCCAGAAAACTTAAATATGCCTTTAAAGGACCACTGTACTGTCAAGTTTAGTATGCTGTTATTGATAAATGATCTTGATAATAGGCCAAACATTTCTAAAAAAGTTAAGATACATAAATTCAGCCATTAATTGTTAGCTATTATTTTCACATTTGGTGATAGATATTTGCTTTTGTTTAGAATAGGATTAGATTTCTGGGATGGATGAAAGGAACCTTGGATCCAGATAACATATCTATTCAGTCTATCGAAAGTCCGCCATTAAGAACAATCATGTGCGAATAGGGCTAAATAGATGAGCAAGCCCCAGCAGAGGAACACTTCCACTCAACATGCAAGTAAACCAACAGTCCAAAATAGAAGTTCTGATGACACAAGCATACTCTTCTAAATTTAAGATTTTCTCTAAAAAGCCTTTATGCTTATGGCTTATTTAACTGCTAATGTCATTTTGCTAGAAAATTCACAAATGTGTTTTTTTCTTCACAATACAGTTGTCCTTTAACCCATATGTATATACTGACGCTATGTTGAACTTCTCTACTGAATTTTGATTTGATTTGGGTCTGGTCAGGCCAGATTCAAATCCATTATAAAGATAAAGTCACACAACCTACTATAACAATACATAATAAATATACTTCAAATTGATGGAGCACCAGTTAAATGCCTCAAACTGGAATTAATGAAGAGGCTTCTGGTTTCTAACGTGGTTATTGTGCCCTGTCTCTGTTTATCATTTTCTGCCATTTAATCGCTTTTGCTTTTTCATTTCCACCAGGAGAAAGTGACACATTTAAATAGGAGGCCATTGTAATCATACAAGCTGAATAATTAGGTCATTTTCAATTCCACAGCTCCTTACGCTGATTTCATCAGATCAAGAGCGCAAATAATTATATATGCTTACAAATTATATTCACTTGTCAAGTCCTGGTGTTTAGATACATTTCACACTAATAGCATACAACCTAGAATTCTAATGCAAAAGCTGCAGATACACAAATAAATATGAATCGAAACATAATAGAATTTCTTGTTATTTTTCTATAAAAACTAAAATAATTAAGGAAAATTAATGAAAGAAAAAGAGAGGAAAGGGGAAAGTGAATGAATGAAACAATGAGGAAGGATGATGTAAAAAGGAAAACCCAATTAAATAATGGAAGAGGGGAGGTAAGGAAAGTATAACATCAAGGTACGATAGTAAATAGGAAGGGAAGTAGAATGGTTAAAAATTACAATAGTCATGAAATAGGACTGTAAACATAAAAAGTGAGGATGGTAAAATTAGAAGGGAGGAGGATAGCACCTTCATGATTTTGAAAATCTGTTTAATAGATATATGCTTCATGATTAATTTCTTTGGATATATGTGCTGATTTTACTGACACTTGCTTAATTAACAACGTTTGTGCAAGTTTTTAACTTCTGTTTTATATAAGTGATTTAAGTAAATGTAATTACCTTTTCCCCTTCAATGTAATTGTTGTATACAATTTACACTTATTATTATTATTTGCTTAATTTGTAAGGCTCCAACATATTCTGTAGCGCTATGCAGGGGTAAGTTTAAGCAAAAACAATATTAACACAATGAAGAGAAAAAGAGTGGAGGGCCCGGTCATTGAGCTTACAATTAAACTGCTTTCACTAAAGCACTTAACAAAATGGAGAACTCGCAAACTTATAATCAGCACTTCGCTTAGATTGAAGACGATTCCAGAGTAACATATTCTCATCTTCTGAAACCTCCCCTTTTCTTAATGTTTACTTTCATGTGTGCTGTCATATTTCACATTTATAACCAAAGTTCACATCCACATAGGAGGGGCTTCACACTTCTAGTGTTATGCTGCTGCATGCAGTGTCATGTTGTGTATACTTAGGAGAGTACACAGGAAAAAAGGGGGAGTCTCCATAAATTTAAAATCTGCTACTCAGAAGCGTATTGCTTCTTAAAAGTAAGTGTAGTATTCATTTGATATGACAATTACATTGAGGGGGTACAATTATTTAAGTAAACCTACTAAAAACATTTGTATTACATTTTTTTGGCTATTTAAAAAATACTGGCACTGTCATTTTAACAGTGTTTTTGATATTTATGCCGAACCTACTCTTCAGATAAACACATTTCAGCCTTCGCTATACACTCATATAATTCAGGACAAACTCTCTGCTGGCCTTGGTCTTTAAATATAGCGCAGAACACACTCCTGGTCTCTCTCTATGCATATTTATACTGCAGAGTATATACCCCTGGCCTTTTTCTATACACATACATTGTAGATGGTGCAACTGTTTTGCCAACAGAGTGCAGGGACAAAATACTATGAAACACTGAAACTTGTCAACAGGGTTATGAATGGAAACAATAAATGTGGCAAGAGTTTGTGTTGCTAGAACTAAACAATGCTCTTGAACAGACCGTAGACAACATCCATCTCTTGTTGTCAAGACTCATCCCAGGAAGGTCACCCTGCTAGTCTCATTGGCATGCTGGCTCAGCCAGTTTTTATCTCTGTCGTTCCTTGATGTGGTGCCAGCATTTTTTAACAACTCCTATCCATTGATTGTGTTCATCGCAATCTCAGCTTTTCTTTAGGTTAGTTACTGAATGCAATTAGTGCATATAATGAGCTTGCACTTGTTCCTGAACTTCATAAACATATGGGCAGAAAAAGTATTCTTCTATTATTAGGCCATTTGACCATATTTCTTTGTCAGGTGTCACGTTCATGGCAAATATATAATTAAATTCATTATTAAACCTATAAACCCCAGATTAGGGAATACATTTTTTTCCTTTTATGTTACTTATTGTAGAGGATAAAAACCATACATTTAATCCAGGTGTAAAGGCAGATTTTAAAAATGTCATGGGACTTTCACTGGAAAACCAAGGGTCCTATTAAAAAAGTGGCCGTTGTACAGCCCGTAAGTCTGCAGGCTTGAAATTTGCAGGAGTTACAGAGCGATTAAATAAGAAAAACCTGCAACAACATGGCCAGAATCCAAATCCGTAAACCATTCCTCGGCACGTAGGATTTCCGGGCGTGAACTTGATAAATTATTCAAACCCGTAGTTATGGGATTAGACGGAGCAAATAGCAAAAGAGACCGTCATCATTAACATGGAGGTTACATTTCAATCATGATTTTGAAGTCCGAGTTGCAATCGGTCCCGCATTCCAGAATTAATGCAATATGAAAAAGAAATAAATATAATATTCTAGTCCATGCGAGTTCTATTATATGTATTAACACATTGATTGCTGGGATCGCTATAACATAGAAAATAAACATAAATAAAATTATTTTTTATTGCAGATTTGCGAGCTTGAGAATGTTGTGCTATTAATATTAATACCTCTCATCTCTTTCCCTGTAATTTAAAATACAGTAGTGTGTTTATATTTGCTTTTACAGTGCTACGACAGGAGTTTAACCTCCTTGCGGGTCTCCTCTCTAGTACCTGTAGAATTCTTGGGTACATTTGCAGATTTTGACAACCGCTGTTGTTTTTCATCCTGTAACCCGCAGATCATTTGTGGGTAGCTAAAAGAGGCCAAATTAATAGTCATAACTTTTGCGGGCTCCTTTACGAGCATCTGGAATTACAAATCGGCGAATTTAATAGGGCTCCAGGTTTGGTGTCATATACAGCTAATCCCAAGAAGAGTTACTTGAATTATATGTAGGACTAGTTTTTTATCTTTATTTTTTCTTTTTTTCTTGTTATCTATTTTGTTATTTTTTCTCATTTCTATATTATAAAATGCCAGATGGCATGTTTGAATCTAATTCTATTGAAATTTGTTAGTTAACTATAAGAAAATCTCGCTGTGGAACCTTCTGATCATATAAACGCAATAACTCTGAGATTGCAATGTATTCAGTGACCTGTGAAAGAGCCCACCAGGTACAAGTGTTTGATGCAAATGGAGCTTTATTCCCAACTCCATGTTCTCAATAATATTTCCTAATCCTTGACTTAATTGTAATGAAATTAGCTTCAATGGCTGAAAATGATTTTATTTTATTTTTTATAATTTTGTATTGGTAATAGATTTCTAACTACCATGAAGGCACTCAGTTGCACCATGATAGGGGGAGATAGGTGGTTAGATCATAAATATGTGATATATGTGATCTGCACCATTAAATGGATGGTGAAAAGGTGTTCTCTTTAAAACTGATGCTGAATTGATTAGGATAGAATTAAGCTATCTTAGTGTGTTGCCTCTGCCTGAATGAGTAATGAGCTCTGCATAATGAATATTAGAATCAGATGTAGAGGCTTTGAATCAGGCAATAGCTAAGTAAGTGATTCCCAAACCTCTCTTCAAGGGTCCCCAGACAGGTCAAAATTCCAATGTAATTCTGTGTGATGATTGGGGTATGATTGATATATATGAATACATAAATAAATAAGCTAGTTAAACAAAAGAAAAAAGAAAAAAAAAAAAAAAAGTGGGAGGCAAGTAAGGGAATCCAAACTGTCACGACCCACTCCCTGGCTGGGTCTGTTGACCGGATTTGGGTTACTCTGGACCGAAACAGCTTTGATTACAGGAACATCATGTCTCAGCCCTTGGGTTAGACTGAGCAATATTGACAGTAAGTCTGACGAATCTTACTGCAAGCATATGTCCCCGGGTAAATAATACATCTATACGCCACGTCTTGATGAAAATTATGAACAACTTTATTTGGAAAACAACATCTTTTAAACAGGCATACAACATTACCAGGAGGGGCTACCTTTAGTCAGCCCCTAACTGCCTCTGGCCAATCATGCAGGGTCCCTACGTGGGAACCATGAGACTCCTCCCAGGTCCACCCACTAGGTGGGGCTAACTAATTCATTTGGCTCTAGCTCCCAAGAGAGAGACATCTCTGCCCTGGCCTATGGCTCTAGTATTGAGGCTGGAAGACCCTGTACTATACCATTGTCCTACGGTGCCTGGCAGTCTGGCAAATCTCTTTGTTCTGCTATCTCCTTTGTTTACACTAAGGACCATATGGCCAACTCCTGACTGAGAGTTTATACAATGGGGGAGGGTTGACTAATTAAAACATAGCTATCACTCCATAATATAATATACAATATAATACTAACATATTATAACCCATAACATATTTCCCCATTCCCACATGGTATCAGGGTTGGGCAGGTTTTCCACGTCAATCCATTTTATGCAGTAATGCTGACTTTATTTAATGGTGACAGTGGAACCCCCTAATCATTCCCCTATCCCATACCATTCACAAGCAGTGGCTCTGTGAGCCCAATCCTTTTGTTCTTCCACATGGCAACAGCATGTGGAAGATAACCCAGCCCCAAGATGGCCACTGCTGCCAGTCACAAAATGGCCCCAGCATAGTTCACACCAAATCCAATATGGCCACTGGCTGGCTCATGACACAAACTATGACTTACCGATTAAAAAAAATCTTTAAAACAGAACACTTACCACTACAACCTACTTTTAAAGTCAGTGTAAATGTATAACACAATGTGCAGCAGTGACAGACTCCAGCCTTATTACATATGCAGAGGGCTTCAAGAGCTAAAATGACAATAACTAAGTCAATTCTTGATCTATTTTAAAAATGTAAATATTTTACATGATTTTTTACCCTCTAACTGATTGTGCAGAGTACATATGGTGACTTACCCTTCTCATTAGATGGTGAGAATTTTCGCTGGTCATTTCTTCTGTTGCAGGATGATCTCTTTCCATCGGGGCATCACTATTCATCAGATGGACGAACTTTAGATAATTTTAGTGGAAAATCCCTTTGCCAGTTAACCGGCCCTCTACAGCTCTCTTTGTCAGTCAAGCATGATCTTCAGATGTCTCTGGGAGATGTCTCTGCAGACTGACCTTTTTATAGGCAGTTACCACTGTTATGTCATGACACTATGACCTCCTTCATGAACATCACAATAGCAGTGCCCAGAGTGCTGGCCAGCACTGTAATGGCTGACCCTCTGGACTGTCAAAACTGTTGGTTATACCAGTGAATATTAGAAATCACTAATATCTGCTAATTTACAGCCTTATGAAATTGCGATTTGGACAATTGAAAAGGGCTCTATATAAGCACAGAGCATATTTGTTTACAGAAGTTTTGAGTTAGTGAACTTCTATCCAAAAGCAAGGTCTTCACTAACTAAAAACTTCTGTAAAAAATATGCTCTGTGCTTATATAGAGCCCTATTCAATAGGCCGAATTGCAATTTAATAAAGCTGTTAATGGTTAACAGTTCAGTATTATTATATAGACAAAAATATCCAGTTACAATTTCTGAACCATACATATACTGTATGTAACTATTAACATATAAAGGTCTATGCATTTCTTGTTCTAAAAAATTAAAGTGATGCATGTATACAGGCCCGGATCTACCTTTTTGGAGCCCATGGGCAGTATAATGGAGGAGCCTCTGCGAGTGTGTGTGCAAGGTATGAACATACCCATTTTTTTCCTTTTCTGGGCTTGTATATTGCAAATCACAGACATTTCCCCATAACAGCCATTTTTTACAGCATAACTACTCACATAAATATTAACCTAGGAATACCTGCAATCATACAGTATACATAGCCTTTCACATAGAATACCTACTTTCTACCAATATTTGCTTACAACAAACAATGTTAGTGAAAAAATATTACACAGTATAAACATACTTATGCTGCTCTGGTGGGTCCTTGCTCTACACTAAAGTAGGAAATGCCTGGGCAGAGAAAGGATTATTGTTCTCTACACTGTGGTTGACAGTCTGTGAACTGCAGCATTTTGGTTTTAAGTGAAAACAGTATTGTAAGTGCAATTTAAATGCCAAAAAAACAAGCGCCCCTAACAGGGAAGTGCCATTAGGTAGCTGCCTAGTTTGCCTAATGGATAAGCCAGCTATGCTGGTACCAGTTCCAATCAACACCAAATGGTATGTCTGCTCAGCTTTATCAGGTATACAGTTACACTGACTGTACAGTGTACAACATCCTTATACTATTGTTTACTCAAACACTGAGATATGACATATAAGTAACACTGTAAGATATGTTCGTCACCATCCATTTACCTTATGGAAGGTAAATGTAGATGCTAGGGATAACTGAATTAATTATTGCATTCATGGGTTAAACATTTTTCTCTTGTGTATTTCTGCATTATGATACCACAATGTGACACGCAAATATGGAAAGTAGTAGAAAACACAGAGACTGTGCTTCAACCAATCTGTAAATAAGTGCTTATTATAAGCATATTCAACAATGAACCCGGGTCCACATCAAGACCTCTGCCCCTTTCTTCCAGACCTCCACTTATTATTACATTATCTATATATACCTTCAGATGCTTCCATATCATTGAAGGATCACTGTAATTCCAATGCCTAACAAAGAGGAGATAGTTGTTTAAATTATCATACAGTTCACATTTAATTATTTATAAGAGAAATATAATTTCCAAAGACTGGAGTTGTATCCTCCAGTTCAGTTGTTTGCCTCCACCCTGATAAGGCCATTAAGAGAGAAAGAGGGTTAAGTAAGCACTTATTAATAAAATAAAGTACACAAAAGTAAAGCGATAGGTAGGTATATTATATTCATAGTGAAATCCAGAAACCTTTCTTGTTCCTTAAAGTGTCGGCTTGCCTTTAAATGTACTTATTTCTTAAGTTTATGAAAATAAATAACCACTAATGGAAAGGAGCTGCAGAGGTGCTGGGGATGCATTTAAAGCACAACTGTATGATGAAAAAATGTAAATGCTAATTCGGCTATACCTTCATGAAGGTTGCATGCATTGATGGTGTTAATATTTATAATTATACTTGCAAGCTGCCTTTTTCTGAGCATGTGTGAGGAAGATGGCAGATACCAAAAGTTACATAGATTAAATAAATCCCTTTGCCCTCTCCCTCCATTGTTCAGTAAATAAGGACAATGCCATCTAGACTTCAAACTATGAGGAAATGATACATTCAGACAATTGGAAAACTTTCTATACACAAGAAGTCTTCAGATATTAAGATTTTCTCTAACAATAATTATATTTGCATGACTGAGAAAGCTGCTAATGTTTTAGTTGTTCTATTCTTCACAAGCATGTGAGGATTTTCCTACATATGCAGCAATCCTTTAAGAGTCTTGCTAATGTTTAAGAGGCCTATTCTATTCCCCTATATCTCAAATAACCCATACCGGAAAAATTGTGAGAGAACCACAATGGGTGACTGCGGCAAGACAAAGCCCCAAATACCGGCAACATTTTCCATTATATTTTTGCACTGCCAAAATATTACAAGTGACTCCTTCCCCAAAACCCTATTCTATTGAGACTTTACTGAGCCCACGCAAAATAGGATAGACCCGTAAAAAGGAGAAAATGATGAAAAATGTATGGTTACTAAATAGTCCTTGCAAATGGTTTAAAAAAAATTCTGACAGCCGGAGCAGCAGTTAAAGCTACTGGGCCCTGAAGGGGAGAAGGAGGGAAAAGCGGGAAGGAGAAAGGAGGGAAGGAAAGAGAAGGAGAGGGAATGAGAGAGAAGGAGAACGAGGGAGGAGGGAGAGAGAGAGAAAGAGAGAGGAGAGGAGAGAGAGAGAGAAGTATAGAGAGAGAAAGAGAGAGAAGAAAAAGGAGAGAGAGAGAGAGAGAAGGAAAGGGAGAGAGAAGAAAGGAAAAGACAGAAGAGTTGAAGAGAAAGAGAGAGTGAGCACAGAGACAGGGAGAGTGTGCAGAGAGAGAGAAAGGGCGCAGAGAGAAAGAGAGGGCACAGAGAGAGAGAGAGCACTGAGAGAGAGAGGGTACACAGAGAGAGGGAGCACAAACAGACAGAAGAGACAATTTTAAAGACAATATTATACCGTCATTTTTAATGGGCAAGTGACTAGTATATATACAGTAAAACCACCGTTATCCGGCACCTACTGGGACTTCCTATTGCCAGATAAGTGTAGTTGTCGGTTAATCGGGAGTCCCCAAATGTAAGGGTCTAAACGACACTTAAACCCTCCAAAAACCATAAAAATGCATTTAAAATGGCATTAGCACCTAAACTGGGCCATTAAGGCCCAGAAAAAATAATTAGAAAAAAAGTTAGCACTTTTTTTTTTGCAGTCTCGAACTCTGGATAGTACCGGATAGTGACAGTTTAGCAGGAGTTTTTAGAAAATGGGGAATTGATGCCAGTGCCGGTTGCTTGAGAGTCCTGGTTAGTTGGATGCAGGATAACCGGGATTCTACTGTATATATATATATATATATATATATATATATATATATATATATATATATATAGTTTCTTGACGCATTTACCAGCGCTTTTTCTTACTCATAATAATGATTATATTCTCATTTTCTATTGGTTTCGAGAGCTGTGTCCTATCCGTAATATAAGTGAAATGCCAGCTGAATGCCCTAATATTGCGAGTGAAATGCTTTCAATAGACGTGTAAAAGCACCCCCACCCGATTTTATGGTATAACGCAAATTCTACTACTGGAATAGAATAGGGCTTTCAGTTGTTATATATTTCACAAACATGTGAGGATTTTCCTAAAATGCATTGATCCTTTAAGAGTCTTGCAAATTTGGGAGTTTAGTTCCCAGTCAACAATCTTGAAGACTAAAAAGGGTTACATAGCTAAATTAGTAAAACGCTGATGTAACATTTAGAGCAGAACATTTCTGAAAATATGCCAACCATGTAGTTAATGATATAATTCAAGTTGTTATTCAGTGGAAAATGCCAAGCTGAAGACTACGTGTATGCCCGCTCAGAAATGTTAAATGAAGAGACCTTTCAGGCATTGTTATAATTCATTTTATGTCTTTTAGAATGGAACTTACCTTATCTAAACGTTTGTGCTTTATCTGATGACATTTATTGTATTGGAATTATCATATTTTACATTGTAAAATGATTCAGTGTTTAAATGGATAACATCATAATAACTATGTATTCATTCATAGTGTAAGAAGCAGAGCTTTGTTATACAATGAGCTGTAAGAATGTATAATTCACAGCTAAGAGCAGTGCTCTACATAAAGGAGCTTCGTGATTTCACTTTTTTGTTCAAATGTGCTGATATATGGTGCTATTTTGATTAGTTAAATATAAATGTAATATGAAAATAGCAAATTATTTATTCAATATGCATGTTTTAAAAATAACATGTACTTTAGAAAAAAAATCCCAATGTAACAAAGTAGTAAGATTGTTTTTGTTTAGTCGCTCAGTCGTGTCCAACTCTTAGTGACCCCATGAACCAGAGCACGCCAGGCACAATTGTTATGTCTCTGGTAATGCTCAGGATCTTGCGTGTTATGCTTACGCAACGTGTGCACGCACTGTCGGGAGTGAGGGATGCTGTATACCCCTCCCACTGGCCTCTGTTGTGTTAAGGTGGATTACTGCAGTTAGCAGCATATATATCAACAATGATATAGAAAGATGGGGGGATCTGGGGAAGTGGTGGGGGGTAGGAGATCTGAATGTGTCACATGGGGGGTGGTGCGGGGTTGGAGATTTGAATGAGGCAAGTGGGGGTGGGGGGATAGGAGATCTGAATGGGGCACCTAGGGGGTTGGGGGTGGGGATTGGATATCTGAAAAGGGCACCTGTTGGTGGTGGGGGGATTGCCCCCCAAACTCCCCCCAAGATACCCCAGTCTGAGGAATGCTGTTGAGAGGAGATGCTGCAGTCCCTACCCCCCTCCTCTCCCTCCTCTGTGTCTTCCCCCTCCTCCCCTGTGTCTTTACCCCCCTCCTTTCCCTCCCCTGTGTCTCGTCCCCCTCCTCTCACTCCCCTGTGTCTCTCCCAGCCTCCTCTCACTCCCCTGTATCTCTCCCACCCTCCTCTCACTCCCCTGTGTCTCTCCCCCCTCCTCTGTGTCTCCCTCCCTCCTCTGTGTCTCCCCCCTCCTTCCTCTGTGTCTCTCCCCTCCTTCCTCTGTGTATCTCCCCTCCTTCCTCTGTGTCTCTCCCCTCTTTCCTCTGTGTCTCTCCCCTCTTTCCTCTGTGTCTCCCCCCTCCTTTCCTGTGTGTGTCTACCCCCTCCTCTGTGTCTCTTCCTCCCTTCTCTCACTCGCGTCTGTTTTCCTCTTCCTGTCGTGCAGTGAGCATGCACGGCAATCGTAGTTGTCAAACTGAGATTTGTCACAAGTGTGACAACGAATCGCAGTTTGACAACTATTATATGTGATTCCTGGTGTTGCCAGTTCCATCTTCAGTGGACCCACAATTTGTCTGATCTCTCTGCTATGGCCTACTCATCTTGGATGAACCTACATGGTATAGCTCACAGCTTCATTGAAGTACACAAGCCGCTTCATCATGAAGGTAGCGATGAATGTTTCAGTTATTACAAAATAAAAAAATATTTTGGCAATTTCTCTGCTCAAATAGTCTGATAACCTATTTCAGACATAAAAAATAAAATTATATATTCTTTTAAATGAAGTTCCTGTAATATAAAAACATTTATTTAAGGAATAAAAATACATTATCGCTGTCAATATGATTTATGGCAAACTACCAGAAAATACGCTTTTAAAGGAAGAAGATAATATTCCACATTTAACTGTAAAGAAACGCTAGACTAATGTGATTGGCCATAGTCCAACATATTTACCTTCTGTGGTAAACTTGGCCCAAGAAAAAGTATTGCTTCAAGTCACATCTCACAAGAAAAAACATTGGCAAAAACCACAAGTTGAGAACGCTACAGGAATGTCTTTCATATTCAGTGAAATAAGTATAACAAGAAATGAATGCTTTGTGCTTGGGTTTCTCACGCTTTCTGACTGTTATGGCTACACATAAGAGCATACCACGCTTCAGAACCAAACACTCATCTTTTTAAATATGTTTTGGCTCAAAATGTATAAGTGTGTTTAAAGCTAAAATCCATGAAATCCAACCAAAGCTCAACTTCAAAGAAAAGAAGATGGAAACTATAAAAAGTAACTATCAATACTTAGTCTTATGTCACGAAAATGAAATATATTGTCTAAAAAGTTATTTCACTGTCAAGAACAAGATACAAAGATAAATGTACTAGGGTAGTTAATAAATAAATCAGGGTCCAAATGAGCATATCTGGCTCCCTTCTTCCAGACCTCTGCTATTTCTGTACCTTTAAATATTTGGACGATTTTAGAGTGAAAAATAGTAAAGGACTGCTCTAGTCTTGTATTTAAAAGCATGTCTAGGTTTCCCTATTTTCCCTTTTTCTAATCTAACACACGCTGCTTATATCAGAAACGCACATTACGTGAGTCCTTCTATACACACACAGATTATTTTATTTAAAAATAAAACTTGTTTTCCACACCCCAGAGCTGCCTACATAGGGACAGTGAACACCCCAATAGAAACACTGCATTGAAATACAGCTTTCATTTTATTAACTTTCAAGCCAACAGCAGCTCAATGCAGAGATCTAAAGATCAGTGTCTGACTCCTCCTACTTCCTTCTATAGGGGGATTACAAATCCCATGATTCTTTTTTGCACAAACTGCCATCCCTGTTACATTATATTAAAATGTATTAGCTGCCTGTTATTGGCCAAAATGAATTATTCATTTTATGCTAATTTTAGCAGAGATATCCAGTGGTATCAACTAACAAAAGCCTCTGTTTGCAAACTCAAGAGATTTAGCAAACATCCGGATAAGTTTGTTGATGTTTAATTTGGGATTTTTTCATGGATTTTTTTTTTTTCATACACTACTTATTCTCCTCTATCAGATGCATTCATAATCCAGGAAACATAGATATGCCTTTAAAATATCCTCTTTTGAAAAACTATATATGAAAATAGGTTGTGTTTTTAGAATGTATTATATAATAAAAGAGTCTTCAATTTCTTATATACTGTGTGTATACATATATATATATATATATATATATATATATATATATATATATATATATATATTTATTATACAGAGAGAGAGAGACATACACACCATGGCCCTCATTCAATTTCAATTTGGCCAATTGAATAGGGCTCTAAATAAGCACATAACATATATATTTTTAAGAAGTTTTTAGTTAGTAAACATCTATTCAAAAGCAACGTTTTTACTAACTAAAAACTTCTTAAAAAAAAATATGCTATGTGCTTATTTAGAGCCCTATTCAATTGGCCAAATCGCAATTGAATGAGGACCCATCAGATTAATACATTAGAACACCTTTAGTCTGAAAACAATGCATGCAGATCCTCAGTATGTGACTAGTAACTAGGAAACATTAGCTATCACCACTTTGTAGAAATAAACAAAACCAAAAGTTTTTTTGTTTTATCCATTTCTACAAGGTGATAAACGGTAAACATTTCAAACTTTTATGTAAGCTTACGGTAAATAATGCAATTTTCAATAACATTCCGCTGATCAATACTTGGCATTACTTTTAGTTTTAAACTATGTCTTACACCTCTGGATGGTTTCCTTACAGATACATATTTTTACATTTTCTTTTGTGTTTTCTGTTGCATTGTAGCCGTGTGATACAGTTAAAAAAAATGTATGCAAAAATAATATTTTTTTACTTCTTTAAATTAAAATTAAGTTAGGCACAACTGCATATAAGAAGGAAAAAACTGCCAAATTTCCCAAAGAATGCACTATATACAAAGGGCCCCATTCAATTGCGATTTGACCAATTGAGTAGGGCTCTAAATAAGCACATAACATAGCATAGCATATATTTTGTAAATAAGTTTTTAGTTAGTGAACTTCTATCCAAAAGCAAGGTCTTTACTAACTAAAAACTTCTTTAAAACAAATATGCTTTGTGCTTATTTAGAGCCCTATTCAATTGGCCAAATCGCAATTAAATGAGGCCCATAGTATGTATATAAAACATATGTTGTATTAGCAACATATAATTAATATGGATATTCGTAGGGAAAGTATAAGAATGCACTATATACACAGTATTCAGTTTTGAGTTTGCTACTGTTTGAGTCCAACACCAACATAATTAAATAGCAGTTTACAACTCTGTTAACATTATCCAAGTTACAATATAAATTATGACAATAATGGATATTTCTCCCTGTGAAGGGCACAAGTGAGCTAAAAGAGGTTACTCTCTGAGGGCCTCATTCAATTGTGATTCGGACAAATGAATAGGGCTCTATCTAAGCACAGAGCATTTTTTTTACCGAAGTTTTTAGTAAGTGAAGACCTTGCTTTTGGATAGAAGTTCACTAACTTAAAGCTTCTGTAAAAAAAATATGCTCTGTGCTTATATAGAGCCCTATTCAATTGGCCAAATCACAATTTTATGAGGCCCTGAGGATGTAACCAGACCTAGGGCCTCATTCAAATGCGATTTAGCTAATTGAATAGGGCTCTATATAAGCACACATATTTTTTTTACTGAAGTTTTTAGTTAGTGAACTTCTATGCAAGAGCAAGGTCTTCACTAACTAAAAACTTCTGTAAAAAACATATGTTCTGTGCTTATATAGAGCCCTATTCAATTGGCCGAATCCCTATTGAATGAGGCCCTTAGAGAACAAACCTAGGGCCTCATTCTATTAGCGGCCGCAGCCGCTGCGGGGCCGCAAGGACCGGCCGCAAGCTATTCGGCTATTCTATTCCCCTGCGGCCGGGGATTCCGGCAGGCTTGCGGCCGGTGCCTTGCTATCTCTTGGGTCTGCTCGCGCCGGAGGAAAGCCTTTGATCTAAAACGGCCGCAAGAGTTTCGGCGTAAGAAATTCCTATTTGCAATTCAATTGCTCCGGGAACCCTCTCTGCAAGGCTAAAAACGAGCCGCAGCTTACTTGCAGCAAACAGGTCCCGCTAGCACCAATTAAGCACATAAAATAGCTCAAATAAAGCCATCCTGCACTTTGAGAAGACTATAAAGGGATTTTAGGTGTTAGAAAAAATAGCACATAATTATCCTATACTCAAATCCGTAAAATATTTTATTTTTAATATACGTAAAATATACATGTAAAAGGTCCAGAGTGCTTGGAGCACTTCAAACCCGCCCACGCCGCAGCCGGAAAATAAACAGTTAATTTGAACTCAGGTTTGGGCTGATGTGCAAGCTTGAGAGTGGGTTACTTTTAATCTTCATGTCCCCGAATATGATCCCTAGCATTTACAGAGCTGTACAGTGCAGGCTTGAATTTATTTTTGCGTTTTTATATTTCTGAGCTTACGGCCGGTTTCAAGATATGCGGCCGGCCGTAAGGGGAGATCCTTGTGGGGCCGTATAATTGAATCGCGAGTTAACTGAACCCCCGCAAGGAATCTCAGCCTTACGGACGATTTACGGCCGCTAATAGAATGAGGCCCCTAGTTAGGTATTGTTCATTCTTAGATGGAGCACCTCAGATTTCTTTTTTGTGTAAACATTTCTACAATACAAATTATATTATAGGAAAATGGTTGTTCTCTTCATACAGCAATCTCACTCTGTAATCCTAGAAAATATTTGTCTCAAGCTCAGCTCTATCCTGAATTTTAATAAAGAGACTTACAACTTTAGACTCTTTCACGTATTTATGGATGGTGTCAATTCTCAAAAAATGTTAGTCATTATACTGGCAAAAAAACAATCAGTACATTAATGGGAAAGCTATATCTCCAAGAAAACTAAATTCATTCATATTTGAAATAACACATTCCCAATTGATTTATCCATTGAAACTATTATTTCATATCTTGTTTTATTTATGATCAGATATATTATCCATAATTGGAAAGATAATTCTGCCTTCATAATAAGCTGAAATGATACAGGAATTGTTAATGGATTAATTACAGTCATATCAATAGCTTTTTGACTATCTTCATTTCAAATCTAGACTGATTATAATAAAACAATGTATAATTAAACCTAAACCTGCTTCATAAATGCATTGGCTTCTTCCCAAAATGCAGTTTGTAGGTATAAAAAATATTTATTAAATCACAGTTTCTATTAACTAGTGTTTTCTTCTTACTCTGTAATCTTAGGAGTCTTCTCTTCACCTTTGGTGCAGCAGATTGTGACTTTGCTTTCATATCTGAAAATGTGCACATGCATGCAAATTAAAGGGACAGAAGTACCCCAAAAACAAGAAAGATTATTTTCTTTATTTTTCCAGATGCAACCATTTTCCTTCTCCTTTTCAATACTTTATAATAAAAAAAATGTGATACAAAGAGATAAAGGCCCCCATTTAATCCCAAGCCCACAATTACCTTCATATAGCCCGTATGTCTGTGGGTTAGAAATTTGCTGCAGTTACAGATGTATTTCATTGCTTAAGCCTGCAATTAAAAGCTCCAAGCCCCAAAACGCTCAAGAAAAAATCAAGTAAGCAACACTGTAAGTTACAATTTAGAAAGAGCCAATAGTAAATGAGCCCGTCATCATGACATTAGTAAAACATGGAGTTTAAACTACAATCAGTTAGTGTTTAGAAGTCTGATTTGCGATCAGACTCGCAATCCAGAAATGTAGAAATCCATTATAATTAATAAATCATCTGTTCTAGTCCATGTGGGTGGCCTTATATGTATCAACTCCTTGATTCCTGGGATTAATAACATTGAAATAAAGAATAAAAAATAAATAACATTATGGCAGATTTGCAAGCTCGAGGATGTTGTACAATTAATTATATTGCCTTCCATTGCTACAGTAGTGTGTGTTTATTTGCTTTTACAGTGTTACAAACAGGTGTTTAACCCACTTGCGAGTCCTATCTAGTACTCGTAGAATGTTTTGATACATTTGCCATTTATGGGTTTGAAGGCAGTTTCGGGCTTGTTGAATTGTTGCAATTAAATATGGATTTTGTATATTTAGCAATTGTAAAATTTACGGGCCTGAAACATCGAAGGAGGAGATAGAACAGAGTTATGTTTTTGACAACCACAGTGATTTTGAGTCTTTACCTCACAAATTGATTGTGGGTAGCTAAAAGAAGCCAAATAAACATCAGTAACTTTTACAGGCTCCATTACGGGATCCAGTAATTGGGATTTTGACAATTGAATAGGGGCCATAATCGGAACAATACGTGAGCAAAACACCTGGTAGGATTTGGAGTAAGTATTAAGACATTCTGGACAGCTATATAAAACATAGCAGAAAGTTCTACAGGTAATTTGTCAAGTTATTATCTAAACAGTCCTGTTCTGAAAATTATGTCATATGCCCCTGTAAAAGTTGTTGTTGTTTAGTCGTTCAGTCGCGTCTGACTCTCTGTGACTCTATAGCCAACAGCCCGCCAGGTGCATCTCTCTGTCCCTGCCCCTCTGAGCTCCATCAAGTTCATGTTCATTGCTTTAGTGACCTCATCTATCCATCTCCGCCTCTGTCGTCCCCTTCTTCTTGTGCCTTCAATCTTTCCCCAGTATCAGAGTCTTTTCTAGGGAATCCTGCCATACCATGATATGTCCAAAATATTTGAGCTTCCACCTTCTGGTAATACCTTCTAGTAAACAGTTTGTCTTGATTTCCTGAACTACTCATTTATTGGACCTTCTTGTAGTCCAAGGGACTCTAAGCAGTCTTCTCCCATACCACAATTCAAAGGAGTCAATTCTATGGTGCTCAGACTTCTTTATGGTCCAGCACTCGCATCTGTATGTTACTACTGGGAATACCATAGTTCAAACCATGCGGACCTTTGTTGATAGTTTAATAGTCACCATATGCACAGATCTTGGATCCAAAGAAAATAAAATCTGTCGCTGCCACCACTTCTTCTCTGTCTACTTGCCAGGAAGTGTGATTGCCATACTCTTTGTCTTTTTAACGTTGAGCAGCAGGCCAGCTTTTGCACTCTGCTCTTTTACACTCATCAATAAGTCCTTTAGTTCCTCCTCACTTACAGCCATCAGAGTAGTATCATCGGTGCATCTGAGGTTGATGATATTCCTTCCAGCAATATTGATTCCGGCTTTGGATTAATTTAGCCCGGCCTTACTCATTATGCACTCTGCATATAAGTTGAATACATAAGGTGACAATATACAACCTTGTCGCACTCCTTTTCTGATCTTGAACCATTCTGTTGTCCCATGTTCGGTTCTGACCATGGCTTCTTGGTCGACATACAGATTCTTTAGGAGGAGGAGGAGATGATATGCTACTCCCATCCCTTTAAGACATGCCACATGTTGTTGTTATCCACACAGTCAAAGGCTTTAGAATAGTCTATAAAGCATAAGTAAATGCTTTTCTGGAACTCTCTTGCTTTCTCTAATATCGGGCGGACATTGGCAATTTGATCTCTTGTACCTCTTCCTCTGCGGAACCCGGCTTGTGCATTTGGTAGTTCCCACTTCATATATTGTTGGAGTTGAGCTTGTAGGATATTAAGCATTACCTTACTGACATCTGAAATAAGTACAAATGTTGCATAATTGGAGCACTCTTTGGCACTGCCTTTTTTTCAGATTGGGATGTAGACTGACCTTTTCCAATCTATTGGCCATTGTTGAGTTTTCCAAATGTGTTGGCATAAGGCAAGTAACACTTTCCCAGCATGATCCTGTACTACTAATATTTAATTGGCGTCTTTAGCTACCCGCAATCGATTTGCGAGTTACAGGCTCAAAATCACTGCGGTTGTCAAAAATGTACTTCCGTCCTATCTCATCCTTTGATATTATAAAGGCCAAAAATGTTACCAGTGCTAAAGATTCAAAATCCTTATTTAATTGTAATAATTCAACAAATCCGCAATTGCCTTCAAATCCGTAAATGGCAAATGTATCCAAAAAACCTACGAGTACTAGATAGGACTCGCAAGTTGGTTAAACACCTATTTGTAACACTGTAAAAGCAAATAAACACACACTACTATACTTTAAAATACTGGGAAAGCAAATCTGCAATAGCTTTTTTTTTCGGACTTCTAAACACTATTTAATTGTAGTCTAAACTCCATGTTTTACTGACGTCATAATGATGGTCTCATTTACACTTGGCTCTGTCTAACTTGACCATGATCCTACCCTGAAATGCTACATACAGATTCATGCTTTGCGTGTTGGTACTGTGAGAATGCAATTGCAGGCTTGAACAATATATACATATGTAACTGTAGCAAATGTCTAACCTGCAGACATACGGGCAGTGTGAATGTAATTACAGGCTTGAAATCAAATGGGGGCCATAGTCCGAAGTGGTTCTCTATACTTGGGTGATAAGTTTCTAAGATACATTGAAATATTGTGAAAAATATATATAAGTAAAAAAAACATCTAAATATAATCACAAGAGATTATACTAGATAATTATTGGATCAAATCCTATCCTTCAACATTTCGATCTTTCTCAGTATTAAAGTGTTAAATCAAGGCATGAAGTATAAATTGCACCCAGCATAAAGAAGGGCCTATCACCCTGATTATGTACTTATTACATTTTTCTAATTTTTTAAATTCCCTTTTCCGGGGAATCCAGCAGGCTACCTATTGGTCAGTGGGAGAGCCAGAGAATGGAGGGCTCTCTCCCAGAGGGTTGTAAAAAATGTTACACGCTTGGCGCCGCTGAAACCAAATCACTCAGTGCTTCTGCCCCAGACCACTTCCTTTAACAGCTCCCCTCCTGAGTACCCCTTCCCATAATAGCAAACATCTCCAAGACCCTTACCCCTGGCTGCTCCACCCCGAGACACCTTTTCAATAAATATACACCTCTCAGAACCCCCCTTGAATACCACACATACTTTTCTCCTTCCTTTCTCTCCTTCACAACCCATCCCCCCTGTACTTTGCTGACACTTTGCACCCCTTCCTCTCCTATTTTCTTCCCTTATACACAAAACCCCCTGCCTCCTGAACTGCTCCACACTGCCACCTCTTGGAGCTTCAGTAGAAATGCTCTTATTTAATCTGGCACACACCAATATCAGACCGGGGAGGGGTGTGTGCAGCCAAGGAAAAATAGGGTTGCCCATTGGGGGCTTTTGGGCCAGGGTGAGTGCAGAAAAAATTAAATGGGAAAAAAATACACAGCACTGGGCCCCCTCAGAAGAAGGACCTGGTGCACTGCACCACCTGCACCACTGGTAGATCCGCCCTGGCTATTGGTCCATGTAGTCTTTTGTTGCTGACCCATGCATTGGATGCTGCATTATGGAGAGTTACAACTTGCTGCCTATCTATCTTTCACAATGGCATGCTTTGAGGTATGAGAGAATAGGGAGCGGCCAACATGGCACCTTCTAGAAGCAAGCAGAGTGAAATTTAAAAATAAAATAAATAGCTTCAATTATTGAAAAAATTCTGAGGCAATATTGGTAGAGAGTTGGCGTTCTTCTTCTCAGGCCCATAGACTAAAGTCCCTTCCCTGTTTTCTAGACTCCAGCTATTCAGCTAGGAAGACTATAGAAGGAAGGCTCATTTGAGGCAGCATTATTGAGGCAGCATTTGCATCATATTCTATCAGCCAAGAAAGCAGTGAATTTTATTAACTATATAATACTCATATTAATATTGAGGCATGCATTACTCAATATTTGTCACTGTGTTTCCTCAGTAATACAAGTCTAAGCTGGATAATAGGATCTTTTGGACTCATATAACCTGCTATATACTATATATATATATATATTTATTTCGATTTTCACTTTTATATAAGTGCACAGCATATAGCTGCACAATATATTAATTACAGCACGTGGCACTTGATACATTCAGCACTTTTTTGCACAATAGTCACTTTTTTTTGTGACAACACTAGCACTTTATATTGTATATGGTTAATTTATTCAGGACAGAATTTCCTATTTAGAAATTTGATTGCTACCAATTTTATAGCCCCGTATCTCTCTGCTACCTATGTGCATATATTTTAATAAGGATTTTAATTACCATTAAAAGCTTAGTTTTATTGTTTAGTTTATTCTCTTCTTTCTAAGATTAGGAAGATTAGGTGTGCCCTATAATAGGATCTTTTCTCTCTCCCTTTATACAATATTACTTATTTACATAACCTTTTTAAACATTTTATTTTGTGATAACTGCAAGCAAATATCTAGTCATCAGAGTAAGTGTTATTACATAAGTAGATGACTTGCAACCAAAATATTTGACATTATATCATAAATTATATCACAGGGGTTGACAAATATTTTGGAAATTTAGGAGCCAGCTAGATTAGTGAGCAGCCACAATGAGGCGCATTAACACAAAATTTCAACTTCAAGTTTTAGCCTACTAAATGTTATATTAATTTAAAAAATAGTTGTTTTAAAAGTCGTTTTAAAGTATACCAAACTCAGCACGCCTGTTTGAGATCCATACCTATAAAATAAACTTAAATAATAGAAATGTTATTCAGTTCTAAAGAAACCCAGAAAAATAATACTCTTCAGAAGTGTACATAATATTTCATTTTATGTTAAAAAATGAATATGTAAATAAAATTGCAGGGTAATCCATAAATTTACTCATATGATCAGACACCCTGACCATTTTAGAAGGCCAGCTGCCACATTTAATGCCTGAAGATGTGACTAGCGGGAATGAATTATAGCAATGTTTTTATTACTGATAGTTTGTTGATCAAAATGTCAAAATGCATATTTTAGAATAAGATTTATGAGTAAGATACATGCAAGAACTTGACTTACAAAAAAAGAAAATTTAGTGCTTGCAAGATTTTGCCAAAAAACATAGTTTCTTTTCCCTTTAAGGTAAGATCACCTTCAAGAAACACGTTCCCTTTGTTCTATTTGTTCTGTATTTGAAGGGCACTATTTGTCTTCTGGAAAACAATGTACTATAACTCATATGCTGAAATGGGGGAGTCAGAAACTATTATCTTGGACTGTTTCAGCTGCTTGACCTGAGCCATTTTACTAACCATATTAGACCGTAAGCGCTCACAGGCAGCGCCCTCAACTCCTTATGTATCAAAAAGGAATTTTCTTTCTGGAAGAACATAAAGGAACTCAGTGAACTCAGTTCCTGTAACTTTTGGCACAAAAGCACTATACTATAAATTTCTCTGTTGCACTGGTTATTATAAAAGGCATTTGCAGGATTCTTACTTCTGTCCCTTCTAAAGGTGCCTCAATAAGTATTATTGCACCAATGATAAGACTATCATTTATTTATTGCTTCTAAAGAGCAGCATAATTTGCTCCAACTTTGTAAAGTAAAGCAGCTGCTACTAATAATATTAGAAACAATGATTACATTTGTAAAGAAAGCTTGGCAAAGATCTGAGGGTAAGATTGTATGTTTATAGTGAAAGAAAGTATTAAAATTGTTAATACATTGTTATAAATTACTATTAGTGAAACCTATTTTGATATATGACCAAATTACTGTGATAAAAGTTATGTGGGGCTAAAACAATATTTTACATATAGACAAATAGAAGAATAGCACTACAGATAGACTGAAAGGCAAGTAGATAAAAAATGCACATATGCCCAACAGATTTTTTTTTTATTGCTTTATGTTTAAGCAGTCACATCCCTGTCATCCTCCTCCCCCCCCAAAACCCTTTGATTATGCCCCCAGAATGAATCCCAGGAACATTTCTTATTTTCTCCCCCTGTTCCCCCTCTTTTAATATCCTTACTTCACTTGTTATTTCCTCCCTTTCAGCACCTAATTTAGCAATGTAAATGAATGGTCACACTCATCACATTTTATGACCTTTCACGGACCCCCGTTTGAAGGATTTGTGCACAAGCTGTGCACCCCACACATAGAGTATGTGCAGGAAAGCAAAAGTCCTGCAGACGGCAGTGGGAAGAAGCAACAAGAGAACAGGTGGTCCGGGGCAGCAGGCATAAACTCCAACTGTCCCTCTTCACATTCTGCCTCTCAAATATCCCTATTTAAGGGCAAAACACTGTATTTCAGCCTGATCACGTAGCACTTTGCCTGGTTCCGTCTACATTTTTCTCTCAAGATCTAGGGGAAAGTCTGGAGTGTCCATTCTACGGAATATATATATGTATGGTATGTTGATCTCAAGTCATTTGAAATGTGTGGGAATATGCAGGACTTAGTTGGTTGATTGGCTATTGAGAGATCTAAATGAACTGTATTAATACAGCCCACATCCTATGGCTGTTCAGAATTAACAGATTGCATTTTTTATTTGAGACAGCTACTAGAAGACTTCTCTGCAAAAAAACCCCAGTCAAAGCATGATAATTAAGCACTTGATATATGATGCATATCCTTCACACAGATTGTACCCATTGAGTCTTTTTAAATGCTAAACAAATGCTAACTCTCAAAGAAATGTTATAAAGGCATCACTAAAAGCACTACTGAAAGTTTTATTTTTATTTTGCAATGTTATAGTAGCCACTTTTATAAATAAAAGTTTATTTAGCAAGTATAGTAGGAGGTTTCTGGTATATGGGGGCGGGGGGGGGGGGGAGCATCCTTAAACCCTAACCCCCCTAACCAGTCATGTCTTTTTAAACAGGATGGTATAACAGGTACAAAAGCGTATACATGAATGATTCAATTTTAAGGGATAGTCCTTTTTCTCAGTGGAACTCCCGCTCTGACAAATGCCCCTCTTTTGAATATAAAAGTCCCACATTTAAAAGCAAAATCCTGTTTTCTATGTCCAACTTTCTCTGGTTCCTCTTGTTGTTTTCTCTCAAAGACTCAGATATATATATATATATAGAATATACGTTTACCATAGATACTTGAATATAACGCCACCCGAACATACACAAACTGTTGAAAAAATATGTGCTGAACCCTGTTCCAAAAGCACCCCAAATGGTGCATAAATGCTTTAATATTCAATATAACAAGTAAATGCAACAGAATATTATGGTTATTGTCACATTCATACACATATATAACATGTACTGTATGCTTGAGATCTCCACTCCCTTTACCACCTGCTCCCGCCCCCGCAGGACTCAAAACACAATGGCCACAGCCTGTGGTAAATGCAGCACTCAGTGCACCGGCCGCAGCAGCAGGATGCACTCTAAGACATGACAGCGAGGAGCCGTTTGTTCTTGCATCTTGGGAAGACTATAAACTTCATTCAACAAAAAGAACTGCAGGGAACTAGTTTACCGGAATTCAGAGCAGCTGTTTTTTTAATATATTGCGATCCTCTGTTTAATGGTTAAAATTGGAACATAAAAAACTAGCGGTATACTTGAGTATCTACAGAATATGAAACTTTATGTACATAATAAGTGTTTAACCATCATCCAGACTGGTGGTAACATTATATAATAGTGTATAATTTTAAGAAGTGTAAGCGCCCCTTCTATGTCCATTTGAAATGTCATTGGGCCTGTTTCTTTTGCCACTGCCCAAGCAATTGTTCCCAGAAATAAAATGTTAAACGAATCTGTTACCTTTAAAAATACTTCTATATTGACCAGGTTCTGGTGAAAATGATACAGTCAAGCAAATTTGTGACACTGCAAGTTCATGGCACACCAATACTCTAAATCCCACCCACAAAATAATTTTTCCCACATCCTCAAACTCATTTTTGTTGTTTGTTACTCTTTCTACTGGCCTTCTGTACTTTCTCCAACAAAAAGCTCCTACAGAAACCACTTTAAGATTAAAGTCTAGCACTATGGCACACTTTAGTCCATCCACTATATCTTTTTATTAATTTTTTTTTATTTTTTTTACTCATTCATTCCTTATTCATTCTAAAAAGGGAAAGGAAAATACAAAAAAAGGAAAACTAGCTAGTTGCTCCTTGTTTTTGGTCCCATGATTTCCATTTCAAGGGATCAACTTTAATTAGACCTCTTTGTATATAGTTCTTTTCCAGTTCACGAGTATGTTTTATTTTCCAAACAATGTCAGCAAAGAGAGGAGCAGTCTTCTCTTTCCAATTACTGATTACTAACTTTTTAGCTGTTGAAAAAATCAAAATAGCAAACGCTTTTTTCTCCGTACTGACATCGCCTGGAAAAAAATGTAGCAAACTGCATTCTCCTGTCATTGGAAATGAATTTCCACAATCTTAAATAACAATTCATAACATTTTTTCCAAAAAGAATTTAATTTAGGACATTCCCATAGGATGTGTAGTAGGTTGGCAGAGTTACCACACTCCCTCCAGCATAGTCTGTCCGAAGGAGAGTGTGAAATCTGCGAGATTTTCACCGGAGTGATATACCAATTATTAATTATTTTAAAATGCATTTCTCTAAGTGATGGTTGTTTGACAAATCTATTGGTCAGATTAAAGGCTTTATCCCAAACTTTCATTTCTATTGCCAGATTTAAATTCAGTTCCCATTGCTTCATACTGTTCGTTTTAGGTTGTTCCCCCAAGGATCTTATGATATTAAAACATCTTGATATCAAATGTTTTTTCTCCGATTTAAGGAGGATTTTTTCCATAGGTTTTAACTCATTATCGTTTTGTGGGCCAAAGTTAAATTCGCCACAGGCCGTTCTATAAGCTTCGTATATTAGCCATCCTTCTGCTGCAATGTTAAATTTGTTTCTAATTTGTTTGAAGGACGCTATTGACCCTTCAATCAACGTGTCTTTAACACGTTCTAATCCTTTGTTGTTCCAAACTTTGAGCCCACCTGCCATATTTGGGTGTAACAAGGCTTCCACTGGCGTGACTACACTGTCTTTGGGAAGCAAATTTTTTCTCTTGTTAATCTGTCTCCAATTTTTTAAGATTTCTTTTACCACAGATGATCCAATCATAAGATCCTTGTAAAAGGGTTTCTCCCCAAACACCAAAGCTGATGGATGACAATTTGGGATTAAAGCATTTTCTATAATCATCCATGGAAGTTTATCTGCTGGTTCCAGCCATTTCAAAGTGTGTACTATACAATTAGCTTCTTGATAGAGTTGCAGCGAGGGGTAGGAGACTCCTCCCTTTAGGAAACTTCTTCCCATAACTGCTTTTTTCACCCTCACATATTTCGAGTGATGTATAAAATAACCAATTGCTTGTTGCAGTTTCTTTAACCAATACCTAGGGATATTATAAGGGATACATCTCAAAATATAATTCAGTTATGGGAGTAAAATCATTTTAACTACAGCAATTCTACCATAGAATGAAAATCTATCTCCTCTCCATTTCTCTATAATATTTTGAAACTTGGCAAATAACTCCATATAGTTTTTATCTACCATTCCCTGAGAGTTACCCAAAAATATAATGCCCAGATGTTTAAATGATTTAGAATTCCAATCAAAGGGATAAGTAGCTTTCAGCTTAGCTAACAAGCTTACTGAAAAGTTGGAAAACAGTGTTTCTGATTTCTTATAGTTCAACTTATAATAATTTTGCTGTAGCTTTGTATTAAATTTGACAGATACTGAAGTGAAACCTCAGGCCTAGTAAGAGATAAAACAACATCATCTTCATATAAACTAATTTTGTGTTCCCTCTCTCCCACCCTGATCCCACGGATTTGTGGGCATGATCTTATGGCTTCCGCCAATGGTTCTATCATCAATGCGAACAAGGTGGGAGAGAAGGGGCAACCCTGTCTAGTGCCATTTGATATTCCAAAGGGGATTGTTCTACATCCCAAACCTGTTACTTCTGCCAGGGGAAATTTATACAGAGCCCCTACTGCCCGGGCCCCAAATTCCCCAAATCCAAATTTGGACAATGTTAATCGCATGTATTCCCACCCTATTCTGTCAAATGCTTTTTCGGCATCTAAAGACAAGAACAGGGTGGGAATACCTTTTGCCCTTGCTACTTCACCCAAATTCATGATCTTCCTAATGTTCTCTGATCCTTGCCTTCCAGCCACAAAACCCATTTGTTCTATTGCAATTAGTTTCTACATATTTTTGAATTCTAAGTGCCAGAATTTTCACGTACAATTTAATATCTGCGTTTAATAGTGAAATGGGTCTGTAGTTGGCACACAACAGTGGGTCTAGGTTGGACTTAGGGATCATTATTAATGCTACTTTTGTCATTTCCTTGGCATAGTGCCTTTTGTTTTAATTTCATTAAACATTTCTGTCAAACAAGGACTTAAAATTTGGCAAAATGTTTTATAAAAAAGATTAGTATATCCATCTGGGCCTGGCGTAGTGTAAAGTTTCAGTTCCTTAATCACTTGTTGGACTTCCTGAATTGTAATTGGATTATTCAGATCCATTCGATCATCTTCTGATAATTTCGGTAATTGAATACCGTCCAAAAATGTTTGTATTTCATCTACTGTTGGTTTACTGAAGGAAGGTTTTTTTCTCCAGATTATACAAGCCCTGGTAATAGTTTGAAAATGCTTGCCCTATTTCTTGAGGAGAGAAGAGATATTTACCATTTTCCTTAATAACTACTATTCTTTTATTTTCTTTTTTCTTTTTCGCTTGAGTGGCAAGTAATTTGCTATTTCTATTATTTTGAAAGTGGTATATCTGTTGGTAACGCCAAAGGGCGCTGTCTGATCTGGGTTGATTAATCTTATTTATTCTATTTTGTATTCATTTAATTTCCATCATAATCTGCGGTTGCGGGTCCACCAAAAATCTGGATTCCAGTTTATTCAAATCTATATATAATTTTTTTAGTGAGTCTCCTCTCAGTTTTATCAACTGAGATTTAAGTTTGATAATCAGACCTCTTGTGAAAGCTTTTTGTGCGTTCCAAATCGTGCAATATGAAGAAACTGTAATTATTTAAATAAAAAAATTCAGAAATTTCTTTATTTAAAGTTTCCTTATTTTTTTCTATTTTTATTATAGTGTCATCTAATCTCCATTGTGGTCTATCTAATTTTACTTTATTTATTTCAACCATTAGTGTGGTATAAGCGTGATCTGAAATTACAATATTACCTATTTCAGTGTGTGTTATTTTATCGATTATTTGAGAATTTACTAATATTAAATCAATTTGTGAATAAGTCTTATGAGGGTTTGAATAAAATGAGAATTCTTTTTGATTTGGGTGCTGAACTCGCCAGGCATCAAATAAATTATTGTTTATAATCCATTCTGTAAATACTTGAGCAATTTTATTCACTCTTTTTAAATTTTTATCCACCAATATTTTAGACCTGTCCAGATTTATGTTTGAAACCAAATTAAAATCCCCTGCCATAATGAGCGGGCCCTGTGCATATTTCTTAATTAGCTTTCCTACTTTTTTTATAAATTTCATTTGTTTCTCATTAGGGGCATAAATATTGATCAGCGTTATTTTCTGATTGTTAATTTGGCCATTCCATAAAATATAACGTCCATCTGGGTCTATAATTGAAATTACTTACACTATTTCTAAATCATTGGGAAAAAAAATTGATACTCCTCTCTTTTTTTCCCCCCCTGTTGAATGGTGTCTAAGATCAAAGTAACCTTCTGCAAACCCCGGAATTTTATCTTTCCCCCAGTGGGTTTCCTGGAGAAAAATCAGATCTGCTTTCTCATTTTTACAGTGTCTGTAAATTGTTTTCCTTTTGCTGGGTGAATTTAAACCCCTAACATTCCAACTTAATAGTTTCAAAGCCATTTTTGTTGGGATACTTCTTCAAGAATACTGTTATTTACCAAACAATTATTTGAGAATACTTCATTTGCTATAAATTTATAAATCAACAACCAAAAACCTTTCTTACTAACATTCATACATACATTCATACTATTGGAACAGATTGGGTTATACTGCATTCTTTTCCCAATTATGTTCCGCAGGGATTCAGCCGTTGTTCAAAAATGGGTAGCGGTATATTGTAGAGATGGCAGTACCGTTTACTTAACTTATTCATCTTTTGTTTAACTATGATTCTATATCTCCTTTCTAATGACTATTAATTACTAAGCAGTATCATTCCTAATCTTCCCATCTCCTTTTGCTGCTATCCTGTTTCTAAGAGGGTATAAATAATTACTCTAAACTGCTTTAACTATTAATGTTGTCATTTCTTAGTCTGTATCCATAAAAAAGATCCTCCAATTTATACAATAATTAGTCCAGATAAGGATATAAGCCATTATTCCGCTTGTTTTCTCTCTTATTGGGAGTCATTTCTCCTGCCACTCTGGTGTTGGAATTTTCAGTTCAGAAGATAAATCTTTTGAGTCTCGTAAATTAATCTTCAGGTTTCTCAAAAAAGTTTCTCCTTCTGCAATAGAACTGATCCTATGCCAAGAGGATCCTTGTAAAATTAATAAACCTACTGGAGAAGTCCATTTATAAATAAAGTTGTGCTTCCTTAATTCTTGTGTTATGGGCCTGAATTCCTTTCTTCTATTAATTGTCGCTTTTGACGAATCTGAAAAAAATTGTATTTTTTCATACAGAGCTTCAAATATCTTTTTTGTATAACTTGCTTTAGAGATTGCTTCCTTTGTTGGAAAGTGATGGATTTTAACAATCACATCTCTAGAAGTTTTATTTTGTAAATGCATTGGTAAAGGGATTCTATGAACTGCCTCAAATTTCTGATCCAGTTGTGAGAAGGATGGAATAATATTAGTAAATAGATCTTTTAAATATGTTGAGAGATCTTCTTTTTTTATAGCTTCTGGAATTCCTCTTATACGGAGATTATTTTTCCGTTCTTTATCTTCCATTTTATTTATTTGATCGTTCAAAGTTGTAATTTGAGTAGACATTTTTGAGGATTGCTCCAATAGCATATTATGGTTCATAACTAATTTATTAAATTTGACTTCCAAATCTGCTGATCTTTCATTCATTTCCTTTATTGATTTGGCATTTTCCATAATTTGGATCTTGATCTCTGCTAAGAATTCTACTTGGAAGTTCTTTAAGATCTCTTTCATTTTATCAATAGTAAGTAAATTTTCTTCTTGAGACTCCAATTCTCTACTTGGTGAGATGGGAGAGGGGAGAGCTGTACTTTGATTTAACCCTTCTTTCGAGGTTTGTTTTTGAGTCAAGTTAGTTGAATTTTTTAGAGTGAAAAAGGGGGATGGCTCTGCAGTCAAACTCTTACTTTAGCTTTGCTTTTCGTAGCCATCTTGTCACCTTTTTTCCTCCCCAGTTTCACGTTTTCTTCTTTCCTCTATTTCTCTTTCCCTTTAAACTCCTTGATATAGGGCTAATACCAGGAGTTAATTCCCTTGCTCTTTTACTTCTTTCTTCTTCCCGTCTCCTTCTCTTTCCCTTTCCTTACAGGTGTACTTTTATGGTTATGTTTAAAGTTCCATATTAGTTCAGGTTTATCCAGTTCCAGATGTTTTTCACCTCTCCTAGACTCGGTATAGCTTTAATAAGCCTCTGTATGTTTCCCGAGTTTCTGCAGTAATATCCAGAAAGTACCTTCCCCCAAAATTGGTGGACATATATCCTTTCAGTTATTTAAAGGAGATTAATATAATCTTATCCCTTTGCTTTGGTAGATTATTTACTAGAAGACCCAATGGTTTCCTTAACCGTGTGCACAGTCTTTTAGTGTTAGATCTTTGTCAGTCCTCTTGAGCAAATTTGCTTCCTTATGAAGTGATATTTTTAAAGTGTAGCATTCTGCACACTTTTGCCATTGTTACTGTATAAATGTTCTCTGTAGGGGCCAGGCCCAGTTACCCAGTCTCATATCATATATTACAGCAAATGCTGAATTATGTTCCCCTTATCAGAAGAAAGAAAATAATAGTTTACTTAGCTTTGTTAAGCTTGTCTCCTGGGTCCCATCTGCCTTAATGCTGGCTCAGCGTCCATCGCCATCTCTGTGCCCCAAACCTCTTGAGCCTGTGCTGCTGAGATCCGCAGTCACAGATCTGCACACTTGCCTGTGAGGTCACCACTTCCACCGTGAAGTCTGCGTTCCACAGACCTCCACCTTTTTGTGCCTTCTTGCGCTTTATGCACTATAGTCAGTGCTGGAAACCTCTCCTGAGTATGGCGCTCTCTATTATGTCCATTTACCCTTTCTTAGGGCTGTCAGGTCTTTGCTGCTCACTGCTCTGCGTGGTTGCGGGATTTTCTTTTTTTTTTTAACTCTCTTTCTCCTTTCTCCTATGCGAGTTGTACTTAGAGGGCTATGCCCTCACTCGCTCGGCACACGCTCAGCACACGGTTTACCATCGGTCCTCTCTCTCACGGACGCCATCTCCACCCGCTGACGCCGACCTTCGCGGCTACATTACCATTTCCAGGCACTCCCCCCAGTCCATCCACTATATCAATGTCACACTGTACTACTTTACTTTAGATGCAGAGAATGATGTGTCTTTATTCCTGTCATCTTTATAGTTTACAACTTGACTTACTTTGACCCTATACCTTCAAAGTACTGCACCATTAACACCTCTTCTCTTCCAGAACTGCTATAATTATTCTAAACATACTTATCTCATTATCCATCTTTTCCACCATATACCAAGTAGTCCCCTCTTAATTATATATGCCACAATATATATGTTTTACGTATGGTGCCCACAAATCCTTTTCATTCAATGACACATATTGATACTTTTTTTTTTTTTATGGAAGGCATTATATTTTTGATTTCAATATGAACCATGCCTTGATAATTTTATTTTGGTGTCCTGGGGGAGTTTGAGCTACAACTACCTCAGGGCAACAAATACAGGCCACAGTGTGTATTCACCTACAGCAACAACTCCTTAGTGTATCCAAAGACATAGCTTCTATATCTATATCAATTATACCATAATGTGTAAACATGTCATAGGAAAAGTACATAAAAGTTTACAACAACCATCTACCCGTCTCACACAGATACAAATCTATTATTACGGTCTTTACAAGGTAAACAAGTAAAGTAACTGATTAACTATCACAAAAACTACCCTTCCATACGTTCAACAATAATACTACATACTATATAACATACTATATACATTTGAGAGTTTTCAGTCTTGTAAGGTGCTTTAGAAACAAGCAGGATGTGCATTTGACCGTATGCTCAAAGACAGGGCCTTCCATTATTTTGCATTGTGTTAATATTTTTTATGCCTTGTACTTTATCCCTGTATAGCTCTACAGAATATGTTGGTGCTTTACAAATAAAAAATAATAATATTATACTGCATTTGATATATAGTGAGCCAAACAACAACATCCATTTCTAACAATTGAAAATTGGGAAGGAGGGTCTCAAATTCTCCACAAGAAAATAACCCCAATAACAATGTTTATGAAACAGGAATTATGTAGATGGATTCATTATATGTATTTACAAATAATTGAAAAATATAGTGATTCAGAAATACATATAGGAAATTACTTTCTTCTTTTTGAATGCTCCAAAAAAAAATCATAGGTGAAGCAAAATATTATATGTTAAAATGTCCAATTCAATGAGAAGCATTGCTGAAAAGGGGTATTCATAAAAAATATAGTTTTGAAAATAGTGACAGAGTTTGTCTCTTTGGCGCACACAGTTCTAGTAGCTGCCCCAGTCCCTCTGGATTTGGTGCATGCAGCCAATTATTGATCAAGTATGTTCTTAAGAGTTCATGTATTAAACATTTCTGTCTGTAGGTTTGGTTGGTTTCATACAATAACTCACAGCACGATTCCCAAAGTTGAATGAATAAATATCAAATAGAATATGATGCATTGTGGAATAATGTCCAAATTATGAGGGAAGATAGGAATAGCACTTTCTCAATGACTCAGTGGTGTATATTCGGAAAGGTCAGATAACTATATTTTCAAGGGAAAAAATAGCTGGTAAGAGAAAAAAGCTGAACTTTCCAAAGAAACTAAGTTTAAAGAAACACAGCAAACAACTTAACCAATTTGTTATCAAACATGATTCAAAGAAAAAAGAAAAAATAAGATTGCTTAGCTTTATCCATTACCTATGAGAAAAAAAAATATTTGTTAGATTGAGAAAGTTAGGTTAGAACAAAATCTGAAGGAAAGAAATATTAAAAAGATGTTAAGAAAAAATAAAAGAGTTAATGTGCACTAGATTGTGGGGTTGATCTGCCTGGGGTGCCGTGTTGAGATAGGACCAGTCTGGTAATTATTATCCTGGGCACTTATGATATAGGGACACCCTACAGAGTTCAATAAAACTGTGCAAGACATGGAAGGAGAGGCATGGCTAAACACATCCATATAATTTAACTAATCTCCTTCTATGTTATCATCCCTCTAGCAGGGACTGAAGTACAGGAAGGATGCCCTGCATTTGTCCCACAAAGATAAATACCAGACGAGGTAAAAGACTGGGATGCTCAAGGAATCCTCTTGCCTTGAATTCTGATAGATCCAAGACCTGCAAGGGATTTCTGCCACCTCTCTGTGTTACAGTCTATTCTTCATTGTCATTATCTGTTATTATAACATATAGTGCATGGAGTTGCTGTATGGCTCTATACCTTTATCTAACTCCCACTCATAACTTGTCAACTCTTTCTCTCAACTTTTAATATCATAGTTCAAGGAATATTTTCTACAACAGGAATATTCTTAAATCATTCAGACTTAGCTAACTCTAGGGGCCTCATTCTATTACGGCCGCAGCCGCTGCGGGGCGTAAGGACCGGCCGCAAGCTTTACGGCTATTCTATTCCCCTCCGGCCGGGGACTCCGGCAGGCTTGCGGCCGGCGCCTTGCTATCCCTTGCGGCCGATCGCGCCGGAGGAAATCCTTTGATCTAAAACGGCCGCAAGGAAATCGGCCGTAAGAAAAGCCTGGTTGCGATTCTATTGCTCCGGGAACCCTGTCTGCAAGGCTAAAAACCAGCCGCAGCTTACTTGCAGCAAAGAGGTCTCGCTAGCACCAATTAAGCACATAAAATAGCTCAAATAAAGCCATCCTGCACTTTGAGAAGACTATAAAGTGATATTCGGTGTTAGAAAAATTAGCACATAATTATCCTATACTCCAATCCGTAAAATATTTTATTTTTAATATCCGTAAAATATCCATGTAAAAAGTCCAGAGTGCTTGGAGCACCTCAGACACGCCCACGCCGCAGCCGGAAAATAAACAGTTAATTTAAACTCGGGTTTGGGCAGATGTGCAAGCTTGAGAGGGGGTTCCTTTTAATCCTCATGTCCCCCAATATGATCCCTAGCATTTACAGAGCTGTACAGTGCAGGCTTGAATTTATTTTTGCGTTTTTAGATTTCTGAGTTTACGGCCGGTTTCAAGATATGCGGCCGGCCGTAAGAGGAGATCCTTGCAGGGCCGTATAATAGAATCGCGAGCAAACAGAACCGCCGCAAGGAATCGCAGCCTTACGGACGATTTACGGCCGATAATAGAATGAGGGCCTAGATGTACTTTTGGTAATTAGACTATCAGTACTCTCCCACCAATATTATATTTCAATTTGAAATATGTTACTTCTAGAATAATGACGTGTAACCTATTTCATTTGAAGGGAAGCAAATGTGGCACCCAAGCCATCAAAGACACAATATCTTTATTGTTGAATGCACAGAATGAGAGAGGGAAACTAATGTGGGAAAGAAGAATATATTGTAAGTGGAAGGGCTTTGTGGGGCAGAGGAGAGTGATACACCTATTTTAGGGTGAACTGTCGAAATGGTGACAGTTTCCCACTATAGACAGCAGGCTGGCTATAAGCACCTTATTCTCAATATGTTTTACTTATGTCATATATGAATATTTGCCTTCTATATAAATGATATTACACATATTGATCCAGCACCCTAACACCTCTAGATAGAGCCAATGAAGATGAAATATGTTGGAGCAATGCCCCATTCACAATCTGCCTCCTGAGAGGGAAGAGAGGGAGTAGTGTATAGTGAAAGGCAATGGCTGGTCCGGAGTTAAAGAAACTAAAGAAGACAGCCAACCGAAAGTAGAAATGCCAACTGATGTTACTACAGTTGGTGCAAATCTTGAAGGAAAGATACTTGTTACAGGGCATCTATAGTAAATACTATAGTGCTTTGTATCCATTGTGACTATATAATATGTATGTTTCACCCATAAGGTAAATCTACCTACAGATATTGTTGCAGCTGTCAAATGCTATGCTTTTATTTAAAAAAAATAAAGTGTCAAAGAAACTTAAGAAATTTGTAAATGAAAAAAATAAATCTTTAGTCATATTAAGATTTATCTGAAAATAAATGCTTTATATCAAATTAAAATACTTGCTTTAGATCAAATTATGAGTTGGTTTAAATTAAATTAAAAGATGTGTAGGATAAATTTATAAAATGGTTTAGATCAAATTAAAAGACTAGATTAAGATCAGATTTAAAAACTTGGCTTTGAGGAAGATGGTATACATCACATTAAGAGATAAGGTTAAAGTTTGATTTTAAACTTGGTTTAGATCAAAGTAAATTACTTGGATTAGATTAAATTATGAGATGATTTATATCACATTAAGAGAAAAGCTGTATCCAGGGAGGAGTCTGATCACCAGTATCTGGGGTCAGGAAGGAATTGTATATTTTTTTCCCCCTTTTGAGACAATTGGCAAAGCTTCTGTTTCCTTTCCTCTGGATCAATTAACAATTAATCTGCATATTGCAGATCAGAGGAGATCTAAAAAGGTTGAACTTGATGGACTAAAATACTTTTTTCAACTACAATTACTATGTAACTATATAATAAATTATTATGTGACTCAGACTTTATTGCAATTAAATTTAATTTTGTTAGATCAACTTATTTTATATGGTTTAGATCAAATTAAAGAACCATTGTACAATGAGAAAAACTTTTGTTTGAACACCTAAAGTACTATTATGTACATAATTAGACAGGGAAAAGGTCATAAAGCTCATTCTTAATTAGAAAAATATATTTTGATGCTTCTTCTAGTCCCTTGATGCAACTATGATGATTTTAGTGAAGGGGGTGCGAAGTGAGAAGGTTTTTTATATGTCTGCAAGACATTGGTTTTATTGTTGTAATCTGTCTGCTTCTTGGCTTTTAAAGGGATAGTTATCTCACCATAAGTGCTCTTCATGGTGTGAAAAAGCACAAGATTTTATGTCAAAATTATCTATTTTTGTTTTTAACAGTTAAAAAACAAAGGTTTTAGGTCTGTGTACAAGCACACTGACTACACATGATTAATGACATTTGCGGCAACGGACGTTTCTTAGCTCCAGTGCAGAGAATTAGTTATATGTCATTCTTGGCAGTCAGGACTCCTACAGCCCAGCAGTTATCCCATTTAACAGATGCTAACACTCTTTTCTATGCACAGATGCCTTTATAAAGGGTTAACTGTAGTTTTCCTTACTCTCTGCCTGGGAGCTGAGCTGTCAGGCTGCCTGACAGCTTGCCAGTGACACATGTAAACATACATTTAAGAATAAATATTATTCAGTGAAAAAGAATGGATTAAAAAAATTCAAAAGGTTTTAAAACATGCTGTTGAGAGATCTTTACATTGGTGTGCTCCACATTATACTGAAGTAAATGCCCCTTTAAGGGGAACGAGAGCAGATGTCAAAATAATGAAGATCTAAATTATCGCCCAATCTCATTGATGAATGGTGATGTTAAAATTTTTGCCAAAATTATAGCCAAAAGAATCTCCAGATTCCTGCCTGATTTGATCCATAAGGATCAAACAGGGTTCATACCCCACAGACAAACTGGAGACAACATCTGGAGGACCCTCATTATTCTACAGCTGGATGGGAACTCTAAACTACAAATGTGCATTCTTGCACTTGACATCGAAAAGGCATGTCAAGTGCAAGATTCTAGCCAGGTTTGGATTTGGGGATCGCTTCATAAACTTATCAAAAACTAATTATAACTCCCCCCTAGCTAACTTAAAATTACCTGGTTCCCAAAAACTGAACATCCCCATCCTGAGAGGCACTAGACAGGGATGCCCTCTCTCCCAAATCCTTTTTGTGCTTGCTATTGAGCCCTTAGCTCAAGACATCTGTTATAATACTGCGATTAAGGGTCTCAAAATACGTCATCACCATTTTAAATGCTATTTATTCGCAGATGATCTTTTATGCTCACTAACGGATCCGGAAACCTCCATAGAAGCATTAATGTGCACCATTAATCAGTTTAGTGTCATCTCAGGTCTTAAGCTTAACTTTGAAAAAGTGAAGCTCTGGACATTGGCTTATCTCAGAAAACTCTGGAAAATCTAAAATCCGCTTATAATGTTATGTGGCCCAAAACTTTCATAAGATATCTAGGTGTTAACATTGGTGGCACGACTTTAAGGTGGTCGCCGACATATGCACGCACAAACCAAAGCGTGCCCGAAATAGCGCGGCCCGACATCGGCGCAGCCCTCACATCTCCATCTTAACCACCTATTCTATCCTTTATCTCTCCTTCTCTTCCCTTGTTTATTCCTCCCATTCTGTCTCATTCTCCAGCCTCTTACTTTTCTCTTTCCACCTCTATCCTCTGTCCATTTTCATTCTCTCCTGCTCTATCCTCCCTCTGTTCCTCTTCCCTCTCTATATAAGTCATACCTCTGTGTATATATTATTATTTATATATATATTTCCATGGAGACCAGAAGGGGGGATAGAGCAGGAGAGAATGAAAATGGACAGAGGATAGAGGTGGAAAGAGAAAAGTAAGAGGCTGGAGAATGAGACAGAATGGGAGGAATAAACAAGGGAAGAGCAGGCGGTATGGATGATAGAATAGGTGGGTAAGATGCAGTGGAATTGGGATGAGGAGACCTGACCTGCTGTATAGAGTGGGAGAGATGTGTGGGCTGCGCTGATGTCAGGCCGCGCTATTTCTGGGAGCGCGTTGGTGTGTGCACACATGCGCCTGCGCCCATGCGTCGGCGCGCATGCATCACGCGCCTTAAAGGTGGGGTGACGTTAACATCACTAGAACAATCACGGAACTTTACAAGGCTAACTTCCCCCCTTATTTAAAACTCTTATTTCGGAAATTGAGTCATGGTCGAAACTACACATCTCCTGGACTGGCTGCATTCAAATCTGTTTATTCTATATCTATTTAGAACTCTACCAATCCAAGTGGACAATAAAGAATTTACTAAAATTCAAAAGTGGACAGTCCCCCCAGAATAACTAGGACTATCATGTGTAGGCATAGAACCAAGTGAGGTCTCTCTTGCCCTAACCTAACTCTCTATTATAGAGCGGCTTATTTGGCATTTATACCCTTGGCCCACTCAATTAAGCACCAGCCAATCTGGACATATATGGAAAATCACAAAATGCTCCCTCTTACCTGGAAAGCGATAATTTGGTCGTCACAATTAAGCTCCCAAAAACCTAATTACTCCAATTTATTAATGAATCTATCATTAAATATCTGGGTGGGGGCTAATCTCCGGGGTCAATTGGTCCATCCTACTTCAACTCTCACTTCAATCTTTTCAAGCTCTAGTTTACAAACAACATGCCTAGACACTTCACGTTATTGGTGGATCTATTCCAAATTAGACCAACTTAGCTCCCGGTTTGAGAATAACATTCTAAGATCTGCAATACAGATGCAGAGAGAATTTAACATCCCCGCAAAAGAGTCATTTATGTTTCTCAAATTTAGATACTAGGTGACCACAGTTACTAAAGCATACGGCCCCCTAAACCCTCCTAGCTTTCAATTATCTGCCAAAAACTACCCTTATCTAAAGGTATCCTAGGATCTTTACATAGAATTCTAAATACACTGAGTAAGGAACAGAAACCCCCTTTTATGCTTAAATGGGAGGAAGATTTAGGCCAAGTGTGGGAACCTAACAAATGGACGGAGGCTTGCTCCAACCTCTCTAGGGGCTATAGCCTTTTGGAGACTTCCATTAAAATTTTGCACAGAGCATACTTTACCCCGTTAAAATTATATAAAATGACAAATTCTAGAAGTAAGGCTTGTTTTAGAGGGTGTTGTGCAGAGGGTAACTTCTTACACTCATGGTGGATGTGCTCAATTTCCAAGAGATGTGGCTCAAGACATCTCAACTAGCCTCAAGATTGTTCAGTGCCATGTTAATCCCTTCAATTAACTCCTACCTCTTGAGTATTCGTAACTCCAAGTTAAATTCTTCTCAAAATAAATTATTTCAAATGTCCATGCTAGCGACTAAAAATATCATAGCCGGGAATTGGAAATCTCCCTTACTCCACTTTCGTGAAGTTATTAATAAGATCAACTATATACTTATTAATGAAAGACTGACACATGTCCTACAGGGCATATTCCATCTCTTCCTTTAGACTTGGAAACCCTGGCTAGCCTCCTCAGAATGTATATCGCTCTTATAAAACCCATACAACAACTCAATCCTTCATATGGTGGGAAGTGGGAGATGGAGACGGTCTGGACCTTGGCGCTGTCTTGAACTTGGTGAATCCAAGGTAAAAAGTAGCGGTGAAATATTTCTATACTGAGAGTAATATCGCTCATTGAGTACAGAGAAAACGTTTATATTTCTAAATTTACTTTTTTTTTTGTGTGTTCTTTCATGTTCATCTTATGTTACAGTTAGATGTTTGTGTTTTTTATTTACTTTATTATATTCAATCGACCATTCTAGTATGTAATGGGTTTACTTGTGTTACACATGTTTACACCCAGCAGCCCTTTTGCTCTTGGTTAATAACTCCCGCTTAGCCTCTGTGGTTACTAGGAGGTAACAAATTTCAATAATTGCAGAAGGGCGACGCTGTTGTATTCAAGCTAAAACCAATTTTTTATAAGGCTTACTTTGTTTGTCATAAAAAGGGACAACCAGCAATTACTATTCCTTTTTGTTAGTATCTTGCTAATTTTACATATATCCACTAGGAAACCTTCACGATTAAGTTGTTGACTCAGCTAACATTTCTGTTACTGTATTATGTTGTGAAATGTTGTTAAGAAGTTTACGAATGTACTTAATAAAAAACCTAATAAAAAACCTATTGAATTAAAAATAATAAAGATATATTTATGTAATAACCCCTCCCCCTAACCTTTCCCCTTTGCCTCTCCTCCCAAACCCCTCCTATCACCAATAAAAAAAATACATCCTTGCTTCATCTATCAGGAAGCAATGAAACCAGAGCTCTCTAGATCTAACGTGTGTTCGCAGCATACTCTGAGTCTGAATCTCAGTAGTCTCCACAAAATGGTAATAGTAACTTGAACATATTACACAAGCCCTAACCCCTTCCATTATGCCTGTCCATATATATATCGCCCTTCCCCTGATAGGGAGGGGGTGAAATATTAATAAAAACAAAAGCAGGGGGTTTATGTCCCATCTATGTCCCATGAATCTGGGTTTCCCCGGGGATTCCTCCTCAATAGCCACTACCCCCTATGAGTCAGGAGATCCCCCAACTAAAGTATAACCATGGCATCAAATATAAACCTTTTACCAAGACACGCCACAAAGGCACTGCCACACACAAAGACACACAGAAGTATACTTACACACAGCACTCCACACACTACACACAGTCCATCACAACACTACACACAACAGTACACTCAGTGCATCACAACACTACACACCATGCATCACAACACTACATACAGCATTACACAAAACTACACACAGCACACAACACTATACTTATTATGCAGAGTAATACAGTCCCTGAAGTTGCCTAGACAGAATGAAAGAAGACAGTCACCAACCCCACAGAGCATGCAAGCTTGTGGATGCACTGGTAAATTGAGACAAAACACTGAGATTAGCCCAATATGCTAATTGTGTTTGCTTAGTGAGGGGAGGACCAAGTGATAGTTAGAAGCTTGCAAAAAAAAAAAAAAAGGCAGCGTGAATCTTTAGAGTGAGTGTATTCGCCTTTATTTTTTAATTTTCATGCAAAATGCAATGCAGTCTATAAATGGAGAGCATTAACAAGCATTAAAAAAGGTATGTTCTCTATGTCCCTTTAAGCATAACCTATTTAGGCATAAGAAGGAAAAGCTGAAGACCTCAGACGAAACCAAGAGAAAAGAGACATTTGAGCAGGAAGTACTGGATGATCAGTTAAATGCTTTTAAATATTTCATGAGGGGTTCACCCAGAGGGTTAAAGACTAGAACATATGTACACAAGAATGGTGTACACATAATAGTGAACATGTTAATAAACAAAGGTTTGCTATTTAAAAGAAGCAGCTGAACTGGACATACAGTAAGTGTGTTAGCCATTGACCCTGCTTCCCACGACCAGTTTCTACTCACCTGGAAGGGAAAGTATACATTCAAGGTGCTGCCATTGGATACTTATACTTATCAACAATTTCTCATGGACTGATGACCTCAAGCAACTGAATTTGAAAAATCTTGTTTTTGACAGTATTGGTGACATTATGGTTTCAGGTACTAAAGATGAAATAATAAATACCTTACCAACCCTCATAGATCACATCAGGGCCATGGCAGGGCCATCAACAGTAACAAAGAACATGAACTTATCAGAGGTGTAGTTGCTGGGTATATTATGGTCTGGGCCTCAGTGACAAATGAAGGCTACAGCTATAGAGAATATAAAAGCTATTGTGTTGCTAACATAGGTGAAGTAACCTCAAGCCAGTATTGATACTGTGGCCTATTTACAATGTGACCAGTAGAAAGACAACATAGTGCATTTTTAGCTCCAAAGGTAACAATGTTACACCATCAAAACTTGGGCCCTTTGCAGAATAGTAAGTCTTCCAACTGGTTAACAAATCTGAAAATCAGAGTTACCTTTCTAGGATTCTAGTCCAAATAACTTATGGACTTAGGACCGTATTAAATTACTATGATTTTAGAAATCGTGGCCCATAAAGGAGCTTGCAAGAGTTGCTGCTATTAAATTGGCCTCTTTCAGCTACCCGCAAATGATCTGCGGGTTACAGGCGGAAAAACCCTACTGGACGTGAAAATCTGAACTCCGACCCATCTAAGCCTTTGATCTGTCAAGCCCGTAAATGTTACTATCGCTAAACGCTATTAAATTGCTATGAATCCCCAAGGACGCACTGGCATTAAAATGGAGCCCAAAATCCTACAGGTACTATAGAGGATCCGCAAATGGGTTAAAGTCCTGTCCGTAGCACTGTAAAAGCAAATATAAACACAATACTGTATTTTAAATTAAAGGGAATTTAATGTAAGGTATTAATATTAATAGCACATTATTCTCAAGCCCACAAAACGACAATAAATTTTTTTTTTGTTTATGTTTAATTTCCGTGTTATATGGATCACGACAATCAATGTGTTAATACATATAATAGAACTTGCATCGACTTGAATATTATATTTATTGATTATTTCATATCGCATTATTTCTGGAATCACAGCTTGGACTTCAAAACCGTAGGTGATTGAAATTTAACCTCCATGTTTTAGTGACGTAATGATGACGATCTCTTACTATTGGCTCCGTCTAAACCCGTAACCATGGGTTTGACTAAATGATCATGTTCACATACACAAATGGAACGTGCGGAAGCATGGTTTACGAATTTGGATGACCACCATGTATGTTGCGGGTTTGTTTAATTTAATAGCTCTGTAACTCCGCCAAATTTCAAGGGCTGCTGCGGTCTTCAAATTTAATATGGCCCTTAATGGGGAGATATGAAATGGCATTTGGGAACCAGTTCAGATTAAAGACATTTGGTTGAACCATATGCCCACAGGTGGACGAAACAAACTGGCAGATGCCATGGCCAAGGTGGCAGATGTGATGTATTTAGTTTTGCTATAGTATGCAAATTAGCACATGGACATGCCAGACACATATGGACCAAGGCAACCAACCCTCAGAGGGATCTAACAGTAACCCTGGAAACTATTAAAACAGCATGAGACAGATGTGCAGTTAGTCGTTGCTGAAACAGGGGCTTATTGAAAAGAAAGTCCAAGGGAAACTCCAAATTGGGACTGAGCCAGCATAAGCCGGAAAAGTCTGCAAGTCGGCCTATGTCTCCGAGAACAAGGAACAAATTTACCAGGCAGCCTAGTACAACTTTTGGCTAAAAGTTTAGCAGTTACATAGATCTTGCATATTCTGTATAACCCACAAGTAGTTGGCTTGGTGAAGCAGAGCAATGGGTTGTTGAAAGCAAAGACAAAAGATTTGTTCACAACGCAAACACTCTGGTGTGAGACACAGTGTTAAAGTATATTTTTTTACTGGACACTAGGGGCCTCATTCTATTAGCGGCCGCAGCCGTTGCGGGGCCGCAAGGACCGGCCGTAAGCTATTCTGCTATTCTATTCCCCTCCGGCCGGGGATTCCGGCAGGCTTGCGGCCGGTGCCTTGCTATCTCTTGCGGCCGCTCGCGCCGGAGGAAATCCTTTGATCTTAAACGGCCGCAAGGAAATCGGCCGTAAGAAATTCCTATTTGCAATTCAATTGCTCAGGGAACCCTCTCTGCAAGGCTAAAAGCGAGCCGCAGCTTACTTGCAGGAAAGAGGTCCCGCTAGCACCAATTAAGCACATAAAATAGCCCAAATAAAGCCATCCTGCACTTTGCAGAGTCTATAAAGTGATATTCGGTGTTAGCAAAAATAGCACATAATTACCCTATACTCAAATCCGTAAAAAAATAATTTTTTAATATCCGTAAAATATCCATGTAAAAAGTCCAGAGTGCTCGGAGCACCTCAGACCCGCCCACGCCGCAGCCGGAAAATAAACAGTTAATTTGAACTCGGGTATGGGCTGATGTGCAAGCTTGAGAGTGGGTTACTTTTAATCCTCATGTGCCCCAATATGATCCCTAGCATTTACAGAGCTGTACAGTGCAGGCTTGAATTTATTTTTGCGTTTTTAGATTTCTGAGCTTACAGCCGGTTCCAAGATATGCGGCCGGCCGTAAGAGGAGATCCTTGTGGGGCCGTTTAATAGAATCGCGAGTTAACAGAACCCCCGCAAGGAATCGCAGCCTTACGGCCGATTTGCGGCCGGTAATAGAATGAGGCCCTAGGTCAGTGGGACAAAAGCTCACACCACTAGAAAGAATATTAGGCAAGATGACCACAGGTGAATTAGGACCCAGGAGGCAAACAAAGTTTATAGCCTAGGCACAAGGGTCAATGCATTTAGTTTCACTGGAAGGCTAATCTAAACCTGCTTTATATTTATAAAATAAAATAAAACTTTAATTGGATATTACTAATCCAGAAAAAACGCTGCAAAGTAAATTAAAATAGTGTTTAACCCTTTTCAGCAGTAATTATCGGTTGATATAAAAGGATGAATACTTCCAGCTCCCTAGAGATATTAACCCCATCAATCTAAAAGCACCAAAATAAGGCATCAAAATAGTATAACGCTAGATAGCTGTGATGATAGCAATAGCTATAACAATCCTCATATATCAGAATATACTGATAATCCTGTAAACACAGGATATGCTGATAATCATAGGACTGCCATAATATAAAGGTTTAAAAAGCACAAGTATCTATTACTAAAAACAAAAGTGGGAAACAGAAGTACATCAACTAAAATTAATAATAATATTGAAGTCTGTACTGAAATACAAGAAAATGCATAGGGACAATCGGGGGACAATGTAATGGAATGGAAATAACATTTAGCAAGGTACTTGCAATTCAGCTTCCAAAAAATCCAAAATGTTTCTTCCTTTAATGATTGCTGCCTGCCAGTCTAATATTAATGAGTTAATGCTGTCCCACTGAAGAGATTATTACCAACGGGCCGTTTCGTCCATCTTGTGGACTTTCTCTGAGGCTACCTGCTTTGTGTTTAGATGACAGTCTGTGTACATGTTGTGTGCTCATGGCATCACACGCTGTCTCGCTTAGTGGAGATCAGACACTGGTCTGAGTCAGCTAACTAAGACTACGTTGCTGACCATGTATTTGTAATAGGCAGTAGTTAGGTGAAATACTGATGGGAAAGAATTCAGATGAGGCAGTTATAATTTCTCTCAAATCCTAATTGTATTAAAGATTTCGGCTGCGAATGCCCCATAGAACCATAATAATATGAATGTATGTGTGGCCTCAAAGGGAAGAACAGAATTATAAAAATACAAAAGTATGTGTGGCTGAAAAAGAAAGCACAGAACCAAAAAATATGAATGTTTGTATGGAAAGCAATCAGTGCAATTTATACATTATATTTCAGTAGGTATAAATGTTATAAATGGCTGCATAATATCAGCAGATGATATTAAATAGGGCACCAACATATAGGCAGTCAAGGCTATAAAAAGTTACAAAAATTCAAAGTGTTTATTTGGCAAGAACATTTCAGATAAATTTGGATTGAAGACAATTAATTTGTATGTTTAATAAGCTAATAAAAAAGCAATTGGCCTATTTAGTTGGTTTCAGTGCTCCACTCACTGCACAGGTCGATTAGTGAGGGGTTACGTTTTTTTTGCTAATGTTCACTGCATAGAGCTGTAGCTGTCGGTCTGAAATGGGGGCTTGCCAGTGATACATGCAAACAGAGATCTAATGTGTTAATTTCCCAGGGAAGGATACACCTATTTTTAAAAAAAAAAACAGCAGTAGGTATTTTAGCATGCTTTCAGAAGATCTTTGCAGAGGTGTGCTACAAATTGTGCTGAGCTAGGTGGCCCTTTAATGAAAGACTCACAACCTGTTGGTGTATCACTCAATTGAAATAGGAGTTTATGATTATAACAATAACTAGCGACTTGGCGTCAAAAATGACGGGGCAATACAATTGTAAGGCAGGTAATGCTGTTTGCCACAGACAGTAAGGGCCTAATTCTATTAGCGGCCGCAGCCGTTGCGGGGCCGCAAGGACCGGCCGCAAGCTTTCCGGCTATTCTATTCCCTTACGGCCGGGGGCTCCGGCAGGCTTGCGGCCGGTGCCTTGCTATCTCTTGCGGCCGAGGAAAGCCTTTGATCTAAAACGGCCGCAAGAGTTTCGGCCGTAAGAAATTCCTATTTGCAATTCAATTGCTCCGGGAAACCTCTCTGCAAGGCTAAAAGCGAGCCGCAGCTTACTTGCAGGAAAGAGGTCTCGCTAGCACCAATTAAGCACATAAAATAGCTCAAATAAAGCCATCCTGCACTTTGAGAAGACTATAAAGAAAAAATAGCGCATAATTATCCTGTACTCAAATCCGTAAAATATTTTATTTTTAATATCCGTAAAATATCCATGTAAAAAGTCCAGAGTGCTTGGAGCACCTCAGACATGCCCACGCCGCAGCCGGAAAATAAACAGTTAATTTGAACTCGGGTTTGGGCTGATGTGCAAGCTTGAGAGTGGGTTCCTTTTAATCCTCATGTCCCCCAATATGATCCCTAGCATTTACAGAGCTGTACAGTGCAGGCTTGAATTTATTTTTGAGTTTTTAGATTTCTGAGATTACGGCCGGTTCCAAGATATGCGGCCGGCCGTAAGGGGAGATCCTTGCGGGCCGTATAATAGAATCGCGAGTTAACAGAACCCCCGCAAGGAATCGCAGCCTTACGGCCGATTTACGGCCACTAATAGAATGAGGCCCTAAGTGTTTTGGTCGTCTGAGATCCTTTGGCGCTCTTGGTTGGTGTATTTTTTGTTATCAGAGGCGCTTTTGCGCTCACTGTAAGGTCCTCGCTGATCTTCTTTTTGCGCTTATTGCAAGCCTCTCCCCTGGTGTACTTTGTGTCCTATGAGCACCGTTGGCGCTCCTTGTGAGGTGCACTGTGAAGGCCTTTGTGGTTTTTTGTTCTGTATATGTATTTTTTCATGATAATTCATTAATTAATGAAAATTAATATAATTTACCTATTTGTAATTAATGTATGCAGCAAGCAATGTGCTGAAGAACTAACAATCTGTTTTGATGTTCCTGCAGCATACAATGTACAGTAGATTTGCGCTGTTGTTGAGCTGAGGTGTAAGTGTCAGCAATGTAGTGTAAATAGGCTGCGTAAGGGCAATCCATTTGTGTAGCAGTGTCCTTCCGCATTCTGTAAGTTAGTGGTGTAAAATGGCGGCTATTGTGTATGTGGTACGTGGGTGTGGATCATTTTGCGTCCTTGCTAATAGTGTATTTTGTACCTTGTACAGGTTTTTGTAAAAGTCGTATGTGCTTGGCGGTGTTTTACGGCTTTAGGGGTTGTGTAGCCTCGTTTTCGTTTTTTTTTTCGGCGGCTATTTTTTCTCTCGCTTAGGGGATTTTCAAGTGTCTAAACTCTGTAAATTGGACTTAAATTGAGGGGTAACCTCACTTCCAGACGTCCTGGGTGTCCCCCCTTACTGTGTGTGATGTTTTTATTTTATGTTTGTGTATATTTTGTGTTTTTTTAATGTTTTCCGCTGTGCACAGTTCGGCCGTTAAGTCCGTATTTTTGTCGTAATTCATTTTTTGTAAGTCCCACGGCTCGTATTTTTTTTGTGTAAGTCCATATTTAGTCATTGCGTGGGAGTTTTTTTTTTCAAAGTCCCACTTCTGTACCTGTTTGTAATTTCTTGTAAGGCGCCGTAGAGCCTCCACCTCCGCAAATGCGGCCCCTCGCGAACCTCGCTTGGCGTGACGATGTTTCATAGTTTGACAACTATTATATGTGATGATACTATAGTAATGGGAGGTTGATACTATACTAATGGGAGGACAATAATATAAAGGGCAAAAGATCCTGGATTCATATAAGAGAAATACAAACATAAAACATTACCCCTCTGATTATAAATATTTGAATTTATTTTGGCTGACAACAATAAGTCAATAAGTTAATACACAAAATTAGGTTTTTGCTGCTTTGTTTGTAGTGGTGAACCAACAATGTTATGTAGTCCCAAAACAAAATAAAAAAAGGAACTTAAAAAACGAATAAATATTTTCAACAGTGAGATTATACGTGATAAAAAACCTGTTGTCTAAGAATAATAATTCTATATTTAATATGGGATAATGACGAGTATATTATTTATCCATCTATATTGCCAAGGAACAAATAACTTTGAATATTAAGCCATTTATAAAGGATATAGAAGAAAAAATATATTAACTGATAATAGGTTCTACCTAAAAAGGGACATTTGAGAGCGTACCTATGGCTCAATGGCCTTGGTTCATCTAAGTTAATACCCATTTAAACATAGTCTTTTGTAGAACTGATGTTCTTTGAAATATTGTATAGGAATTATTCCAGAATAATTATATTTCTCTGTGATGCATTTATTTAAAATACTCCACAACCAAGACAGTTTTTGTTTTTATTGAATGTATTCATCGCTCTTATTCTTAATTTTGTGGATGTTTTATGCCATATAAATAATAATTAAGTTTTATGACTGGTATGAGCTTAAATGCTCAGAATTGTAATACATTATTGTGAATACCCATCAATTTGGTGTTCTTTTTTCATTCCTCTACTGTATGTTTCTACCTACAAGTTGGAGAACTTGATGTGAGTGGGGAATGGAACAAAAATGCTACTGAACTACAGATTTTCTTGGAACAAAGCTGGGATGTGCATGAAACACAAACTCTTCTGGGAACTTTAAAATTATTTAATTGGCAGATATAGTGACAGTACTGACTATCATTTTAACCAGGTTCTTTTGCAAAATCAAATGGCTTTAGATTTTGTGTTAGCTAGTAACGGAGGTGTATGTGTTCTTTGTAGCACAGAAATGTGTACCAATATTATAGCCTATAAACAACTGAAGGTGATGGGTATAACTATGCAACCTCTAACTGTATGTATGTATTCTATAATTTTATAAAGTCTTCTTACAACTGAAATTGGGTCTTGAGAACTCGCTGTTTTCTTTTTGTTTGTTTTACTGATGAAGCTCAGTCCACCAGGGATAGGAAAGAGCTGTGATAGTGATAATTAAACTATTGCTAAACAGTTAGGAAAGTGTTATTTAATTATAGAAATCTATAAAAGTAGGAACCGGGCATCAGTCACAAACTTTTCACAACTGTAATTATACTAGCGACTTGCCCGTCAAAAATGACGGGGCAATAAAATGTGAAGCCATGGCAATGCTGTTTCCCACACAATGTAAAGCTTTTTCTACTCTGAGGACCTTTGGCGCTCATTGCAAGCCTCTCCTCTCATGCATTTTTTCTCCTCTGAGCACGTTCGGCGCTCATCAGAAAGACAGATATTTATGTATATTTTTAAAAAAAAATAATTAATTAATTAATTACTTAATAAATGTATATACTTTACCTATTTCTAATTAATATATCCAGCAATCAATAGCCTGAAGAGCTAACAATCTGTTTTTATTTTCCTGCAGCATACAATGTACAGTTGGACTGTTGCTGCCCTGAGGAAAAAGTGTCATCAATGTCACAACTGTGCATTAGAAATAGGCTGCGTGCGCGAGGGCAATCCGTTGATTTAGTTGTATAAAGAGCCATTTTAGATTCGTAATGTTATTAGTTGCAAATTAGTGTTGTAAAATGTCCTACGTGGTTCGCAAGCATTTCCCGTCCTTTGTAATAGTGTATTTAGTACCTTGTACGTTCCTGTGTGAAAGTGGTACGTGGTTGGCAGTGTTTTGCGCGGGACAGGGTTGTGTAACCTCGTTTTCAGTTTTTATGGCAGCCATTTTTTTCTCGCTTAGGCGATTTTCAAGTGCCGAAACTCGGCGAAATCGACTTAAATTTGCGTTCCATCTAACTACCAGATGTCCTGGCTGTTCCACCGTGCTGTTTACGATGTTTTTGTTGTATTTTTTTTTGGGGGGGGGGGTTTCGCAGTTCTGCCCTTATTCTTTTTTTCCTATCTTGTATTTCTTTTTTTCTAAGTCCTGCGTCTCGTAATTAATTTTTTCTAAGCCCCACGTTCGTCAACTGCTTGCAGCCTAAGGCAATCCCGTGTTTCCTAAGTGTTTGGTGGCTAAGTCCTGCTTGTTTCAATGTGTAATTGGCTCGCCTCACTTTGTGAGGCTTGCAGGAGCACCGTTGGTGCTCCTTTTTGGCTATGTCTTGTGTGCTTCACTGCCTTGCTACTCGCCTCGCTGGCAATGAGCGCCTTTGCGCTCATCGTCTAAGTGCTGCAAGTTTTAGTGCCTTAACGGCTCGATATGCGAGGCTCACAGCCAAAGTGCTGCAAGTCAACGGCTCGCCTCACTATGCGCTCATTGCTTAAGTTGTACGCACCACGCAAAACGTGACAACGTCTCGTAGTTTGACAACTATTATATGTGATTGCTTAACTTGGGCTCACCAGTAAGCCTTTGATTAGTAAAGGTAAACTATCCATTAGATTAAAAAAAAAAAAAATTGGCAAGTTAGTTAATGTGTTAACTTGAAGCTTTACATCCAAAATGAAACAATACAAGCTACTTAAAAAGGCTTTGTGTTCAAGCTAGTATTAACTGATAATGGTAACAATTTAACTACTGGGAAGTCAATAAGGTTAACTTTCAAAATCCTTCAAAGTTACAGTTTACAGTTTAAAGCTTGACACACACATACACATAATTAATTTCATTCTCCTTTGAATACACCTTCAAACTAGATATTCCTTGCAGGATATCCCACATTTTTGTAATTTGTTTGGTTACTTACAGGTCCAAGAACGTTCAGATTACATAGATCATCTCACACAAAAAGTAAGATCAATGATCAATACATTTCCTTGAATATGTATCTATTTATGTACCTTCTTAAAGGGACAAAAGTGTGTTACTATTGCTTTAAAAAGCTCAACAAATCTAGACCTACATAATCGACTTGACAAACTCTCGTCCAATTCAACGCTAAATGAATGGCTTTTATCAATAGTATATACTACATGAAGACCTTTAACATCTCTGTGAGCTACAATACTAAAAGCCTCATTAAATTAGAAGCCCGCATCTCGCGGGTACAGGCCGTATAACCGCCGGGCTTGCTGCGGGCTTCCACTCTGCTACAATTCCGGTGCTATTCAATTAAAGCCTGCAAGTTATGGGCAAAAAGACGAAACCGTAAACCATGCAATCGTATGTAGCATTTCAGGGCGGGAACATGATCAATTAAGCAAGGCCAGAACTACTCATTTTGAAATAACCAATAGAAAATTAGACCCTCATTACGGCAGTAAAACATAGAGGTTACATGTCAATCAATTAGCGTTTTGAGGTCCGATATGCGAAAATACAAAATAATAAAAATGAATGCTGACACTGTTCTGGTCCATGTGGGTGGCCTGTTATGTATTAATTAATTGATTACCGAGATCGATATAACCTCGATTGAAACATAACATTTTTTTTTTTTGATTGCCAATTTTTGAGCTTGAGACTGCGCAATTAATTCTAATGTCTTACATCACTTTCCCCATTTATTCCTCATTTACAGTGCATTATTGATTTTTTTATTTGCATTTACAGTGCTACGGACATGTCTTTAACCCCTTAGTGAGTCATCTCTAGTACTCGTAGGAATTTCTTCTACATTTGCCCTTTTACGGGTGTGAAACCCTTTTCGAGCTTGTGGAATTGTAGCAGTTAAATAGGGATTTGCAATTGTAGCGATCGTAACGTGAAAGATCAAAGGCTTAGATGGGGCGCAAGTTCCGATTGTAACAACCGCAGGGATTTTTTTTTTAAATAAATGCAATTTTTAAAGCAATGCAGCCTGCACCGGGGCCCTCAGCAGATGAAGGGTCTCGGTGCACTGCACAAGATGCACCGGCAGTGGCTCCGCCTGTGGTTGACTACATACTCCAGTATGAGTTGGCAAACCTGGTGGAAGATACACACACTATGAATACAAGTTTGTCATCCAGTTCATATCATGGAATGATCCCACACTTTGCTTACTATACACCCAAGCTCCTGAATGAACTAGACACACATAACTTACAGTCTAACCAGACATGTCAAGCACCAATCAGCAGATTTATACCAGTTTCTTGACAATATTGTCTTCAACATTTAGATTGACAAGGTCGTAAATGTGTGGAGCAATCAGGGCAAAACATTGTATTACATTTACCTACCCAACCATGATAATGGAAGTGAGTTGCATTTATGTTAAAAAAGTTTAACATACTAATTATGTAGTTGGACCATTCTTGTTCAGCTCATCTAATACAACTGATAGCAATATTATTGGTTTTCATAGCATTGTAATTGTTTTAATTACAATAAACTTGAAACATACGTTTCACTGATCTTTTCTACTTAAAAGTTCTGGAATCCGGGTGATTACAGCAGCCATTTATCAAATACTTTTTCAATTGATTGTTATCAAAAACATCTTAGTACACTATAACTTTACTGTAATAGGGTTACTATTTTAGGTCTATAAGTTAGCCTTTTTGATACCCTCATTTGTTTCCAAGTTATCTGATTACGGTCATCACCTCATTTGTGATCACACTTATAGCATTTTGCTGATGATTTAAGCAGTAGAGAAAGTGTCTCAGAACAAATCACTATACATAGATGCAAGTCCTTAGACCCTTTAAATCTGATGCATCTTCTCCCAGATGTCTTCAACATCCATCTCTCGTTCTGTGCTTATGGAAATTCTCTTCTCATTATGTACATGCCAATGTAACCAGTGACACACAATGACATCATCATTCATGAGCATGATGATATCACAAGTATCCACAAGGTCGCTCTGTCATGGTGGTAGGAGCTCTTATATTTCTCTATAAGACCACTACCTACAAACCATTAACAGTGGAGCCAAGTAAGGGCTTGATAGAAGACCTGTCTACTCTTCCAAATGCAAACTCTAGTGATAGGACCTCTCATTTGAAAGAAGGGAATCACTTCTTTCAAATAAGTGACGTAATAATCCTTTATAGATAGGGGGGCAACTAAACCACTACTGGTTTTGTGGAGTGGAAGGGCCTAAAGAATGGCTCAAACCTGCCATCTGCACATGATCCAGGAATAAGACATGCTCCATATAAAAAGGGAATAGTGTGCATGCTGCATTTGAAAAAGGGGATAGAAACCTAGATTAAAAAGTGGGGTGCCCACTGGCAGTCACGTGATTTCTCTAAGTGATTGCCACAGCTTTGGCACTTTTGGGGGGAATGGAGTGTCTCAAAAGCCCATACTTTCCTCTCCAGCTCCTATATTTGTCATTAAACTTCATGTTTGAAAAGTGCTTTACCATTTATATTTTCTATATTAATCAGAAAAGGTCATATTTGTTGACAATAAATTACATTCAACATTAGGGGAAGAACCTTCACATTAATGATATGCATGCTTTTTAAATTATGCAAATGATTCCTTACTTAGGAAAGTATTTATAGACAGAAAAAAAAATCATCTTTTCAAAACACAATCATAACCTGACAGCATATTTGTGATAAACTTTCTTTGCATAGAGGAAATGTTTATATAAAGATAACTTGAAGAAATCAGACTGTAATAAATCTTTAATTGAGTCAATGTTACAAAGCTTTTCTATCAGTATGTTAAAAAGTTAACATCTTAGTGGATGATCACAAGGCAATTGGTAGCCCCTCTAACAGATAGCAATTCCATTTATGTCACAACAACTCTTCAGCAGCATACATTTGTTTAGAGAATAAAAACAGAACTGATTTATATATTACATTTTAATATGCAAAAACTAAACATTGAAGAACAGACATAAATGGATATATCATAGAAAAAAACATCAAGAGGTTTATATATAGCAAATCTAGCTATAATTCTCCCTCACTAGGGTACCTTGACTTGTCAGAAAAGGCTAAATGAAAAATATCTCTGAAACCATTATACAGTCTGGTACCCGAGATAGTAATGAGAAATCAGCCCATGCCCTGAAATTTTGGGTGGATCTGCTTTTAATTTGAATCAAGACCCTTTAAAAGGTGTGTGACTATACCTCACTGATTTTAGTGGAATAGGGTAATATGAATCTCAAAATCATAACATTGGACTCCAATCACTCTGCACATTAAGACAAGTTCAAAAGCAACAAACAGTGTGATTTATTGAATACCTTTGCGACTCCTGTTCGACAAGTACCCCCCAGTACTGCTGTGCCAAGGAGCTGCTATTCTCTGCCACTTCATCTATAAATATTTCCAATTTCTGCTCTGAACTCTTTGTACCAGTAATATTTTGCAAAGATTATGGGCCCTTACATAGTAAACCAAGTATTTCAAACGCTCACTTCAGGGGTGTTTTAAAAAAAACATTTTATTGGTGTATATAAAGTTTCAATAGTGTGTGAAGGGGCTTATTACTGACTAGAAAATACACAAATACCACCACGCTTTGATCTAAGCTGGATCTTGACCAACCAGAGGATTATTATATGAATTATTGGCACAGAAACACGTTTGATAAATTTTTTATACATCTATATATTCTTTTTTCCAATTTGGATTTGAAAATAAATATATATTTTTTTACCAAGCTTGAGTTATCTTGTCTTGATCCTGGAGATCTATCACCAACATCATATCTACCATAGGTAGACCGGAGTGGGTCAAGATAACACAATATTATTTCCCATGGATAACCTACACTATAGATTGTGTGCTGTTCAGTCTAACTAAAATTGACAATGGACTACTAATAATGAATTAAATTGTTTTTAGAAAAAAAAAAAAAAAATAACAGAAAACGAAACTTGTACAATTTATATTAAACATGAAATTATTTTTTACTGAGTGCTTACATTTTCATTTCTGCTATTTTCACAGGAGAGTGTGTTCTTGTCAATGGCTTTTCATTAGTACTGTTGAAGACATTGACAATTTTAGCTACCACTTTTACATTATGTTTTCAAAGTTTTCTTCCAGCAAAAAATAAAATGGTAGCAGCATGTAAAAGATAATAAATTAGAATTTGCATTTTTTTACATTATGAAAACATTTTGCAAAGTGTGATTCTTGAATAGAGCAGATTTTACAAATTAAGACTACAGATGTCCTTTAAAGAATGGTTTTAGTGCAAAAAGCTTTTTGCATGCATTTAAAAGATTATATTTAAGAATATTACAAAAAGTATTATGAGAGATAATTGATCAACAGTGTAGAAAAACTACATCAAATATAAACTGTATGATTGCTTTTTTCCTTCTCTGTCTAGAAATGATACAGAAAATAAAGAGACTGTCAGGTAACATAAAGTTTGTATTTTATTTGCCTGTTGTATTATTTATTTTCTTCAATTAATAATTATACTTTATTTTCCATGGGGAAACAACTTTTATTAAACATAATATTTTAAACGCATGGACTAGAGTTGTCCTTTAGCTTTGTGCATTGAGATATTTGGGACTTAAAATATAGTCTTTGGGCCAGGCATCCCAGGAAGATACTAGCTTTGGGAGGGGAAGTTAAGACCATGTTGCTAATGTACAACAATCCTGCAGAGTTCTCCCTAACCGTGGAGGAAGGTCTCCTATATGGGCCCTAATCTTCCATCCTACACAAGGAGGTGGCTCGGCACTTGCTGCACACAAATATATCACATATATAGTTGTGAGCGTGGGAGCTGTTGCTAACGCTTGCAGGCTCGCATAGCGAGCCCGCGGACCTCGCAAAAAGATACAAGACACGTTACCACCAATTACGACCTCGCAAAAATCGGCTGCAACCCGCGCACATGAAAAAATGAAAAATACAGTAAATACACACAACACATACATAAAAAGCTTACCTACAGGAAGAGGGGACATCCAGGACCTCAAAAACTGAAGTTACACCTCAATTTAACTCAAAATAAAACAGTTTAGACACTGAAAATTTCTCTAAGCGAGAGAAAAAATAGCAGCCGAAAAAAACGAAAACGAGGCTACAGCAGTCTAAAGACGCAAAACACCACCAAACACCTACGGAATTGCCGAAAACCACATACGAGATTATAAAACAAAGACGCAACCAGCGAGACACCAAACACATTAGAAACACAATAAATACAGCACAATAAACATATAAAAAGTTTACCCACAGCAAGGTGGTGCACCCAGGACCTCTGCAAGTAAAGTTACACCTCGATTTAAGTACAAATTTTGGAGTTTAAACACCCGAAAATCACCTAAGCAAGAGAAAAAATGTCCGCAGAACAAAACGAAAACGAGGCTACAGGACTCTAAACACACAAAACACCATCATAAACACGCAAAACACCACAAAACAGCTACGGATATTCCGCCAAAGCCGCATACCACACATTAGCCGCCATTTTAGAACAATAACTTATACAATCCGGAAGTACATAGCTACGCTAACGGTTTGGTCTCGCCCAAGCACACTATTACACTACACACATCCATCACGCTTACACAGCAGCTCCACACCACTAATGCTGCAGCAACATCAAAACAGATTGCCAGCTCTTCAACAGAATGCTTCCTGCCTATATTACTTCAAAATAGGTAAAGTATATTACTTTATTATTCTATTAGTTATTTTATTATTATACACCAAACAGCATTAGCTCACTTACGATTTGATTGCCGTCATTTTTTGACGGGCAATTCGCTAGTACCAGATAAAGGTGAGGTTCACAAGGTTTCGTCATCCCCGTAGTGATAACAGTTCTAGGTCTGATCCTGAATGAGATGCTTGCCTTTTAAACTTTTTTTTTGCGTCTCAGTAATAATAACCTGCACATCACCTCACTCTGAACCAACTGGACTACTACAGCCTTGAGGCTGACCTTGTAGCTTTCTGCCTTTCATGTCAAAATGCTGAGAAATTTTTAATAGTTCCATATTTTAAGGACCTAAAAGGAATAGTGGGCATAAAATAAAAACAACCTTTGATTTAACACATATTGTATGCAAGTATTAACATTGTTGTCTTATATTATATGTTTATATATTTAAATTGTAAGTTTGCAAGTTTTAAATCCTATAATGTGCTTTGAAAAGAAACACCATCAGCCCCATTAAATTCCTCCAACGTGTAAAACTGTAGCCGTAACGTAGCCCGCAAGACTTACGGCTATTAAATTGACCTCTTAAAGCTACCTGAAAATAATCTGCGGGTTTATTGATGGAGAAACCCCACGGGTTGTGGAAATCCGAACTCCGTTGCAGCGAACCCTTTGATCTGTTAAGCCCGTAAATGTTACTTTCTAAAATCACTAATAAATAGCTACGAATCCGCAAAGACGCCCTGTCGTTCAAACCCGTAACCAGCAAATGGAGGCAAAAATATTACGGCCCCCAAATAGGACCCGCAAAGGGTTTACAGACAAGTTCTCAACACTGTAAAAGAAAATATAAACACCAGTGGACTTTAAAATATGGGGAAAGCATGGAAAGGCTTTACAATTACTAGCACAATAACTCCCCAATAAAAAATAGGCATTTATGCATATGCCAATATGAAAAGCCATGCTGCAACATGGACGCCACTGGACCCAGACCTCCTTGATGCTGAAAGAGAAAATAAAGGTATATGTCATTAGTATGATGAATAATATATTGTTTTGTGTGCATTCCTAACTATCTGAGAACTAGCCTTGAACCTGTATGATGCTCCTGCAACTCAGATTAGCTATCATTTGATAGATGTGATCTATTCTTTGGTTCTTGGTCTTGATCTTCTTGGCTCCTAATGCTGTCTTGATTCCGGCTGCAGTCTGTAACTGTATCTTTTTGTTGATTACTGTTGTTGTGCCCAGGAATGACAGTGATTTATCAGCTTCCTTCATTTAATGATGCATCCATCTATCCCTTGTTAATTCCATGGAGCAGACATTTCAGTGTCCTTGTTGGTCACCATGTACATGTGTAGTGTGTGTGATGTACATGTGGTGGCAAGTTGGTGTATGTGATACTCACCTAACATGGAGGCTGGGTCCTGCTGGGCCACCAGGCATGAAGCTCCACCGGCGGGCACCTGGCTTAGAAAGTCCTTGGGGACCCTCTCCCACTCATTATAGGTCACAGTCACGTTCTTGTTTTTCTTGGCCATCATCTTCCTCACCTTGGCCCTGATATCGTCAAACCGGTGCTTGATGGACCTCACATCCCTTGGCGCTGTGCCTACTGCTGTAACCTCAGCCGCTACCTCCTTCCATGCCTGAGCCCTAGGCCCTGGCTTAATTTCCCTTCCCCCTGCAAGAATCACTTGGCAGCCATGGATAGCACCAAGGAGGACCACATTTTACCAGTGCGTGTAATTGTGGGCCCTGTGCTTGCCCTTAGCCTCTTGCCCTCCCGACTGTGGACGGGGATCCGAACCTCCCTGACCTGTCCCTGAGGCCTTTCTCTCCCCCGAACTACCACCCTCCCTGGGATCAGGCCCCTTCCCCTCTGTCCTTCTCTTAGGTGTTCCTGAAGCTTGGGCCACCCTGCCACCACCCACCTCCTCCTCTATTTCCCTCCTCCTCCTGCTCCTCCTTATCCGCACCTCCTCCTCAACCTCATCCTCCTCTCCTCCACCACTCCTCAGGGCCACCTCTCTTTCCTCCTCTCCCCTCCTCTCTCCTCCCTCCATATCAATCCCCAAAATAACAAAACGATAAATAACAATAAGTGCTACCATAAATATATGATGAAAAATCATTAATTAAAAAATCATTAGTAATTAATCACTGTTGGGGGATGGGGTGTATGGCATTACCTAGCTCCATTTGTCTCTATGTGTATTCTTTAAATCACATGTATTGCAATTATGTGGAATCTGTAAATATGTGTAATCAAAGATTAAGTGTAAATCATAAATGGTATAATATAAATCAACAAAAGTGCAAATTACTGCTCTCAAAATATTCCTGATCTCTCTCTCGCTCTCAAAAATCTCCAAGACCTGCACGCTACTTCGTCAGAAAATACACCACAGTCAACGCATGGGCGGGTGGAACGCAAATTTATAATCTCCCTCTGTCAATCATCTGTGGCTAGACCACTTTCTATTGGCTGAGAGGCTTGTGTCACACTACGTTATACCTAGATTGGATAGATAACAGATGATTGCGGCTCAGCCAGTCCCTTAACAGCTTGCGTGCGCGGAAAGGGTTTACGGGCTTGCGTCTACAGCCCATAGGTTGCGGCATGGTTGAATGTAATAGCTCTGTAATGCAGCAGAATTTCAAGCCCAAAGGCTTTGCTGGTGTGCTGTTGCCGCTATGGGCTTGGAATTTAATGGGCTGCTAGTATGCAAGATGTTAAACTCAAAGACAGGGCCCTCTACTTTCTGCAATATGTTTAATATTGTATTTTTTATTTATTTAACCCCTTTACAGCGCTACAGGGGTTCCCTGGTGATCCAGTGGTTAGGATTTGGTGCTTTTACCACTGCGACATGGGTTCAATTCCAGTCAAGAAACCAAGAGGTCACACCACCATGAAGCCATGCAGGGTTGGGCTTGGTCAGAAGGTCAGTCCTTGGATGAGAGACCACCTATGAATACCACGAGGTGTATGCTATGGCCCATCAGAGAAGAAACCTGCCAAACCACTCCAGTATCTCTGCCATGAATACCAAATGGATCCGCATAGTGTGTTGCGGTCCTGAGGTCACGGAAAGTCAGACACAGCTGAACAATGTAAACAACAACAAAAAAAAAACTTTTGTAAATCTCAAAAAAAGCATGAGGGACCTAACTACTGAATAAACTCTTTCTAGCTATGTTAATCCCCATCTTCTAAAAGATTGTAAGCAAACTGCTACGGACCACTGCTCCAAGTGAAGCTCACGACACCCAAACCCTAGGCTAACAAAAAGTTCCCCCTCACCCGCAAACTAGATCACTCCTACTCCCAAAGACTGAAGAAATAATTACGGGTACCAAAGAGCACCTGTAAAGGCTTTAAAAGCCTTTGCTGTGTGCCGCTGTCTCTAAACAACTGCCCCGCCCCTAAACCCTCATATTCTGCAAGGAGGGGGTGCTTACTACCTACAATGAACCCCCATGCTGCAGAGGTCATGCTCGGAACAGTCTGGCACCTATTAACCCCCTATAAGCCAGGGAGTCCCCATCTGACTCCCTGACACTTCACATTAACCCTTAAAGGTCTCCCACCACAAATTAACCCCTTCTGTATAGACTCCATGGTTATGTAGATGGGGTGATGGGGCAGTGAGCGGATGTAAGGGATGCCCGGGGATTGCTGCCAGTGGGAATTTAAATGGAAGAAAACCCCAGGGCATTACATTAGGGCTTTTTATTGGCTCCCAAAGCCTTTTCTCATCCGTAAAGCTTGGTTTGGGTGTATCCTACACTGAAAACTCTTACTGAGAAGGCAAAGACTTACAGATGAGAGCTGGGGTGCCATAATGTAGGGGAGCGAAAGATCTACATACTGTTGTAGTAAAGCTCCCACAGACTTTTTATGGCAGTGCCGTAATATAGAGCACCTATTTTACTTGGGGCGCTATGTTGGCGCTTTACAAAAAACAATAATAATAATAATAGTAATAATAATAATAATAATAACATAGACTTCCCCCTACCTATTAAGTCTTCCAAGAAACATTCCTACTTCACCGTCAGTGGTCAAAAATAAGAGTGCAAATCACTGTGTCAGTTATCTAATCTCAGTCTACAAGATTCTCACTGACTTAAAAGGACATGGAGGGGGGGGGGGGGTCCCTGATTTTAATATAAAAAAAGCTATGTAAGTGTTTATTGCACATTTAAATATAATTTTATTGAGTGCGTAAAAGCTCTGTTACTAACATTTTCATTTCAGTTACTGAAAAGGTCCATCCACCTGTACTTATGTGTTAGAAATGTGTCTCTTAGTAAGTAATTTACTATATTATTATTCATAATATTAATTATGATTATAATAATAATTCTATCTCGTCCTCTGAGATTTTAAGTGTAAAGATAAGAGCCACACTCTTATTTTCTACAATAACATTTTTTTTTAAATGAGGCTAACAAAATAACATTAGTTAACATTTTATACATAAATATGATAATACTAGAAAACCACATCTCTTAAATTAGCAGAAAAAAAACATTCTATAGTATACAATATATGTTGAAGACAATCGGATGGCTTAATCCCACTGGGTAGCCTAGAGCTCAGGTGAACACCACTCTCCTTGTGATATCTATTAGTCTTTCAGTATGTAGATATATATTTCAATGAAGTAATGATATTCAAACTAGTTTATGGTTCTTTCTTTTTACACCTTGTGTTGTGCTGCTCTCCTTAATTGACACAGTTCACAATAGTGTCAAATCTGATCAGAAACGAAAAAAAAGAAGGGAGGGTAGGAGAAAGCGCACCAACACCTAGTGCAGATCATTTAGCATATTGATAATAGAGAATAAGGAATGTTACCCAAAGTAAGAGTCGCAAACTCTAACATTTCTTATCCTCTATTATCAATATGCTAAATGATCTGCACTAGGTGTTGGTGCACATTGTCCTACCCTCCCTTCTTCTTTATAGTTTACAATATGTAGTGTATTGTAATGCTCTGTGTCTATGATTGTGTGTAAAGTTACCAATCCTTTAAGAAGAGTAGTTCCATCAAGAAAGTCCAATAAGACAAGAGAAAGATCCTTTGGTGCAAGCTCCTTATATAACCTAAGCTCCACCCATTTCCCAATACACCTCCTTCTTTCCCTTGCTGGTCCGTTAGGATCACATGTCTTTGAATAAAGGGATATTCTGCAGCATGGCTTACTGCATTCTTCATTTTGTTTTTTGCCATGTGCAAATAGTAACTCAATACTTCTCTGTATTTGTTCATAAGGCACATGCCCTTGTGTATAAGGCCTTTATGTTGAAAGCCTTTAATACTACTTATTGTATGTTATAATCAATAATTTGGATGCCAGGAAGATATTACATAATGTTTCTATAGTACTAGATGAACTAGTCAATAACAGACTTTTAGTAATAAGCTGCAGAGATACAGGCTGTCTTTGGCTAGTACATCTACCACTATAGAAACATTGTATGCTGGTCCTTTCAGGGAATGTTTGAAAGGTTTGATTGGGTAAAACCTGAGCTTTTAAGCATTTGTTAATAAAATGCTTAAATACTTTAACAAACAGTAGTTGTTTATTTAATATTTAAAAACCCTCCATGTCCCTTTTGGTAATAAATACTTGCAGACAGGGGCATGTATTCCAAAATAAGTATTAGAAAATAGTATTGAAATGTCCAGGATTGCATACAATTGCATAAATAGGTATTACATTCAAAGGTTGCTTTTATTTTATTTTCCTTACTAAAAAGTGCCTGTCCATTATGAGGTCTAGTGCTGTTTTAGCCTGGGTATTCTCTTATTCAAACCTGACCTTTCATTTGTTCCATGTGCACAGAGAGAAATAAAATAGCAGCAATAGCTTGGGTTTTCTACGACGAATGACAGTATGTCTTTTTGTTAACTGCAGAGATATTGTTGGCAAAAAACAGACTTTCACAATGTGTTTGTATTATGGGTTACTAGATGACATTCCTCTTCACAAAAAGTACATTTTTCTACTCTACACTTTCTACCAAGGATCTCTGATTCTAAGACTCTAAATATACCATTATATCACATTTTATTTCTGGTCTTGCATCTGCCAATAGTATTTTCCCAATACTATAGATCCTTACACACTACAGCATGCCTTTCAAATGTTTGGATAAGGGGTGATTTTTTTAAATGGGTTATTCAGCCCTCTAAACCTATAGATACATTTGTATTAATAGGTAAATGGTGTTATTGGAAATTGACATAGTGTCATTTATTAAAAACATTTTGTCTGAAACAGAAATGTTGTCCCCTTCTCTATTATAATTGGTTATATTAGTATTATTTTTTAATAGATGTTTTCTATTACCAGATATAGTTCAAATAGTTTATTGTGAACATGGGATAATAGTGGCCCTATAAAGAGACAAAATAGTTCTACAATTAAAACACCCTACACTTTGAAACAGGCCATATGTTTTATAGATTGTAAAAATACAGCCTTCGATTTATCACATTTTCTTTGCAGTTATACAATGGTAATCTCTACTAAAATCTCAAGAGTTTACAAGAACAAGCCTAGCTAAGTGCTCAAGTACATGGCTACTGTAGGAAATCTTATGAGTCAAAATGTCGCCCTAATGTAGCAATTAAATCTACAGCACCTACATCATTTCTTCATCTGGTCAGTACACAAGAATGATTATCACCTAGGATACAACAAGTGTCATTTAAAAAAGCTCTGAGATGCTTTGTGGGGAACAAAAGTGTGTGTGTGGGGGGGGGGGGAGGAAACAAAATGGAGAAATATGTACAATTTAGTAAGGTTTACATTTCAGTGTTCCAATAAGCAATCCTTACAGCTGTTGATCTTCAAGCAGTACTACCAATGCTGTATTATAATACCATAAAGTAATATAATACATTGCATATTGTTTATTACAGATATGTTATCTCCCAATGATGCATTGGGGTTACACTCTAAAGAAGAACACTTGCTCTATACAAATCTGGACTGTCAAGGTGCATTGTATAGGACATTATCTAATTAGATATTGATATCAGAGATCCACAAAGTTGAATTCTTACAATCATTTGTCTACTGATTTGTAAATGATTCATGAACATTAGCATAATTCATGTGTGCTTGTTTCTAACCATGGTGGTTGTGGACATCTTACCCTCAAGCATGCCTCCCACGCTTTATACTCCACCATATGATGGGAGACCAGCATCAGCACTTGCACTGGAAACTTCCTTAGACATCTTTATCTTGACTATGACCCAGCAGTCACCATAGCAATTTTTCACACAGCTATAATCTTGCTGCCATCGCTCTTCACATCCTTGTCTTCCGTAGGTGTTAGGGTAGGTATTTGGTTTAGGGTAGATTGCATAGCGATGTTGCATTTTTTACTGATGTTAACATGACTGGTGTTGCTGTAATTAATTACTGTTTTTATTGACTTTTACTCAGTAGTTCAATGTCTTTGCTCTTATATAACATATAAAGACCATTGTGAGTGATTGTAAATGAATCTCCTTAATGTGACAAACCCTCTGGATAAGATTACATAAGTTCCAAGGTGAATTAGCTTGAGGGACCAATGTAACAGCGTAATCATTTCTTGCTTAAGAACTTCAGTAGGGCCAAGCCAGCCTTATAGAAATTCCTACGGAAGCCATATGAGAAAATTGTAGAAATGTCACTTAAAGTTCTGCCTAAAATTATGTCTTTATTATATTAAAGAGTGCTGTTAGAGAAGATTAATTTATATATATATATATATATATATATATATATATATATATATATATATATATATATATATAAATGTAGTGATAATTGCCTAGTTGTGCCAGTTATTTATCCATGTTTGTGGAGAGCTGAATTTTAAAATGGATTTTTGCTACAAACACTGGGCCTCATTCAATTGCGATTTGGCCAATTGAATAGAGCTCTATATAAGCACAGAGCATATATTTTTACAGAAGTTTTTAGTTAGTGAACTTCTATCCAAAAGCAAGGTCTTCACTAACTAAAAACTTCTGTAAAAAAATATGCTCTGTGCTTATATAGAGCCCTATTCAATTGGCCAAATCGCAATTGAATGAGGCCCACTGAATTCTGTCAAAAGTGCAAGCTCCAGCTCAAGAGCCAGTCAAGCTGCAGATGAGTTCATAAGCTCTGACAGTTACATTCATCAGAAGCTCAGCTCATATCAACTAATATACAGAGATCTTGTAGCAATAAAAGGTAAGTGTCAATACTTTTATACATACATTTGAACTCTTTCATATAAGTGTAACTTGTATTTAGGTGAGCCTTCCCTTTAACTGTCTTCCTTAATTTATTGAAATTCAAAATGTATGAGAATAAAGAATTTCTCATTTTGATACAGTGTTACAAAGCTAAGATGAGCAGGAGAAGATGACTTAACATGATATTTGAACATCAGACGCTGGCAGTAAATAAAACAAATTAGGCATTAAAATCAGCTACTGCTGAGTAATAAAACTATCAGAAAATGTACAGTCTTACTTTTAAGCCATTTAAAAAATACTTCTATGTTCAGGTTTCTCCATCATATGCATAGGTGTTTTTTAGCCTAGGCCCATGTGGCCCAGGCTTAGGGCAGCACATTATCAGGGGCAGCAGACTAGCTAAGCAGTGCCATGGAATATGCATAGAAATGTCTATATGCAGATAATATAGAGTACCTGGCACTTTTTAACATACAGTGATACATACATATTTATGTTTTTCTGTATAGTTGTATGGTAAACTTATGAATGGCATAAAGCAAGAGGAAAGAAGGAGGAGTAACTGGGTTGTTGGTGGCGCCCAAATCTGAACGTGCCTCGGGACTTGTTCATATGCAAATTAAGAGTACAAGTTTGAGTACATTTATCCTAAACATAATATAACCAGCATAACCTTTGGTGTTTAAATGCTGGTTGTTTGACAAAATGTTTTTTTTTTTTTTATCAAAAAGGATATTCTCATTAAATATTGAACAGAAGTAAAATAAGAATTGATTTCTGCAGTTCACAGAAAGGTAAATAGTCATTGCTAATGAGAGCTTTACAACTCAATATTATAGGTATTAACAGATATGAAAACGATGTCTGACATTTATTTTAGTAACTAATATCTCAAGTTAAAAAAAATCTAAATTTAATAAATGAATTGTACTAAATTACTAATATTGCCATCTACTGGTGGATTTTAATATTATACAACAATTTAAAGGCATATTTAAGTTTCCTGGATCATTAATGCATCTGATAGAGGAGAATAAGCAGTGAATGAAAATATACAAAAATAAACATTAACAAACTATCCCTGATGTTTGCTAAATCTCTTACAAGAAGTTGCTTTTGTGAATTAACACCCCTGGATATCTCTGCTCAAATTACTTCATACTTTGTTTTGGCCAATCACAGGCAGCTAATACATTTTAATACATTGTGAAAATCAGTGATGGCAGTTTGTGGAGGAAAGAATCATGGGATAAGCAGTCCCCCTTATAGAAGGAAGCAGGAGGAGCCAGACATTGATCTATAGATCTCTGCATTGAGCTGCTGCTGGTTTAAAGGTTAGTAAAGGATTAAAATCCGTACCCAATTGCAGTGTTTCTATTGGGAGATTCACTGTGCCTATGTAAGTACCTCTGTTTGTGTATATAATGAATCAATGTAATGTGTATTTCTGATATAGGCAGCATGTGTTAGATTAGAAAAAGGAAAAACAGGGAAACTTAGATATGCCTTTAACAAATAGGCAAAAAATCCTCATAAGCTCTACAACTGAGATGTTGCCTGGAGTAACATAATGGATGTATTGTGGGCTGAAAATACTTTGTATGTTATAAGAGAGGAAATACTTTCAGGAATAGCCCAGCCAGGCCTAAAGGCTTTCTTATGTATTAAATAAGTGTAGCCCAGTTACTGTCCCTTACTGGGGAGGCACTAGTGTTGATTTTTGGTTTTAAACTTTGATGGGATGTTTTATGCACATAGCAGAGCTTATTGTGTTCCACTGGAGAGGTTTTTTTTAGGGTCATGGGGTTTAATCAATTACTTTGAACCCCAAATAGGGCTGAAACTGCAGCAAGGTGTTTAAATTATAACATTAACATTTAACGAATGTACAATAATAACATTTGTTATAAACAATAACTCTTAAAACAATTAAGACATTTGGTATACTTTCATATATATTAGGTTATTACTTCCTGATGGGGTAAAAGACGGGGGACAGGACATGTTGCCTCATGTGGAACCAATTATCATAATATTGCCACCATGACACAACAGCACATTAAACTATATCACATGGATAGATCACTAGGCTGGATGAACTGAGCTTGATCAAGACACATCCTCTGTTATGGTTGTCTTCTTTTACTGGCCATGGAAAGAGCTGTTATTGCTTTTTAATTGCTGTCATGTAACTAAACATAGAAATACCTACTTGATGGGTATTGGATGCCCACCAGTTACCCTTTAAATACTGTGTGTTTCAACAAGTTGTGAAGATTGATTATAGGTATATACAAATTCTGAAAAAAGGGTGTTCAAAATTATTGTAGGTGGAGATTTAAATGAAGAAACGAAATAAAAATCAGCAAAGCAACAACGTTATCCTCTCATGACATATTTATTCATGAAACACTAGTAGTAACAGAAGAGCAAAATCAATAGTTAATATTATGATCAACATATACTGATCAGTATTTTTTTAAATCCATTGGAAAATGATGTAGTAAAATGCAAGAATTATTTTTCAAGTAGGTTAAAAGCAACAAACATGAGGAACATCAATTAATAAAATGTTACTATTTTGTGCCATGGATATCAAATTATTGCTTGTGTTCTGTTTCACACAACAAAGCATACTTTAATCAATATCCAAGTTCACATGGCTACAGACACAATAGAACAATGCCGCAGAAGTGTGTCGCTGTGAAATACGCCAACTGTGAGCAAGTTGTAGTGCCAGCAAATTGGTTGCTTTGGTACTTTCTGCTCTTTGCAATAAAACCTTTCCCTAAAATGCTATATGTTCTGTTTTTATAAGATGGTTTTAGAGTACACAGGAAGATTTCTGAGTAGTTTAAATGCAGTCCTCTCTATCCATCCATTTACAGTACCAGTGCTTTGGCATACTTGGCAGATTCAAGACATAAAATAGCAACTGTGATTCAATATATTTATACAGGAAGGTAGAACAGCATATTAACAGGCTAGAAAAATCACTGTTGTAGCTTTTATTGACATTTAAAGGTAGCTTCTTTATTGCTTTGGGGAACAAACTGTACTGAATCTTTTTGGGTTATGTCCAGGATGAAAGAATATATTCATTATAAAATAAATCCCAAATTGAGAAATTTAGCAAAAGTAAGTGAACAGAAGTTGTAATCCTAAACTTGAAAGTAAAATGTATGAGAGGTGTAGAAGTTACCTTGCTATACCATTAAAGACACACTATTAATCAGAACAAAATGTTCTTGCAGTTTTAAAGATGCAATGCCTAAGAAAATTGTTTTGCTTATATCTTGAGAGGACATTCATCCAGAATTATGTAGCCTTCAGGTAAAGTTCTCTAAGCCTAAGTCCCATGAAAAATCATTCAAAATGCCCAATAAATAAGGTGTTACGACCTCCAGATTTGGGGACTACACAGCCCAATTCTCTCCCTATTGGTCACAACTTTTTGTTCAAATCTCTGCACCTAGCCAGAATACCTTCCTAGGAGAACTCAGGACAGCCTAACTTAATAACTTGCCCCAGAAGAAAGACACAGGAAGACATTCCTTTGGTTTAGAATTTTCCACTCAGACTGAGACACTACCTTTAGTTATAGAGTGCAAATCAGACTGGAACTTCTTTTTTTAAGATACATTTTCAGATATCACAAAAACACCCAAGACTTCCCCCCAGTTCTAGCCCACACTCCTGGGCAAAATTAGGCTTGCATGGTGCTTTGGGGACAGCTCTATGGACACTGGACTCTAAGCTCAAAGACAGGGCCTACATCTTTATTATGTGTTAATACTGTTTTGCCTTGATCACAACTTACATATAGCGCTACGGAATATGTTGGCGCGTTTCAAATAAACGATAATAATAATAATATATATATATTTTTTTAGTACACATAATTATTCAAATAATTATTTTTTAATCAACACATATGCTTTATTATATAATCTAAAGGTCATATTTCTGAAAAATGTCTCTATGATGATTTGAACCTAGGACCTTCATCACTGTAGAGATACTTACTGTGCTGTACAGAGCTCATTTGGGCAGAGGCAATACATTGAAATAGCCTGACTTCTATTCATCATAACTGCATTAATTCAAAATCAGTTTAAATGGGAAAACAACTTTAACACAGGCATTTTTCACCAGCTATCTAATGGCGTAAAACACATATGGAGACTTTTAAGTGTGGGGGAAAAAAAGGGTTGTTAAGCACCAGATAGTTTAGAATGACAGATATTATAAATATTTATTGTTTTAGGACCTCTGTAGATTGGGACAAAACTTTGTATGTGTAACAAAATTAGCAACAGTGTATGCAGTGGTATTTTAGGTAATGTTTTACATTTAGTAGACACTGCTTGTGCCTAAAGGAGGCCATACCCATGTCTCCCTGCTGGCTTGGTGGCTGATTGGATGTGTTCTGCTAAGTTGCATTATCTATTCAAGAGTAGAAAGATGAGGGGGGGGGGGGATTTGTTTACTGATTTAGATAAGATTTCAACAAATGGCACCTTCCCCCTTCAATATGCTTAAAAGAGGAAACTTACACTTAGACTTGCAAGCCTTGTTTGTGTCTTGAAAATGAAGTATGACTATCATGGCAGTCTCCATGCACTAGCAGAGTCCCATAAAATGACTGCATACTTCACAAACATGTTACATTTTTGCTAATGTACAGTGGCCCTTTTATATGTCAACTGATGTTCTAATTCTAGTTTGAACTTTGCAATAGGAAGATCAACTGATACACAAATAAGAATGAAATAAGCAAGAGGCTCCGGGCAAAGAGACAGAAATCAATTATCCTAAAATGATACACTGATAATCCTTCAAAGATAATAACTGGTCAAATAATATGGTCTTTAACTGATTACTGATCACTCATTGTATGCAATTATGCTGCAATAGGGGCCACATTTTCTGAATGCACGGAAATTGAAATATGGCAATTCAAAGTGCTAGAGCTTCCAATTGGACAAATACAAATGTCATTAGTTTACAATGCCCCCTCCCCTGAATAAATCAGCTAAAGCTCACAATAAAGAATAAGTGCATGTGCCTGTTAATAAGGAATAGACTACATTTATTTTTTCACTTTCTAAAAATATTTGCCCTCAGCTGTCCTTTTGAAATAAACCTATTTTTAATTATTGTTTTTTTTATTTTTATATAACACTTAAATTGCTATTCTTTGTGTCTGATCTGCTCCATCTACTTGTGAAGAATGTGAGTACTAAAAGATTTAAAAGACACCCAATCCACTAACTAAGTTTAAATAAAAACAGATGGGAGTGACAAAGAATTTTGAATATAATCCTTCTTAAAACACTTAATTTGTAGAGTTTCACTATAATGCAAAGGTCCCAGTATTCAACATGTGACATGGAGGTATATCTGTGTGTAGGAAATTGTGAGTAGAACATAGACCAAACAGTGGTGTTTAAACATATCAATCAGAAAAAAATAATTTGAGCCCTAGGCCTGATGTCTATATATGGGCTGGACAAGACCAAAGTTAATGGTTTAGAAAGGCGTGTAACTTAAAGTTGCATCTTGAGATGCAATGCAACTAAAGCACAGGTACAATTCTATAATGTAGCAAATTCTTCTGCTGCAGTGCATCTTTTGCTATTTTGTGGCAACTTAGATACAAGTACTATTGCTTTGGTTACATTGCATCTCAAGATTTAACCACAGGTAGCACAGCTTTATTTTCCAGGCACTTACAGAGAAAGAAGAAGTGCACAAGCATAAAATATCAAGCTGTGCAAGTTTGAAAAAATAAGAAAATCATTTATATAAAAAAAAAAAACATTTTGCATTAAAGCACTACAGTTACCCTGTAATTTATTAACCATTATGTACAATAATGTGCAGCTACCCACCACTGCAGCATCTGATTATCTGCCTTTATGCTGAGGAGGAATCCTAAGACGCTTATAAGATTTTCATTGTTTTGTTTTTTGATTTTTTAAGCTTGCAGAGTGGACCCTCATCTTATAAATTATACTAGTTTATATATATTATAAAGGCATTTCTGTTAGATCTAATGATTGTAATTTCACAGGCTGTATTTATCATCTGCTTATGTAAGCACTGTAATCAGCTTGTTTTATTAAACTGTAATAGGCCTTTCTTTGTGCAATAATGAACAAAGTTTACTAGTGAGGTTGTTTATAATTTAAATGTAAAATCAGTAACTGCTTTAGGCACTATCTTCAACCCATGGCTTCATTAAGACCTTTAGAGGTCCTAAGCACTTAAAAGATCTTGGTGCCTCCACATATATCTAATTCAAAATATAAACCATATTAAAATGTTACAATGTATATCATTAAGCTCTGTTATTACTATGTTATTATTATTTTTGTATTATATGATCCATGGTAAATCTGGCAAGGTAGTGGGGGGGGGGGGGGCGGGGCACATTGCCCTAAGCATGTGCTTATTTTGCTTAATGGTTAATCCAGCCCTGGGTCAATCATAGCACAACCTTAGAAAGAAGGACATACTTAAATGACAATAGCAGTATTCACAGTTACAGCGGGAAAGTACTAACAAGAAAACTAACAATATTTGAAATTTAAACTTATTAAAAACGTATTTATTGCATTTTGGTGGTCACTCAGCTGAACAGATCCTTTCAGCAGACTGGTCTTGTATAAAACTATAACACTTCAGGAGCCATATGCAATATGAAGCAATAACACAGGGAGCCATTCATCAATCATAAGGTAGTTATGTACTGATAACAAGGCCAGTCTGGTAGGAGGATCTGTGTAGTATAGTAAATTCAACGCTTTTTTTCTATTGCTAAATAACATTTTAATAACTTCCAACTACAAATATTCATATTTTCTATTGATGTATTGCTGTGCTAGCATTATTGGTACCTCTGCAGTGGCCCTTAAAAGGTGGTAACAAGTACTGATTACAAAATAGTATACAGTTTAAAATAAATACAAGTTAATATTTTTTTCTTACTTTAAAAAGTTATAATTTTCCCATTAAGCAGAGCTGCTTCTCTCCACTGACCCGTGCATTACAAGCTCTGACAGGGACTGTAAAAAAAAAAAAAAAAAAGTCTGACCTGTCTGATTCATACTGAGCCTTTTAGTACAGTGGGAGGGGCTATGATAACACATATATTCATTGACCCCACCCCTGTGATGCCAGTGGGGAAGCTGCAAGTTCCTGTACTTGTCTATGAGCAGTGGGAAGGAGTCAAAGACAAAGAACATCATAGCCCTGCCTGCTTCCCACCTCCATGATGGTCCTACTCCCAAGCAGAGTTGGTCACACTCTTAATAAGGCACAGGGAAGTGAAGAGAAGCAGCTCTCCTTAGAGGAAAACAAGACAAAATATAACCTTTTATTTATGTATATAACTGAATACTGTTTTTTTTAATTTTCTGCCAAAAAAACAAAGATAAGCGCTTTACTTTCAAACGCATAACAGTAGTCTTTTAATCAATGTTAAGCCACAGCTCCTAACATCTTTCTTCTGTGTCCTTTATATGAGTTGACCACTCAAACCATATACATTATATGTAAATACTGCAACACTAGCTGCTAAGAACAAATATTTAGTTGAGCCAGACACCCCAGACGTCTATTCCACCCTGAATTTAGTATTTAGTATCCCATTTAGTAGCTGTGACTAGATATTGGGATCCATCTAATTTCCTTTTGGTGATACAGCTTTGACAACTGCAAGATGGCGCACCACTTCATACCTATATTTTTATGCTTGGTAAGTCTGCTTTCTATGACATATGTAAGTATAAACAGACTTGCTTTCTGGTGCCTAGGAGCTACTTTGAAGCACCGCTTTCTCACTCAATAATCGATAAAGGAGCAGGTGGAATTAAATGAAGCACTCAGTCACTGACCTCCCACAACTAACTCCCAGAGCTGGAAATGTATAAGATTCTACAAAGCTGAAATCTGTTTAAAAAAACTAAAACATGTTGAGCACTGCAGCTCCGACACTAACAGCAGGCCGCTCTATAGTCAAAGAATACAAAATATGTTTTACGAAACCAAGAAGTGTTTTATATAAAAGTTTAAATGTTTGTATTAAAGTTACAGAGCTTGCTTTTTTATTCCTGCTGTTGGTATGCTAGAGCAGGCTGGTGATATCAGCTGCTGTAGAACAGAGAAACAAATAATTTAACCACAAAAGTTTACAATTATATCTGTAGCTTTGCTCTTGATCTTTTGAACCGATTAGATTAAACATCTCAGATTTCTATTTTTTTCTGGCAGACATGGCACACATTTCATTCTAACAGTAGCTCCTGGTCAGGGAGCAGTAAATGGAAAACTAGAAAACCTACATAACTTTTAAATACATAGGGCCCAATTCAATTGCCCAATTCGTAAATTTAAACACACTTAAAATCACTCTTAATATTGCTACATATTACTTATTGGCACTAATTAATTCTTAAGTCAATAGAATGCATATAAACATTTATAAAAAAAACACCCAAGGCCAAATTTATGAGTTTAAGGCATGTGCAAGTAGCTAATATAATATGGCCCCTAGTGTCCTCTAAGTGGAATTTCTGCACTTCGGATAAACCCATTATTTGACAGTGAGCCCAAATATCAGGATTCAAAAGTGGCAACTACTGTACTGAATATATAGCTCTTTATATGTATGTATATATGCATGTAAGTATTTAACTGGGTTCCCTGGTGGTCCAGTGGTTAGGATTTGGTGCTTTCACGATTGCGACCTGGGTTCAATTCCAGTCAGTGAACCAAGAGGTCACACCACCCTGAAGCCATGCAGGGTTGGGCTTGGTCAGTACTTGTATGCGAGACCACCTAGGAATACCAGGAGCTGTATGCTGTGATAAGGGAATGCCAACCCACTTCAGTATCTATGCCATGGAAACCAATTGGATCATCATGACCATGGACATAAAGATGTGCCTGGTGTGTTATGGTCTATAAAGTCGTGCACAACAAAGTCTTTAATATTGTTGCGAATATAACTCTAAATTGGCACAAACAACTCTTAATTAAACAAAAAAAGTTAACACAAATAAGAGAAATAATTTAATATATAACACAATAATTATGTCAGGTAATCTAAAAATATATATATGAAGATTAATAAACTAAAAGTTGAACACCAGCATCAATCCTGTCTGATAGAACACTATGTACATACTAACTTGTCAAAGTAAAGCTTTATTGCAATTTAAAACTGAAATATCATGGAGGGTTAGCCATAGAACAAGTGCTTACAACCCCAGCCCCTGATCACATTCTCTGGGATGAGAGTACGGGGCAGACTCCTCCATATATTAAGGTTAATGCTAGTAGAAAAACTGCAAATCAGTGCATGGGAACTTTGAGTGACCTAATCAGCAATGACCACTTAACAATGCTTTTTTATATGTTCCTTTTTGGTAGTTATTCCTATACTGGTTGTCCCAAAGATGATGGTGTACAAGATTCACCAAACCTGGCATCCAACAGATGTGTGGGATGCCTGACCTAAACACTGCCCTTAATAATATGGTGATGACGGGATCCAAGGTGTTTTGATGGAGCATTAGATCTTCCTATACAACAACCAAGCCCACAAGGATGAAGGTCACTTTATCTCTAATAAATATGGTAAACTAATTGTGCTTTATGGCAATCATTTACTCTCTCCCTTTTCCCCAAATCATTCTCCCAGATTTTAACAGCAAACTTTAAACACATTTAAAACGAATATATCGTCCACTTACATCTGGTGATCTGAGAATGAGGCATGGCATCTGACCTTTAATGTTTCAGGTGTGCTTGCATGGTATTCTAGTGGCCGGTTTACTACTCTCCTAGTCCTTTCACTTCAAGGCCTGCAATCCAATACTGAGTCATTTGTTGATGATAACACATGAACCACTAATAGCTGGACCACCAAGGAAACATACCTCCAATTCTTTAATTGTCTCAGCTTGCAACCGAAAAAAACAGCAGGCCATTTTGACATGACACATAACAGTTAACTATATAACCATCCCGAAAATCATAATAATTAGCAGATAAGAAAGATATGTATTTAATTCTGAGTAATAATTATAACTGACTACTCTTTAATTTAATGCTTATAGCTGAAAGGTAATTTTGGACAAAACTGTCATTTCAATTTTTCAAGCTCCATTATCATGTGCTGAATTAGAAGCATGAACATATGCTATATATGTTACAAATGAATGCTTTCTAGAACTACTGGATTTGTTTTTTTATATAATGCTTTTTTTCAATTCCACTAGAATAAAGCATTGATAATTCATGAATCCCTACGTTTTACTTTTCTTCCTCAACACTGCAAAGTATTCTACATTATAGACGGAACATTGCACAATGAAAAAATATATATAACGTATTTATCGGCGTATAACACGCACCGGCGTATAACACGCACCTCATTTTAAGAAGGAAATTTCAGGAAAAAAAACTTACATTTCAAATAAAGAACTTTGAAGCAAAATAAGGGTAGCTCAGAACTTTTTTTTATTAATATTAACACTTATAAGGTAAATAACGTAAAATGACAGTAAAAGCAACTGTTTTAACAAAAATTTACTCAGAAATCGCTGCTCCTCCTCAACCCCCCATCCTCAACCTCCCTCCTCATCCTCAACCTCCCTCCTCATCCTCCCTCCTCATCCTCCCTCCTCAACTCCCCCATCCTCACCCCCCCTCCTCAAACCCCCTCCTCAACCCCCCATCCTCATCCTCCTTCGTCAACCCCCTCCTCAACCTCCCTCCTCATCCTCAAACCCCCATCCTCAACCCCCCATCCTCAACCCCCCATCCTCAACCCCCCCTCAACCCCCCTCCTCAACCCCCCTCCACAACCCCCATCCTCAACCCCCTCCTCAACCCCCTCCTCATCCTCAACCCCTCCTCAACCCCCCTCCTCAACCTAAACTCCCCTCCTCAACCTCATCATCCTCAACCCCCCTCATCATCCTCAACCCCCTCCTCAACCCCCCATCCTCAACCCCCCCTCAACCTAAACCCCCTAAATACCTCCCCCTCTCCCCTCACTTACCTTCTTCTGCTCCGGCCTCCGCTGCTCCTTGACCCGTCGCGCATGTGACGTCACGTGCGCGCCACGTCATTAACATATACTGGGTGCCGGCACCCGGTATATGCTAATGGCGTGAAGTCACATGCGCGCCACGCCATTAGCATATACCGGGTGCCGGCACCCGGTATATGCTAATGACGTGGCGCACATGTGACGTCACATGCGCGCCGGGTCAAGAAGGAGCGGAGGCCGGAGCAGAAGCAGGTAAGTGAGGGGAAAGGGAGAGGGGGAGGTATTTAGGGGGGTTTAGGTTGAGGAGGGGGGTTTAGGTTGAGGAGGGGGGGTTGAGGAGGGGGGAGGGAATATCGGCGTATAACACGCACCTATCATTTGCCCCCTATTTTCAGGGAGAAAAAGTGCGCGTTATACGCCGATAAATACGGTATATGTTTCAAAACGTTCACGTCTGACTAAGAGCATTCTTAATCAGAAAAAAAGTTGTATGGCTGCTTCTGGACCAGTGTGGGGGAAGGGGTGTGGTGTAAAATTGAATCTTATCCAGTTGTTAAAGGCTCTGGACTTCTGCCTGTTGACTCCTCCTCTATTGATAACTACAAACACACACCATCATAATCTGTCTCTCAGCATGTGATGTAACAAACACAAAATGGATTCCTGTACTTAAGCAGAGTCTTCAAAAATTCAGATATAATGCAAAAAAAAAACATCCATGGTTTGTACAGGTGCTAATATTGTTAGTTTGTCACATACTTGAAAAACAAGTGTGGTCTTTGGTGTCTACCAATGGAGGCTGGGACAGCAAATTCAATAGATAACTTTAAAAAGGGGTTGGATATATATTTAAAAGAAAAAGGGAATGCAGGGTTATGTTGGATAACTAGAGAAGGAGGACAATTGGGTTCTGGAAGTAATCCGAATTGTGGGGTCAGTAAGCTTGTTGTTAACTTTATGACACAATTGTCAATGTTTCAATGTGATTTTTTGTTTGCCTTCCTCTCGAGCCATTAAACGGATATGTCAGTGAGCTAGTGGACAATTATAGTGTATGAAAACATTTTATTGCATGAAAACATCCCCAAATAAACATAAATTAGCTTAACTTGAAGTTAGCAAAATGTATGATTTTTTTTTGCATTTGCATTTTATCGTGTACACCCCTAGAAAACTACACCTCAGTTAGCATAACATTCAAATTCAGAATCAGGCTAATACATTGTATCATTCTTCACCTCAGTGGCTTCTGGCATGTGCTCAGTACAAGAGCTGCAACAGTTACTTCCTGTGCTCTGTACCAGAAAGGTCAAAATGTGTATCTTGCTTTATTTCCTGTGGGTACACTGCTGTATTTCCAGTGTGTGCCTGGCTTATGTAAGTGCCCTGTGGGTGTGAACCACTGGATTTGACTTTTGTGCAAATAACTTTGTAAGTAAACTGAACTTTTCTATATAACACATGTTTTCATACACTACTAATTCTCCTCTATCAGATGCATTCATAACCCAACTCACTTGCATATACCTTTAATAATTCACTAATTACAAGGATCCAAGCTATACAAAGGTTGAACTTGGTGGGCTGAAAGTCCAGCTCAATTGCTGTGTTACTATTTATGTTACTATATAATTTTAAAAGCTGAACTGAAATGTTTGTATTCACATACTGACTTTATTACTAATTATTAAACAAAAAAAGCATGTTGTATCAGTAATACAGTGGCGTATGAGCTTACAAAACTAACATAAGCAACATAGAATTATCTCCAGAGGTATTGATTCAATGTGACTTCTGGATCAAATAAACTTTAGAAGAAAGTTTTGTCAAATGTACATTAAGCCAGTTATCGATGTTGCTTAGCTAGATGACTAGTCAAAGCAATGGTAATAATTCACATGAATGTACAGTTGGTTCTGAACGTTCCCTGCTCCTTTAAATTTTTAATGCAACAAACCCATTTCCAATGTATAAAACATGCTCTTTTAAATGAATGATACAAATTTCGGGACTACAACGTCCCTTTAGTTTCCATGAGCAGTATCCACAGACCAAATAATTCCTGCTAATATGGCTGTCTGGGCTCATAAAAGGTTGATGGGAAAAATGTCTCAATATCAACATACATTTTCTCTTGCTCTTAACTATTATGACTTGTTAACAAAAAATTCTAGCTGGCTCCTTAACTTTATATTTTTTATCCACCTCCCTGTTTTCACATTGTACATTAATGTGATTTATAGAGCTGTCTTAGAAATGATGACGATAGTATTGACAAAGAATTATATGGATATTGAAGGATAATATTAGACTGCATGGACCTTGGTGGGTTGTCTTATTACAACACATAAATCAAGGGGGTCCAACTTCAGTCTTAGTCACATTTGCTTGAGCACAGGTCAGTTCATCTGTTAAAGTTATTTTGAAAGGCTCAAGCAGGGAGGTCATTGCATGGCCACCACTGTATGGTTTAATTTGTTTATTTATTAAAGTATCTATTTGAAGTTCAGAGCTTCTTCACATCAACTCATATTAGATGTCTAAAGGGTGGGAACAGATCTGGCCAGAAGGCTGTCCTAACATTTATACGAGACCACACTATGTTTGCCTGCAGTGGCCTTAAAGGGAAGGAGGCAAAAAAAGACTCATATCAGGACAGCTTCCTGGAAAGATCACCTTCAATCCACTAGGAGAGAAGCAGACCTGATGAAGCTTGAAAGAGAAAAATTAAAATGTAACCTCAAAAGGTAAGTGGAACACAAATGTTTTTTTTCAAGCATTGCAAGTGAAAACGCAGAAAGCATACTTTAGTCTGTATATTTCATTGGCTTGCAGATGGCAAGCCCCCAAGAGCAGTTAAACTTCTAAATAACGTTTTGTGCTCTGAGACCTTCTGAAAAATGAAAGCAGACTGTGACATATTATCAAATACCCTCTTTCTGATGTGCCAAAGGAAAAAAAAAATTATATGTCCCTTTAACAGCAATAGTTATCGTTCTTTCTTGTTGGGAGGGATGTATAAACTGTTGTAATGCCCGATCACTTTGTTTCGGTATCTAAATACCACTCCATGTAAGTGACATAACATTGTTTGGAAGCATGTTTATATCCTTATCATCACTGACATCACATAAGAAAGAGGTCACTAACACTGTTAATGCATGTGGTGCATGCACAGAAGTGTTGCTATCAGTATTCACTATTCATTTGCACATGTGCGAGACGCAACCAAATTTGCTATCTTTTGAAGTAAGCTAGAGAACACCTGCATATGTATGTGTTAAATATCCTTTTTGATGAATTGCAAAATAAAGCTTCATACATTCTGAGAAGAAAACAGAAAAGTTTGTATCGGGATAATGGAAATATCTACAACTACCAGTACTTTCATTAGGGCAAAAGGAAATATCTTCTGTTTACAAAGACACATTCTCCTGAAACAGCCCAGTGAGGAAAATGGAACACTGCAGTAAAGAATCATTACATATAAGTGAAACATTTTAAAGTCTTTGTTTACTTAAAAAAACAAGAGCCTATTATCAAGTTTACTTATTTAAAATACTATATTGAAAGAATTTCGAACCCCAGTGTTGCTTTAATGCTTTAATTCATTTTTTTATCTCAAATATTTGTATTTTTTATCAATATTTTCCAGGGAATACCAATATGCTCTGTGAATATCTCTGCCAAAGAGCAGATGTGAAGAGGGGGCGGGGAGGAGAAGCGCACCACCTCCTAGTGCAAAATAACTGGTATAATCCTTTGTAAAAGTCAATACTGAGCTAAAGAAGGTAAAAAAAACTCACATTTGGTGACCTCAGCACATGAGGTATGGATGGCACATCAGGGGGACTCTCTCCTCAGATCATCACTGATATGTGGGTAATCCTTACATCTGTGGTGAGCCTCCAATCGTCCGTTTTTATTTAGAAAGCTCCTATTCTTAGGAATGGAAAAGATGGAATCCACCCAAATATCATATATGTGGGTGTGTTAGGTCTGCAATATCCACATGTAGTGTCCCAGAAAGGTAAGTATATTGCAGCTATACTACCAAAATAGACTCATACGTGTACTGGTAGGTAAGCATTGAAGATGTCTGTATTAAAAAGTAGTATATATATATAACTTTACATAGATATCAACAACTAGTAATACTGTTGCAGGTCAGACCTAAATGTCTAAATGAGACCTGTCCAGAAAAACTGACAATTGCAGTAAAGTGGTAATAGTATACACCAAAGAAAGAGATAGATAATATAATACTATAAAAAAAAGTAAAAAAGAAAATATATATGTATGCTTAACATAAGCAAATATATGTGCAACCAAACGCGTTTCGTTCAATTTTTGACTTTTTCAGTTGTTAATAGGTGAGCAGATGTGCTAATTATTGGTTCAGCAATTGACACGCCTGTGCTAATGCCAAGACATCCACAAAACCTGGCCTGTTGGTGGTCCCTGCGGACAGGTGTGGCAACTACTGCCCTATCCAAGACCATGTACTAAAATAGTGATTTTTGTGTAACTTTCAAGGGCAACTGTAGTCCAAAACTTACTATTTAAAATATATATTTTTAATTACCAAAATTGTGTTTGCATGTAAAATAAATATAAAAAAAAAATACCAGTTAAAGAATCTGCTCTTATTTTACAATTCAAATAAGAAGTGTAAACAAAGTCTCATGGTGATCCGATGAATTGTGGTTTATTATATGATTTACCTTTGACCAACTGAGGATGCAAACACAATGTGTTGCAGGCCAGATCGCCTTAAGATTCACTTTCCCTCTGTTTCCTGTAACAGGTCAAGACAGAGGAGAAGAAAACAGTCCTATTGTGTCTGAAATTAATGTAATTTATCTATGTTTAAAAATAAAATAAAAAATGTAATGTTTAAAATATAATCTTTTAAGTGCACGTTAAAAAAAGATTTGTACAAACAACAGTGTCCCTTTAAACATCAAAGGCTCATATATTTCAAAGACAAATAATATGTTTGTGACCTGTGCTATGTGTCCTAACCTGGATTTTCTCTTGCACAGAAACACCGGAATTCAGGAAACAATATTATTTAGTAAAAATCATGATTTTCCCTTACTAAGCTTTTATGGCTTATAGTCTAATAAAATCCACTTAGAATTTATTTTTCTACAACAGATTGAGTATACAAATTATTTTCCAGCACTCTGAGTTTGCCTTTAGTTATTCTTAAATCATTTTCATTAAAAAGCAAAATATTAATAACATGTCATTATTTTTTTCCCAGTCATAATTTTGATTACAAGACAGCTCTTGAAAATATGAGTGATTTGCAATCATTTCATGTTCATTAATGAATAAACTATCAATGCTGCTATGTTTTCCAAATGGGCAGAACACACCATGTGCTGTATGAATCATAGAAAAGAACTCGACTGTAAATCACCGTTGTGCTCAATAATTAAATCATTACTATGTGACAGCACATGAATAATGTCCTGCAATATGAGGATGTTTTTATAGTGTTATGTCTTGATGTGATAATATGTACAGCTGCTGTGTGCAGTGTATGTATATTCTTCAGCATTTCAGTCAACAGAAACATAAATAAGAAGCTGTCAAGATGAAATCTCCCTAGTGCTTTTCACTTCTAGTCTTGTTCGGCCATTAAAAGACCACTGACGATTAGAAAAAACTTCAAATGTTTGTGAAGTGCGCAATAAGCAACATCAGCATATGTGTAAACCATGGACATAAAATATTTTAAGAGAAAATCTTAATTTTAGCAGATTCTGCTAGTACACGGAAGCTGCCATGACAGTAATATTTTGTTTTCAATGCCTAACAGGGCAGGTACTGAGCGGGACAAGTTAGACTTGTCAGTTTATTTGTCTACCTGCTACTAAATATGTGGAGGTAATGTGGGATATATCAAATTCTAATATCTCAATCTATGAGTCAACAAATCTCCTCTCTCCCACCCCGGAAGAGATAATAACATTCTAAGAACACTCCTCTGGGGCTAAAAGTTTGGAACGCTCAAACATGTAATGCCTTAGTCATAAGTGGAGTCACATATAAAAGTTATTCTAAGAATAGGCCAATAAATGTATAGCTCAATTTAAACATGTAATGAAAAGTTATCAGAGCTGCTTTCTCAACAGGGAAAGGAACGCAAAGCAGCAGCATAAATACATCCAATCACATATATAGTTGTCAGTTCAAGGACGTTGGTCACGTTTGCGGGTTTGTCACGCTTTGCAAGCCTCGCGAAGCAAGGCGAGCCATCGATCACGCGGGACTTAGACTGTAATGAGCGCCGAAGGAGCTCATTGCAAATCTCGAGATGAGCCTCGCAGGCACTCATCGCGAGGTCCGCAGATGAAACACGCTGGACTTAGAGTGCAATGAGCAGCACTTAGTGAGGGACGCAAAATTATGGCCTGTAGGACTTAGGACCATAGGCACATATATGGACTGTGGGCCTCGCAAACATACAACTTTAACGGCCGAATCACTGAATAGTAAAAAAGCTGAAAAAAACAACAAATATGCTGCAAATTACCTTACACTCACAGAACAGGGGGAGAGCCAGGCAGCCTGTGACTGAGGTTGCAACTTAATTTGAGGCATATTTGCTTTCTTTCCTGATCGAAAATCGCCTAAGTGAGAAAAAATGGCGGCCGAAAAAACGCAAAAGGATGAAAATGAGGCAGAACCTCGCAAAAAACAGCCCCAAACTGTAACACTTCCTCCGCAATAGTAACATTTACACCAACACAGTAACACTTTACCAAAAGCAGGACACTTAACCCAAGCCAGTAACACTCATGGCGAGGCCCCTAATCTACACAGGGGGGGAGAGGCTTGCAGTGAGCGCTGAGGGCGCTCATTGCGAGCCACGAAATGATCGCCAAAGGTGATCATCACGGGCCCTGTAAAGTACACAGGGAGAGGCTCACAATGAGCACTGAAGGTGCTCAGAGGGCCCATAGCCTCGCTTTGTGTGGCAAACAGCATTGCTAGCCTTACAATTTTACTCCTGTCATTTTTAAGGGGCAATTTCCTAGTCCACTATAATAATCAGTAATGTGTATGTAATGGCTGCATGGTACACAAGAACTCGCAACCATTATTGTTGTTAAATCCCCAAGAATCATTGAACCGGGTATGCTACGTATTCTCCACATATTTTCGGATGCATGGAAGTTGCTGGAAAGAAGTGAAGATTTGCAGAGTGAGAGAAGGAGCGCACAGAGGGAGGGAGAGAGAGAGAGTGTATAAAGTGGACACAGAGAGGGGGCCCAGAGAGAGAGCGGGCACACAGAGAAAGAAGGGGCAAACAAAGAGAAAGGGCAAAAAGAGAGACAAAGTGATGAGACAAATGAGAGAGGGCACACAGAGAGACAGAGGGCACAGAGAAAGGACAGAGAGCGAGAGGACACGTAGAGAGAGGACACAGAGAAGGATAGCGAACAGAGAGAGTTTTTATTTTCACACTTTATAACATACAGCTTAAGGTTAAATATCTTGCAAATGATTTCCTTTTCTCCTAATTTCCTTCACCATTCAGAAAAATTGTGTAGGAAATTAGGAAAAAAAGGGAAAAATAAACATTTCAGTTAGTTTGTAATACTAACAACAGTTTGAATGTTATAAAATGGGTGATGTAAGGGTTAAACTGTGCTTTTAATCCCTGTACAAACTAATTATGCAATAAAGATAGGTTCTCCTTCAAACTAACTCTCAGAGCACAAGACTAGCTGAATTAGAGAGGTCCATGAAGAAAGCATGTACTCCCTCCACAGGTGATACCAAGTATAGTCAAAACTCAGGGGGTAGTCCTTTCTTGCAAAAGATGTTTGCACAAGAATTTATAATATTAAAAATTCCATAGCATTAATTCTCCATGCAACGAAAACCGTTTGTAATGTTTAAAACCTTCTCCTTTAAATGCAAGACTTTAGTGTGACTTCAGAGCAGGGCAGGTCTTTGGATTTTGGTATCCCAGGTAGCTGCCTAGATGCTAGGCTTGGATGACATCTTGGACCTTAACACTATTAAAGAAACATTCAAAGCAATTTTTTTTTTCTTTTCAAATTTTTAACTGATCTGGGACTTGGCCCTGTCAGCCAATGAGCACTAATACAGCTGTATGACTCATACTCAATGAAATCTATAGTCATATGTATACTGTGTGCATTTCCTGTTAGTTTCACTTAAGTTTAAACAGATTTTACTGCAAAACACAACTTTGGTAATATTTAAAGCATGCACTTTTAAATGCAAAAAAAAAGAATGATCTTCCAGGTCCCTTTAAGAAGAAACTGGCAACCGACTCCAGTATCTCCTCCATGAATACCAAGTGGATCAGTATGGTGTGTTACGGTCTATGAGGTTACAGCGACGGTTGAGCGACGCAACAGCTACAAAGCAGGTCACCCATCTTGAGCTGGCCCCTGCTCTATAGTCTTCCTGTAACCATTTCTCACAGGATGAAGAGGCTGTTCTGCACTTGTTGCGCTCCACAACTGTATATACCAGAGAAAGTAATAGAGTAAGGCACCCACTGATCCTCTCACAGTGATGATTAATGATACTTCAGTGTCCTTTTAAAATCCCCTTTGGTTATTCCCCATTTTCCAAACATAACAGAAAGGCAGACGTGCATCCTATCCTACAGTGACATCATAGATTGTCATTGTTTGTTACCAGACAAGTAAAGTAAAAAACAACATTCCATCTCTTCTTAAAAAATAGCAGCTATTTAGATTAGTTTAAATGTAAGATAATAGCATACCAGCTATATTAATGTTTAAACACTGCCAAAAAACTGTGTGGGTAGTTGGGCTAGAAAAAAAAGTAATGGTAACAAAATAGTTAACAAACAAAGCAGTTTTTCAAAAATACAATGTGTACTATGTTAGCAATAACAACACTGAGCTGATTTGTTACGTTAGAGGTGCCAGTGTCACTTTAAATACAATATAGTTCAAAAACAGTGATCATTTTTTAGAGAGAAATTGAACATATGGCTTGTCTATAGGACTAGGAAACATAACAGAACAGAGCAACACATTTACTAAAAGATCGCAAGCGTTTAGTATCAAATATACAATCAAATGCTAAAAATGAATTCTTACAAATCTAAAATATATTTTAAATTGTAATCAACGAAAACAAACTGCCATTCAATATATGCTGTTTAGACATTGACCATGTACAGAATAAATACATATATATGAGTATAAATGATGTTTTGCTCTTTTTGTGTACATTGCAGGACAATGTACAGAAAAGATTGTTCTATGTAAGCCAGCAAAAATAACTATGAAAACAGGCTTATGTTCTGCACACCCTAAATACATTATTTATATGTTATGTGTCCCTCTTACAAAATGCACGTGTACGGACATGCATACAAATATAATATTATAGATGAAGATGGTAAAATGTACTAAATGCACAAAGAATTAAATACATATCTGTAAATCAGATGCCAGTATCTCTATATTACAATGCAAGCATTCACTGATTTATGTTAACTACAAATTCCAGGGAATATTGAATGGTAATGCATTTATTTTACAAAGTCATATAAAAAAAAGTTTAATTGAATTCTAATCCATAGTCCAAGAACCTGAGTTAATTATTAAATTCACTTGCAGTGATCACACTGAGCTTCCAAGCATGACCCATGCATGATCCATTCAGGCTAGTTGATGGAATAACTGACACGACAACTTGAGTTGGGAGAAACAACGGGCCACAGCTTTATTTAGACACAATATAAACAAACAACCATAACTTGTTTAGATGACTAATTTAGTCCTTCCTTCTGGGGGAGGAGCCCGGCCACGAACAGTGACCTCACGCTTTGAGCCCTGCCCAAAGCCCCAATGCTTATCTTTAAGCACGCCCTGTGAGGTGGGGCCAACGCCCCCTTAGGCCAGTGGGCCGGGCAACTCACCTCCCGCCGCACAGACATAAATTAACAATACACAACATACAATAGCCACTTCTCCGAATTCTTAACCAAAAATATATATTAATTTCAACATTTCTTATTTATATTATATATATTATATATACTTTTTTTTTTTTTTTTTTTTTTTTTTTTTTTAAAAGAATAAACCATAACATCTGTTAACAACAAAATACAGGGTGGGTGGGTGGGATTCCAGTCGGGAGACCGCGCTGCTGTGTTCAATGGCGCGAAACGGGCTTCCGACACGCCCCCCGACGCTCCTGATTGGCTAATAGCCTCACAGGCTCCGCTGGGTCACGTGACGCTACAGGCTGACCCAGGGAGCCTGTGCAGCCTCCGCGTCGTTCATGACCCATGCATGATCCATTCAGGCTAGTTGATGGAATAACTGACACGACAACTTGAGTTGGGAGAAACAACGGGCCACAGCTTTATTTAGACACAATATAAACAAACAACCATAACTTGTTTAGATGACTAATTTAGTCCTTCCTTCTGGGGGAGGAGCCCGGCCACGAACAGTGACCTCACGCTTTGAGCCCTGCCCAAAGCCCCAATGCTTATCTTTAAGCACGCCCTGTGAGGTGGGGCCAACGCCCCCTTAGGCCAGTGGGCCGGGCAACTCACCTCCCGCCACGGAGCATGCGAGGGACGCCTCCCGAGGCTGCGATCCCCCCCTGCTGGACATTAAAGCCAAAGCCCGCAAAACACTCTCCCTAAACTCCAACATCATCAACTCGTACCCTATTTCCGTAAGATGAACCTTATCCTTTGCGAAAAAATCATCTGCGCCGACCGGTTCGAAATCTTTGTACCGGATGGCCGAGAAACCTTGTTTTCTCACAAAGCTCGCAATCTGCTGGTTTATCTTCTGTCTAGCCTTATCTAAACATACTGGGTCGCGCGCGTTACGCCATGATCTTCTCTTGATCATCTCAGACCAGATAAGGAACGTGCCAGGGAACTTCTTCACCCATTTCTCGATGTCTCGTCTCATCACCTTTAGCATTCGTCTCATGGAAACTGCCCCCAAATCGTTCCCGCCGGCATGAAAAATGATAAGACTGGGCTGCCCGTAACGCTGCGCGTACGTTTCCAAGATGCCGTCGAGCTGCGCCCAACGCAGACCCCGAATACCACACCACCTTACGCGTAAGTCCGTAACAGGAAAGCCCAGTTGTGCCTTTTCCTCGGTAACTGCGGCTAACCTATGGGCCCAGTACACGTAGGAATGGCCCACAATCCATAGTTGCTTCTGTTCCCCTGAAAGTAGAAAGCAACACCATTAAACCACTGCATTTGGCCGAACATAGGAACGAAAACGGTCTGAGTCCCACCTCCCGATGCGCTTTACTGCCGCGTCGGGCAACCCCAACCTAGCCGCTTCAGTGGCAGCTCCAATTCGAAAGGAGTGTGTCCCAAAGTCGGACTGCTTGAAACCGAGCCGGTGCAGTGCGCTTTTTAAAACTCTTTTAAACTGATACACAGACAGTGCCGTTCCATCGGCGTGGACCAGCAGCGAACACCGTCCCACCGGTCGCTGCTTAAGGTACTCCACTACACATGCATATGGGCAACACTCTGTGCCAACCTGATGCAGAACCACTTCTCTTCCTTTACCCACTTGGTCAGTCTTTGACCTCCGCAACCACAATACCACCGTACCTTCCCTGAGGCAGGTATCCACCAATTGCAGACCCCCCGAACCGTGTCTACTATCTGGCCTTTGCGCACCGCTGAACATTCCGCGCACCACTTTGCGCACTAGAAACTCCTTAGTAAGGTCCCTCTGCCCAGCAAGCTTAAACATAAAAGCAAGCGCCGTGACCTGTCTCCCTACTACGGGTTTTGATTCGCCTTGCTCGGCGCACCGCAGCAGGTACCAAAGCAAGATCCCTACGCTCTTGTCCTCCGTCGTGGCACCACCTGCCAGTGCCACTAGGCTATCCCATTTAGCCCACACGCGTCTATAAGCGTTCCACGTCGCTGGGGCAACAGACTGTCTCACGAGTCTCGTTACCTGACAGCTCCAATCTCCCAGAGCTCCTCGGGGATGAGCTCCCCCAGGGCGTTCGCACGAGGAGCCAGCGCCCTGAAACGATCCTCCTGAAACCGAGAGAGGGCGTAAGCAATTCCGTTATTCACCTTTGTCACGTGTCTTGCTTGAAACCATATGTTCAAGCGAAGGCAACATAGCACAAGATGCCTAAGCAATCTAATCACTGGTACGGATGCCGCCGTGATGTTGTTCACGGCTTCAACCAACCCCTTATTACCCGAGTGGAAAATGACTCGCCTGTCCCTGAAACAAGGACCCCATAAGTGCACTGCTACCACCATAGGAAACAGCTCCAGGAATGTAGGGTTCAGCAGTAAACCCGCCTCTTCCCATTCCCCCGGCCATGCCGCAGCGAACCATCTCCCTTGGAGATACGCCCCACAACCGATCGGTCCAGAACCATCGGTGTGCAGGTCTAGCTCTGCGCTGGTGGTGCCCTCCTTTTGAAGGACCACCCGCCCGTTAAAGTCTGCAAGGAACCTTGCCCATACCTCTGCATCATCACGCATGGCCTTAGAGACTGTTAGGAAATGATGCGGCTTCGCAATCCCTACCGTAGCCAAAGACATTCGTCTACAGAATATCCGCCCCATGGGGATAATTCTGCACGCGAAATTCAACTTCCCCAATATTGATTGCAGCCGCCGGAGGGTCACCCTCCGTGCGCCCCGCAGCGCCGTAATCTCGGCTTGCATGTCCTCCACCTTCTCTAAGGGAAGACTGCACTCCATTTTGCAGGAGTCAATCCGAATCCCCAGAAAAGTCAATTGTTCCGTAGGGCCCTCCGTCTTATCATGGGCCAATGGTACCCCGAATTCTGTACAGATTTCGGTGAACACCTCCAGCATAAAACGGCAAGCGTCGTTTCTCGCTGGGCCAACAAAAAGGAAGTCATCCAGGTAATGGGTAACACTCTTGTACCCCGCCTCGATGCTCACAACCCACTGTAAAAATTTGCTGAAAGCCTCGAAGTAAGCACAGGATATCGAGCATCCCATGGGTAAACATAAGTCAATGAAATAACTTCCGTCTACGAAGCACCCTAGCAACCGATGGCTTGTCGGGTGCACGGGGAGCAATCTGAATGCTGCCTCGATGTCCACTTTTGCCATAAGGGCCCCCTGGCCCTTCCTCCTCACCAAATCGACCGCCCGGTCAAATGACTCGTAAGACACAGTAGCCTGGTCTCTTGATATGCCATCGTTTACCGAACGGCCTCTGGGGTATGAGAGATGCTGGATCAGTCTAAATTTACCCTTCTCCTTCTTGGGGACCACCCCAAGAGGAGACACAACTAAACCCTGGATGGGCGGGGCCGCAAATGGCCCAGCCATCCTCCCCAATTTTACTTCATTAAGCACCTTAGCTTTGGCTACCCCTGGGAAATCCCTAGCCGACTTCAGGTTTGGGACAAGAAAACCTTGAATGTCGACCCCACATGGAATCCGGAATCCTTCTCGGAAACCGTCCTCCAATAGGCGCGCCGCTTCGGCGGTGCCTGCCAATTTACCGTAGCGCCTTAGCCACGGCAGCATGGCGGGGAGGCGTATGGGCGTCTTGCCCCTTTGCAGGAGGCTCGCCCCTGCCTCCCTCCTTGGGTCTACTGCATCTAGACAGGGGGTGTTCACCTCCGCAGTTTGAGCATGCATGCTTAAACCTGCAGTTAGGCGCCCATCTGCAGACCCCCTCGTTGTACGAAAAACAGGTCTTAAGACCTGCTCCTGAGGCGTGGGTGGGGCCCTTACCTCCACCGGCCCCGCTCCGAAAGGGCGTCGTGACTCTCATGGGTGTCATGATATTTAGCCAATACGCCACCGCTTTGTCGCTCCATGCCATACTTGGCCTTGAGGCCAAGTATTGCCGGAATTCCTCATCGTACCGCCACCAGGCTGTACCCCCATAAACCTTGTGAGCATTCCGAATTTCGTCTATGTAGACGAACAATCCCGAACTCTGTTCAGGGTGCCGCTCACACAGTACGCAAGCCCAAATAGAAAATGCTTGCAGCCAGGTATCAAATGTCCTGGGTAGCCTAGCAAAGGATTTCCCCTCCCTGGGGCCCCTCTCGGCCAGGTCTGTTTGCCTAGACATAGGAAGAAGGGAAAACAACTCTATAAACTCCCTCCTCCAGATCTTTTCCTTTACTTCCTGTGGAAGGTGTGCACCCAAATTATCCAACGAGCAGAGGACTATGGGCCTCATGGCTGCGTCGGTAACCCCCACAGTGTTATTCCCAACTGCTGCTATTGCGCTGCCTACCGGCTCGGGCGCGCGCAAGCTAGCTAGCGCCTCGCTCGCGCTCGCTGGCGCCACTACCGCTGCTGGCTGGGACCATGCACCCTTTGCTAGCCCCCCTATCCACGCTCCCATGTCGCGCTCGCTAACTGCAATGTTATGCGCAGCTAATAGAGTCCTTAATGACCCAATAAAACCACCCTTGTCTGCTGCGCAGCTCAATTCTGAGCGCTCACCTGCTTCTGGAAGCTTAGGAGTAGATACGGCCAACGGAGTATCCCCGCGTCTCTCCTGACGCTCCGGGGACTCTGACCGTCTGGCCCTCCGCGGGCTTCTCCTCTCAGATCCGGTGCAAGCACAGCTGCACCGACAAGATCTTCTGCTTCTAGACCGGGATCTCCTTCTAGATCTGTGGGTACAAGAAGAACAGTCACTAGCTCTCCGCGACCTGCATGCCCGCGCCCATACCGCCCTTTCCTCGTCTGAGGAAGGGTCCTGGTCAGCTAAGCTTGCGCGGCTGGAGTAGGCTAGCGCTGCCTCCGCCGCCCCCTGTAGGGAGCCCCCTGAGACTTCCTCGGGCGTTGGAATATCCAGCTGTTGGTCAGTCTTGGACCCTTTGCGCTGTGGCCTAACCGTATCGCCCTCAGTCTCTACTCTGCTACGCCTTAGCGGTGTGTGCGTAAATAGCAGCGGACTGTACCTGCTCGTAGCCTTCTTAGCTCGAGTGGGGCGTCCTAGCCTCGCCACTGCCGCTGTCACAGGCATGTCATCAATCATGACCATGCTGTCTTGGCTGTTCATTTCTCTGATGACCCCATCTCTTCTCTCTCTCGTCGTCGCCATGCTCCTCTCGCTGCCAGTTGGGCGTCCCTGTAAAGTACCAGAAGCACTGTTAATTAGGGAAACCCCAGGGACCGTCTGCTTGGCACCGTGAGGGCCTGTAGGAGCCTTTTTAGGACTCCCGGCTTTTCTCTTACCCCCTGCACCCCCCTTGCGGGGTGTTAGAGGGGTGTTTCGCGACCTTTGTCGCGGCCTAGGACCTTTAGGCAAGTTGGCAGGTGGTGGCCGGATTGCTAGGCCCTCACCCCCACCGCCCGTGGTCCTGGCGCTCGCTTGCCTGGGGGGTATGGGGTCCCGGCCGCCCTGACCTGTAACCCCCCCATCTCTGGTGTCTCTGCTACCTGATGGACGTGGGTCTGGCAGCCCTACAGTGGTGGGATGGGAAAAAATTTCCCTGGAGGCATCAGGATTGGCTAGGACACCAGCCACCGCAGGCTGTTCCTGTACAATGTGCTGAGCTCCAAGCGCAGAAGGCATGGGAGGTCCCAGCCTGTCCTGCACCCACCTGACCCCTTGGCTTAAGGCACGGGTCCTAACCTCAGCCAGTAAGGCCTCTAAGCCCTCTGGATCCATGGAAAAAGCTAACAGGGGAACAAACAGGGGGCACAACAAGCAGCCAGACAGGCACACACAGACACAGGAACACACACAGGCACAGCACACCACAGGGAAACAGAGACACACACAGACACAAAAAACGGAGGAGGAAAAGAACACAAAACAGACAGGGATAGCCTCAACAGTGATATCCCCTTATATGCTGGTAAGCTGGGGTGAAATCTCAGTAATTAAACCTTCCTACTGTAATTTTAATGCTGCAGGACCTCAGACCTCCGTCCATCCAGTCGGGAGACCGCGCTGCTGTGTTCAATGGCGCGAAACGGGCTTCCGACACGCCCCCCGACGCTCCTGATTGGCTAATAGCCTCACAGGCTCCGCTGGGTCACGTGACGCTACAGGCTGACCCAGGGAGCCTGTGCAGCCTCCGCGTCGTTCAATACATTGATAAGAACTGATATTGACTTGCAAAGTGCAGGTTGGACTGGAGTGATTAGTGCAGTCAATCTACACTGGTACCCAGTGGCCAATGCAAGATCAGAGTATTTATTACAAAGCAGATTTGACCTCTGTTGAAGACTAGTAGGGAGGTAAAATTCCCTATACAATGCTTTCCAATTACAAGATATATATATATATATATATATATATATATATATATATATATATATATATATATATAAATATATATATATATATATATATATATATATATTTATATATACACACACACACATATATATATATTTATATATATATATATATATATATATATATATATATACATATATGCATATATATATATATATATATATATATATATATATATATATACATATATGCATATATATATATATATATATTTATATATATTTATATTTATTTACAATAGGTCCCAGGGTTATATATGACCCAACTTACAGGCTTTTTGTATAAGTTTGTTTTTATATTCTGTTTGTTTGAATGAAAAGAAAGAGCACAATATTATTATTGTTACTGTATTACACTGTATTATAATTACCACATTTGAGCCATTATAGTATTGTTATTAGTATTATATATCTCTATCTTTATTTTTATATCTATCTATCTATCTATCTATCTATCTATCTATCTATCTATCTAGATATATCAAGACAGGCAATACTCAATGTGGAAAGTACAACTATTAGTAAAAACAAACATGCTGTATTAGCATCTATCTATCTATCTATCTATCTATCTATCTATCTATCTATCTATCTATCTATCTATAGATATATCAAGACTGGCAGTACTTGCTTAATCTGAAAAGTACAACTCTTAGTAAAAAAAGACTTGCTGTAATTGTTATAAGGAAAATATTAAAGGTCACTGTTTTGCCACAATGTTATCTTCAGTACAAGGAGTAAACACATTAAATAACCAAGATATTGAGCTGCTACCAAGACAAACACTGCTAAAAATGTGGCTATAATTATCCAAGAGTGCACCTGATTTAAAGTGCAATATGCCACTCAAGTGATACATTATAATAATTAAAGACAATAATTCCCACTGCTAATTACAGACAGCTAAAGGCTGGCAAGGTCAGAGCCCATTCCATCATAAAGGAAAACTTTTTGAGTGATGGCACTTACTGGGCAGTTTGAGGCTTCCTCTTCTCTGGACCCCTGGGGACACACTGAAGAACTGGACCTTGTGTGTGGCCATGACAGTGGTTTAGATCCAGGGGTGCCCCTGTGCCAGTCTGGTGGGTGCTATGCTATGGCTGGGTGTCCTGTCTCCCAGCAGGGTCTTGCCTTTGTCTCCCAGCCAGGGTTGCTCACAGTCCCTGTGCTTCTCCTCCAGCTCTGCGGGCTCTTTCTGTTGGAGTTGCAATTTTCTGTGCATGACAGGACTGCAGCAGGAACAGCAGCGACTCTCCCTCCCAATCTCTTGCAACGACTTTCAATTCACCTGGTGAAAGGGAGGGAGCAGAGCTGTGCTGGAGGCAGCCTGGCTGGAGCACAGGGCTAGGGGCAGCTGGCAGTGCCAGGCTATGGCACAGTGATTGGCAGCAGGCGATCAGGGCTGCCAACCCCCCTACAATGAGCTCACCACCCCTCCCAGGACTGCATCATGACGTCATCCCCCACAGTGGGTGCTCAGAGGGCAGAGAGCAAGGTACCCCAATAATGCACACAGCATCTTTATAGGAGTCTTCTGCACTCATCATCAATAAACTGATATTTACAATGTGTCAGCTGAGCAATAACAAGAATCATCTTTCAATAACAAATATTACTTATTAATGCAAAGCATGTAATGTAGATCCAGGTCTTGCACAATCAGATCCCTTGGTATAATGATGTGCATTACATATAATGTGATTGTAACTAACTCTGCTCTGCAACCTGTGGAGCTGCATCTGTAACTGAGATAATATAACATTATCACATCTGGATAATTGGACCTGACATGCTTTGTGTTGTCTGTAATATGTATGACTGATGTTATTTATCACAAGTCTAAATCATTTAGAGAATTTTCCCATTACAGGCATATACTGTATATTATATTTTCTGGAACAGTACTGATGTTGGTCCATGGATGCTGCATCTATATAAGCTTAAAGAGCCATTTACGTCACTGTAACTGTGAAAGAGTATTGTCTGTTAATATTCTCTATTTTTTTTAAATTACACTAATAACAGCTAAAAAATCTAAACGTTTAATCTTTTACAAACACAATCTATCCTGCTTACTGGCAGTTTCATGATTAATAACAGACAGTGATTGATAGCAGTTTTCTCCTGAACTCAGGAATGCACTGACCAGTTAACCTATATTCCAGCATTTTATACTCTGCATAGATAGATGTGATGAGGGTTAACCTCTGTTTTTATTTTGCTCACTACACAGAGCTTTAGCATGTCTTTGGCTGGGGGCAGTCAGTGACACATGTAAACACAGACTTTACTTTTTTGAACACTCAGTGAAAAATGCATGTATTTTAAACATTTAAAAAGTATTTCAACATGCTTTTAGGAGATCTTTACTGTGATGTGGTCCAAACTGTGCCGAATTAAGTGGCCCTTTAACTAATTCAATCTCTTTATATTCACCCAACAGCACAATCTAAAATCATTTTATTTATCTATGTGGAATAATCCACCAGTTATTTTTTGACATGGTCTCAGGTGCACTAATGTGTGACATTTAGAGAATTCTTAGAGAAACTCTTTATGTCCATGCTAGCATATGGGGGAGATCTGCAAAAAGCTTCACACCTTAGTACATTTGGGATAACCTGATCTTAACCTAATCTGAATTTTTAAAGAGACCCCATTTCTTGCAATTTTTACATTTGCTGCTGAGCATTTTCTGACTATTTTCTTTCTGTTTACAGTTAAAGATCTATGTCACCAAGGCACACATGCAAATTAATGAGTCACTGGAGTCCACAAATGTGTAGCATGCATTTAAAAGATTATATTTTAAACGTTACAAAAAGTTTTTTCTTTGTATGAGAAATATTTGGTCTATATAGAATTTTTTTTTAAATGGACACTGAAATAGTTTTTCAACCACCCACTTAAGGTATCCTGACAGTAGCGTTTATCGGTTGTTCTGATTTGGGTGTAGATTTTATTCCAGAGTTTTCTATGTTTGTATATCACTGATGTCATACTGGGAGTGGTCGTCCCGTTGCGGCCCATCGAGAAGCAAGGCACACCGCGGGACTTAGGCTGCAATGAGTGCTGAAGGCGCTCATTGCACGGCAAGCCTCAGGAAGTGAGGTGAGCAGTTGAGGCACACGGGACTTTGGCTGCAAAGCAAAGAGAGCAGTTGAGGCATGCGGGACATAAACACTAGGAAAACGGGGTTAAAGGACGTAAATACGAGCCCTAAGCACTAAGACTTAATGCAAACCAGTAACACTTAATACAAAGCAGTAACATTTAACTCAAGCCAGTAACACAGAACCCAAGGCGGTAGGCCCCTAAACTACACAGGCATATAAAGTACACAAGGGTAGATGCTCGCAATCGCTCATTGCGAGACACCCGATGTGCGCCGAAGGCGATCAAGGGGGGGGGGGGGGGGTGAGCGGTGAAGGGGATCATTGCAAAGCAGAAAAGCAGACCATTGCAGGGGCCTGTAAAGTAGACGGGGAAGAGGCTCGTGATGAGTGCCGAAAGTGCTCAGAGGGGCCATATCCTTGCATTACCAAGCTTCAAATTTAATTGCCGTCATTTTTGATGAGCAAGTCGCTAGTCACATATATAGTTGTCGTCACGCTTTGCGAAGCGAGGGACGAAGTTGTGTCCGACAACTGTGGCCCTCGCAAAGTGGGGGACACAGTTGCAGGGGTGGAGGCCCGCGGGACTTAGCTGCAATGAGCGCCAAAGGCGCTTATTGCAGGGGCGGAGATGGGCACCGCAGGCACTCATGGCGAGGCCCACGCGACTTAGCTGCAATGAGCGCTGAAGGCGCTCATTGCAAGGGTGGAGATGAGCACCGCAGTCTTAGGTTTGTTTATAGGCTGAATGGGGCTGCTGGGAGTTATGGGGCTGCTGGGGGGTTTGGGGCTGCTACTTGTAGTGATTGGTGCTGCTGGCGGGGGCTGAATGATGCTGCTGGGGGCTAAATAGTGCTACTGGGGGTGAATGGGGCTGCTGGGGGTCAATAGTGTTGCTGGAGGGCTGTATGGGGCTGCTGGGGGGTAAATGGTGTTGCTGGGTGAGTGCTGCCGGCACAGGGGAGCAACAGTTCATTGAGGGAACCATGAACGCCAACATGTACTGTGTCATATTGAAGACTGGGCTGCAGGGCAGTATTTACAACATGATAACGACCCCAAACACACCTCCAAGATGACCACTGCCTTGCTAAACAACCTGAAGGTAAAGGTGATGGACTGGCCAAGCATGTTACCAGACCTAAACCCTATTGAGCATCTGTGGGGCATCCTCAAACAGAAGGTGGAGGAGTGCAAGGTCTCTAACATCCACCAGCTCCGTGATGTCATCACAGAGGAGCGGAAGAGGACTCCAGTGGCATCCTGTGAAGCTCTGGTGATTTCCATGCCCATGAGGGTTAAGTCAGTGCTAGATACTAATGGTGGCCACACAAAATATTGACACTTACGTTATTTTGAGGGGACAGCAAATGTACGCTGTTATACAGGCTGTACACTTACTACTTTACATTGTAGCAGTTTATAATTGCTTCAGTGTTGTCACATGAAAAGATATCATAAAATATTTACAAAAATGTGAGGGGTGTACTAATTTTTTTGAGATACTGTATATAATTTTATATTTAATATAATACATGTATCACAGGTGTCTGTTTAATATATATATATATGTATATGTATATATATATATATATATATATATATATATATATATAAATATATATATATATATATATATATATATATATATACATAAATATACATATATATATATTATGAGTTGCCATCAGCAAGCAGCCGGGGGCGGTGATGGTTAGGGAGTTGCCAGAAAAAAATTGTTCCACCCCTGGGTCATGAAAATGTTTTCTTCAATGGAAACATTCCTCTGTTCCAAAAAGGTTGGGGAGCACTGATTTACAGCATCTGCTGGGAACGGCGGTTCCAAGCTCAGTGAACAGAAAGAATGATGGTTTGCACACAGCTGCACACAGCTCTTGCTGTCAGTCTCTCTGGAGGCATGCCTAATTTTCATGTAAACAGAACTTAATTTATAATTCTTTCTTTGAAAAAAGGCACCTATATCAAAAATGTATTTCAACATATTTTCAGGAGTACATTACCGTGGTGTACTCCAAGTCGTACTGAATTAACTGGCCCTTTAATGATGCCAGACATTTTGCCTAAATTGATTAGATACTGATGAGGAGTCGGCCCTGAGGATTCCGATAAGATCACTATTAAGTTCTATTAAAAACTGGTCTCTAAATAGAATTCTTAACAATAGAACACTTTTGATGCTTAAACCCATGTAGGATGATCCTCCCCTTAAGCTACTAGCAGTCTAAAATGGAATTCTCCATAGCGCAAGCAGAGTCAGCTAAATGTATGATTTTCTCTAACAAAAATATTTTATGTTCCTTTCTTACACAGCTACTCATGTTGTTAATGTATTACATACTTCACATGCATGTTAAGGTTTCCCCAAACTATGAAAATTTCATTTACTTATATTTTGTTTATTTAACACAAGCATATCCACACATTGTGATACTAGCCCATTTAAATTACTCCCCAGTAGTAAACTTGTGTTCAGAATGTAATTTCTTTAATGCTTTATTTGTTTTGCCTACATAGGTGAGTCCACAAGTACATCACCATTTCTAAATTACATTTATAATGTTCTATAATATTTGTATGTTTGGAGGGTTCTCTCTCTTAATTGTTGAGGTCATTCATTATTTTCTAGATCTATAAAATTTGAGTAAATCTAATTATAATAAATAAAAACTAGTAATTCTAGGAAGCAAAAACTTACATTTATGCCAAACTGACAATATGGAGCAATGATCCATTAAAGTCAAGACACAAATTTGTATCTTCATGAACATGCAACAACTTACACAATCTCAAATAACCCTTTCACACATACTGCTTGTGTTTTACTGTTCTTTTTATATATATACCTGTGTTCTGCCTAAATAAAGTGAGTGTTGGACCAGCATACACATTGTGGTATATACATATATCTCATGATGTTGCTCTGTTTGTTTGAATATCCTGTTCACTGCTATGCTGTTTTCTACCTGGAGGTCTACTGAAGTTGACGGCCCTCCCCTGCTTGTCACCAGTTCTTCTCTTAGTCAAGTTCTTCTCTAAGCTATGGAACTCCAGCTTCATGGGAGTATAGCATTTTCTTCATGACTGTCATTATGTAGCTGCTAGGCTATGCTTACGGTATGCTCTCTACTTGGTACAGATGGCAAACAGGTTCATTGTATGCTAATTTGTTTTTACTAGGTGTATTCTAACGGAAGATACATGGAAGGTTTCTGGATTTCACTAGGAATATAATATGCCTATGTATCTATTTAATTTTGTGCACTTTATTTTATTGAGAAGTGCTTAAAAGCTCTGTTTTTTTCTGCCTACAATCTTACAGATACTTCCTATCTGGTTTTCCCTCTGCAGCTCATGAAGACAGTTAACTTTTAAGTCCAGAGGTTGCACTGTATCATAGTAACTAATCAGTGACAACATTCTGCAACGTGCTACTTTAGAGGGGTTACTGACAGACTAATTTGAAATACTGCACTTCATATTCTGTGTATTCTTGAGCTGCATGAGCTACAGAGGGCAGTTCCAAACAGGTAAAAAGTTTAGGATTTTAGGCAGAAAAAAAACAGAGCTTTTAAGCACTTTTAATAAAATAAAAAAACTAAATGTAAATGTAAAGGTATGTTATATCCCTAGTTAAATAGGTATATTATATTCTTAGTGAGATTCAGAAACGTTCCATGTCTCTTTAACATTTGAAGAGTGCTCTAGTATGAATGAGATACCTGAGATAGGGAGGAGAGAGGTCATGTCAAATATATATCTGTTGTTCATCTGAACATGATTAAGACATTAGGTAGCAGGTCAGAACCAGTACAACAAATGCAGCCATAGTAGTTGCCCTCTGCTATATAATTAATTTGAATCAATTTGTATGTACATCTGGTTTATAAATATGGCTTTAATTTGTGACCTATTTAAAAATATATGATTTTTGGTATTTCTTTTACTTAAAAGTATATCTAAGTTTCCTGCATTATTAAATTTCTCAACTCCATAGCCAAAAATCATTTCATCAAACATTTTATTTTTATTAATATCTAAAAATCCCTCTAATCATTATGTTCATGACCCCTCCTAATCAGCATAGAGCAGGATCTGGGCAAGTTTGGTCCTGAAGGGCCCCACACATGCCAGGATTTGATTATATCACAGGTAAGCAAATTGTTTCTTCAGTCATCCTGATTGACTCACCTGGGCAAGGAAAGGATATTCACAAATACAGGCCTGTGTGGGGCTCTTCAGTACCAGACTTGGACATCCCTGGCACACAGCATTTGGGGACCAATTTTAACCCATTACCCACCTGATCTGTCTTTCTCAGCCAATAGGAGAGCACTGACGTGAGCCCCAAAGTGACTGCTGGGATGTGAGTGTGAGTGAGCAGTGTGGAGTTGTGAGGTTGGAGTGAGGAGTGAGCGAGGAGTGTGGAGTGAGTGTGGGTGGAGTGAGTGTGGGTAAAGTGAGTGTGGAGTGAGTGAGTGTGGAGTGAATGAGGAGTGGTGAGTGTGGAGTGAGGGAGGAGTGAGGAGTAAGTGGGGGAGGAGTGAATGAGGAATGAGTGAGAGGTAAGTGGGCAGAGACTATTTTATTCCTTAGTAATCAGTACAGTTACATCCCAAGTGAGACAGTTTGCACACTGTCTGTGAAACAGAAGGGAGATGTAGTGCTGGCAGGCATCTGCCCTTACAACCTCAAAAAAGAAATATCTGTATTTACACAAACCATACTGCATGTTATATATTTGACAATAGATGTAACCTTTAAATAATATATCTAGTGCCTAACACTATATTGAAAACTAATAATTGTATTTAATGATATATAAAAATAAAAAACGCTGCTTAGCGGCATTTTTTATTTTTTACATATTATTAAATAAAATTATATTTTATATATTTGTCATTACCAGATCTACCTTTTTGGAGCCCCTAGGCAGTGAAGTGGAGGAGCACCTGCGAGTGCGTGCACAAGGTATGTACGCACCCATTTTTCCCTTTTCCATGAGTGTATATTGCTTTCTGTGTCCCATAACTATTTGAACAACATAGCAATTCATACAGACATTATCAAATATTCAAATAAACATTGTTAAATGCATTTGAAGTCTGTGAACTGCAGTAATTTGTTTTTAAGCCATAAATTATTTTAGGATTTTTAAGCTAAAAAGGGGGTGCCCTTCACAGGAAAGCTCCCTTAGGCAGCTGCCTAGTTGGCCTAATGGGTAATCTGTCATTATACCATTTGTTGAAAGCAACACACTGTAAAATATAACTATTTTAAGGTGCAACAAAAGAAAAATGTACTTTCCATGTACTTGTAAACTGCAATAAACAATTCTGTAGTTATGGGTTAATTTCTATTTTTGCTCTTTTGTAAGAATTGAGCCTCTGTGTGCTGCAGCACTCCATATATAAATGCCTGCATTTTTTATATTTCACAGAAAGAAAGAGACATTTTGAACTGAGCCGCAAGTAATACATTTGCAGCTTTTCTTTTCTGCTTATGCAAAATAATGCAAAATTTATCAATATTTAGTGACTTAGCAGTAGCTAAGTGGCTATGAAAATTGTTCAGGTATCTCTCTTAGGAACACTGGTGCAGAGCAGAATATTTTACATGATAACTGATGCTTGGGAAGATACATTGTAAATATGCCTTTAATCAATTATTTGTCAAACTAATTTTTGCTCTCATGGATATAAATGTTAGGGAATACAACAGCATGTACTACATAATATGTATACACTCTGCTCTTGAGCTGTAGATGGTGCTGTGCAGTTTAGAGTACTGTTTATATACGTATATGAACCTGTTGGAACTCACAGCAAAGATGCTCTTTGTTTTCTTCACTTGGTTTTTGTCTCTCTTCCTTTTTACCTTTCACCCTGTTGGCTGCATATTCAAGTAACTGATATGTTATAAATGTTTGCTGTTTATCCAAACAAGTAAAGCCTAATATGGTTCTTCACTATATACCAGTGTATCTTTTTGATGCACAACTAATAATAGATAGGCACAAGGCACATAGCATATGTTCTACAAGTCTGCTGTGTTTTTTTTATACACTAAAGCATGATGCTGTGAATGTATTATTTGCTTTTATGCAAGACTCCCACTTCTGAGTAACTACTTACAATTAAGAAAATTATTTTCAACAATCCGATTAGGGATATGAGATGTTGCATTTTGTAGATATTTGACATGTCTGTATCTTCCTTCCTACTTATTCCCCCTACATCTTTCTCTCTCTTCAGTAGCCTGTAGACTACATTTTAAGAATAACCCTGTGTCAGTATAGCTAAGTAAATAAAAGTTATTGATACACATGTAATTTAACAAGACATTGTGAAAATGTGGCCTGGATTTGACAGTTGAGTACTAACAATAGAAATGTTTTACAAAGTATACCTTCCAAATATACTGAATTCTACATTTTATCATTAACTCATTTCCACTGGGGCCTTATGTCCAAGCAATACAAAGTGTCTTAAGTACAACATAATACAGAGCTGAAGAGAAAAACAACTTATGTAAGGCTGTACATACATCACCTTGCTCCACAATAATACAAAAAACACATAAGTAAGGAATACGGTAATGGCACTGAACACATAAACATCATTCATATATATCATTCAAGGGCAAGGATCAGCATGTATTGCCTGGACATAAGATCATCTCCACGTCAGCTCAAACTGTGAAGTATAACTGACACCTGCTAAGACTTCCTGTAAATAAAAAACGTAGAACTTAGAGACTTAAGAATATTAACAAAAAGTTATATTGGATGTTATCCTAAAATATTCCAATAGGGGAAAAAACAGTATTGTGTTGTGGTTAGGGTTGCCAAGTGATCTCAAAATTAATACTGGACATCAAAAAATTCCAAAGGAAAGATCAGAGAAATGGGGCACAGATAAAAGGGGAAGAGAAACAGGAGGGAGTAGAAAGCTAGAGAAAAAGAGGGAACATAGTCATTGAGCTTGAAAATAAAAACTTTTAGTCCATCAAGTTCAATGCTTTTTAGATCTCTGATCCACAAAAAAAGAATTGTAGAAATTAAAGGGGAAATGGAAAGTGTTATATTACACCTGAGCAAATAGGACAACTATTCTATAAGTACTATAAAGACATTTATAATTTGGCAGAACATGAAACATTTTGAAAACCCCTGAAAAAAAGAAATAAACAGCATTTTAGTCCAAAGGAATCTGCCTGGATAAATGAAATCAAGATTAATAGTAAAGAGATAGAAACTACCATCTGAAAACTAAAAATACACACAGCCCCGGGACCAGACAGATTTGTAAACTACTACTATAAAACATTTATGCCTGTTCTGCTAAAATAACCAGTGAAATTGTTTAAGAAAGTTAAGGAAAAAGGAAGAGATCCAGCAGAAATGTCAGAGGCATGGCTGGATTTACTATTAGGCAATATAGGAGCTCAAATGGGTAAAGTTTTCATGGGGAAATTAGGGAATATTAAATAAAATCCAGGATGAAACGCTGCTGAAATATATATAAAAAAAAGAAAGTGTGCCATTCCTAAGGTTTTAAATAAATGTCAATGGGTGTCACTGTCACTGGAAAAGTAAAAGTATAGGTGATCACATTGTTAGAAGTTTCTTTAAATCAAAAGAAGAGGACAAGATAAAGGCCACTTGGCTTGAACCTACGAGAGGCCTTAAGGGAGCAAAAGTAATGGGACAATTGGCTGCTCAGCTGTTCCATGGCCAGGTGTGTGTTATTCCCTCATTATCCCATTTACAAAGAGCAGATACAAGGTCCAGAGTTCATTTCAAGTGTGCTATTTGCATTTGTTGCTGTTAACTCTCAATATGAGATCCAAATAGCTGTCACTATCAGTGAAGCAAGCCATCATTAGGCTGAAAAACCAAAACAAACCCATCAGAGAGATAGCAAAAACATTAGGTGTGGCCAAATCAACTGTTTGGAACATACTTAAAAAGAAAGAACGCACCGGTGAGCTCAGCAACACCAAATTTCCCTCATTATCCCATTTACAAAGAGCAGATACAAGCTCCAGTGTTCATTTCAAGTGTGCTATTTGCATTTGTTGCTGTTAACTCTCAATATGAGATCCAAAGTGAAGCAAGCCATCATTAGGCTGAAAAAAACAAAACAAACCCATCAGAGAGATAGCAAAAACATTAGGTGTGGCCAAATCAACTGTTTGGAACATACTTAAAAAGAAAGAACGCACCGGTGAGCTCAGCAACACCAAAAGACCCGGAAGACCACGGAAAACAACTGTGGTGGACGACCGAATAATTATTTCCCTGGTGAAGAAAACACCCTTCACAACAGTTGGCCAGATCAAGAACACTCTCCAGGAGGTAGGTGTATGTGTGTCAAAGTCAACAATCAAGAGAAGACTTAACCAGAGTAAATACAGAGGGTTCACCACAAGATGTAAACCATTGGTGAGCCTCAAAAACAGGAAGGCCAGATTAGAGTTTTCCAAACAACACCTAAAAAAGCCTTCACAGTTCTGGAACAACATCCTATGGACAGATGAGACTAAGATCAATTTGTACCAGAGTGATGGGAAGAGAAGAGTATGGAGACGGAAAGGAACTGCTCATGATCCAAAGCATACCACCTCATCAGTGAAGCATGGTGGTGGTAGTGTCATGGCGTGGGCATGTATGGCTGCCAATGGAACTGGTTCTTTTGTATTTATTGATGATGTGACTGCTGACAAAAGCAGCAGGATGAATTCTGAAGTGTTTCGGGCAATATTATCTGCTCATATGGAGCCAAATGCTTCAGAACTCATTGGACGGCGCTTCACAGTGCAGATGGACAATGACCCGAAGCATACTGCAAAAGCAACCAAAGAGTTTTTTAAGGGAAAGAAGTGGAATGTTATGCAATGGCCAAGTCAGTCACCTGATCTGAATCCGATTGAGCATGCATTTCACTTGCTGAAGACAAAACTGAAGGGAAAATGCCCCAAGAACAAGCAGGAACTGAAGACAGTTGCAATAGAGGTCTGGCAGAGCATCACCAGGGATGAAACCCAGCGTCTGGTGATGTCTATGTGTTCCAGACTTCAGGCTGTAATTGACTGCAAAGGATTTGCAACCAAGTATTAAAAAGTGAAAGTTTGTTTTATGACTGTTAATCTGTCCCATTACTTTTGGTCCCTTAAAAAGTGGGAGGCACATATACAAACTGTTGTAATTCATACACCGTTCACCTGATTTGGATATAAATACCCTCAAATTAAAGCTGAAAGTCTGCAGTTAAAGCACATCTTGTTCGTTTCATTTCAAATCCATTGTGGTGGTGTGTAGAGCCCAAAACACGGGTTAGATTTCAGGGGGCACATTGGGGTCTGATTTGAAGAGGGGCATGGGTCTGATCTGAGGGGGCCACATGTGGTCTTATTTAAAGGGAGCACAGATCTGATCTGAGAGGGGCTCATGGGGGTCTGGTTTGAAAGGGCCACGGGATAGATCTGAGGGGGCAAATGGAAGTCTGATTTGAAGGGGTGCACAATTTAGATCTGAGGGGGGCACATGGGGGTTTGATTTGAAGGGGGCATGGAGTTAGATCTAAGGGGGGCACATGGGGGTCTGATTTGAAGGGGGCACGGTTGGGATCTGAGAGGGGTACATGGGGGTCTGATCTGAGGGGGCATATGGGGGTCTGATTTTAAGGTGACATGGGTTAGATCTGAGGGCGGGCATGGGAGTATAATTTGAATCGGGGCATGGGTCAGATGGGTTGAGGGGCCACATGGATTTTGATCAGAGGGGGGCACACTGGGTCTGATCTAAGGAGGACACACAGGGTCTGATTTGGAGGGGAAAACACAGGATCTGATCTGAGGGGGGCACAAAAGGGAGAGAAAAAGGATGGGTTTTCCCATTAATATTCTGACATATTTTGCCCCTCGCATATATACTTCATCAAAGTATTGTTGGAAAAACAGTTTAAAGAAACATGTAAGGTGTCCGGATGTTACTAGGTATACAATATCTCTTCACATCTGTCTACTATATTTTATTAAGAAGTGCTTATAAGCTTTTTTCTGCCTAAAATCTTATAAATAGTTCCTAACCGTTTTTCTCCTCTGCAGCTCATGAGGTCAGTGTACTTCTGTGTACAGGGGTGATCTGTAGCATGCTAATTGAGAGAGGTCACTAACAGGTTAATTTGTAACACTGCATTTCACAGTCTGTGTATTCCTGAGCTGCATTAGCTACAGAGGGCAGACCCAAACTGGTACAAATTGTATGATTTTAGGCAGAAAAAAACAGAGCTTTTAAGCACTTAATATAATAAAGTACACAAAAGTAAAGATGTATATTATATTCCTAGTGAAATGCAAAATCTTTCATGTCCCTTTAAGGTTATGGGGATGAGTCAATAATGTGTGCACACAGCCATTAAAGTTAGTAGAGAGTGCTACACAGAAAAGCAAAGCTTGCACACGCACACAGGTGGTCGATCGTTTCACTGCCTAGGGGCACCAAAAAGGTAAATCTGGTCCTGGTCAGAGGCTTCTATAATTACAATAACAAAACAAGATAAATATAAAAATGATTGTAAAAATGATCGGCCTATCTATCTATTAATCTCAGATTTTAAATTATACACCAAGTTCTAGTGATGAGGTTAAACACAATATTAACAAAACTGATAGTCCTAGACCAAACCATGATTTATGAGCAATAAAAAAGTGCCCGACAATACAAGAAGACCAATTGACTTGATAGCATACATGTATTTGTAGAAAACACCTTGTTTGGATCTGTCATTTGATAGTGTCTGATATGACTACATGAATATGACATTACAAACATTTTTGAAATTTGGCTCTGATACAATAAAGGGCTTATATACAGAACCATCAGCCTACACAACTGGTATAGGTTTAAGTCTGAAAAGTTTATAATAAGTAATGAAACTTATGAGGGATGTCTTCTCTCTCCAATAGTGTTTGCTCTTATGATTGAGCCTCTAGTGGAAGCAATTAGGATTTGAAGGTATAGAAATAGTAAATCAATCCCACAAAATGCAATGACCTCACTTAAGCAACTACATAAAAAGATTGATATGTTTAGTAGAATTTCATACTATAAATAAAATATATCTAAAACAGAAGTTTTGAAGTTAACCTAAACAAGGAATAAATGAAAACTTTAAGAAAACATTTTCAACACAGTTGGAATCTTAAAAATATCTCTGATTTAGGAATAGAATTCCATTCTAATTTGGAAAAGTCAGTTGCGCTAATCTATGGGAAACTGTATGAACATCTACAAAAAATACATGGAAAGTAGTCACACTTTTGTGGTCAGAGAGCAGTTTAGCCATCAAAATGTCATTCCTACTATTTGTTTAGGTGTATTCCAATCGAAAGTCTCCAAATATTCATGTTGAATGCGTTTCAAGTGATGATTGATAAAATCATACATAAAGGGGAAACAAATCACAAATTAAGCAAGGTTTATAGAGAAGACACTTGTCTCCCCGTATTTGATTGACTACCATGACACTGCTCTGTTATCTCATATAACTAAATGGAGATCCTTGAAAAAACAACAACAAGATGGTCTCCGAATGAAAACAAATGAATGATACCATTCAATGTGGTATAATGAAAGCATAAAAAAGATGGTAGATAATACAATAACAACAATTAAAAATGGGATTAAGATATGGCATATATGTCATAAACATTTAAATGTATCCTATTTTCCGTCACCAGTAACACCAATAAGCATGCTGAGCCAGAAGCGCCACCTTTCACAAAATTTCAATAAGGAGAGTTGGTATTTAAAAAAATGTATGTGACTTATATAATAACAGAGTTCTTAAAACATTTGATGGCTTAGGTAAGGAATACCAAAAAATAAATGAATAGGATAAAATACCATAAAATCAGCAATGATAAATTCAGAATAAAACTTGAAAGAAGTTGGAGATTTAACCAATATGAACAAATGTATCTTCTGAATGAGGGAAAGCATGTAGTGTCTAAATGGTATACTATTCTGAGGACTAGGGAAAATATCTTCAGCAAGAGTACCAAGATGAAGAATGGTTTCAACTTTTCAAGATTTTCGAGAAGGTAATAAAATGCCTCTCATTTAGTGAGATAGATTTAAATTAAGTACCTACTAAATAGCAAAAAAAATAAAAAATCACATGTACCATCATAAAGAAATTCCTTTAAGCAACACCAGGATAATTTTATTCAATATGTTTCCTAAAAATACTAAGGTAAATCTTTGATCATGCAAATTATCATGGTAAGAAAATGATTAGTAACAACTAGTAGTAGAAGCAAAAATTGTACCTTCTTAGTTGAGGTGATAAAATGATACAGGCAGAAAAAGATTTTCAAGATTCATCTTTGGCCATATAAAAAAAAAACTGAATTGGAAAATTTGGGATGATTTTATAAAATTGGTGTATTAATTGAGATCAAAACTGCCGCTAATTCCATGGTAATTGTTGTAAAAGTATAATATGATGTGTGCTTACAGATATACGGCTATATGATGTGTGCAAAATGGATTTGCATAAATTAGATAAATGAGCGACTAAATGGCACATGAGATTTAAGACAAATAAATGTAAAGTTATGCATCTGGGAAGGAAAACTAGCCATGCAATTTATATTCTTTATGGAGCAAATATAGGAGTATGAGATATTGAGATAACAGTGCTCAATGCCAAGCAGCATCTCCAAAGGCAAGTAAAATATTAGCATGTATTAAGAAGGGTATAGAAGCAAGGGAAGCAAATATAATTCTGCCACTATACAAATCCCTAGTACACCCTCATTTGGAATATGGAGTACAATTTTGGGCACCACTTCATGAAAAGGGCCTTTTAGAGCTGGAAAAAGTACAGAGAAGGTCAACAAAATTAATAGAGGGAATTGAGAAGTTATGAAGAAAGACTAACCAAATTGAAAAGTCGTCTATGAGGGGATATGGTTACCTTATATAAATATATCCAGGGTCAATACAAGGCTTTGTCAAGTGAACTTTTTGTGCCAAGAGGTTTTTAACTGACAAGAGAGCATCCTTTGAGGTTAGAAGTAAAAAGATCGCACCTCAAAGAAAGAAAAGTGTTCTTCACAGTAAGGGTGGTTAATCTGTGAAATTCTCTACCAAAGGAAGTGGTGACATGGATTCAATAGTTAACTTTAAAAAGGGGTTGGATTCATAAAAACATTTTTGATGGCGAATATAATGCGCGTTCTGGGTGCCAGGCTCTGTGTGCCACGGTGCTGGTGCTCTCTGGGTGCCAGGTTCTGTGTGCCACTGTGCTGGGGCTCTCTGGGTGCCACTTCCTTCGGTGGTCACCCACTCTAGAGAGCTTGGAAGGGAAAGATGGCCGTGTCAAGGTATGTCCTGTGCTTTCCTTTTTGCCATCAAACTAGTGCACCATCGAATCTAATGCTCATTCCAAATTTGGGACCCAATTTTCTATGAAAAAGGTGCGCATTAGATTCGCATAAATATGGTATTTATGAGTAAAAAGGGCATGCAGTGTTATCCTGGATAATTAGAGAGGGAGTATTGATCCAGAGAGGAGTCCGATCGCAAGTATCTGGGGTCAGGAAGGAATTTTATTTTTTTCGCTTTTTGAGACAATTGGCAATGTGTCAAAGGATTTTTTTTTTCTGTTTGCCTTCCTCTGGATCAATTAACAACTGATCTGCATATTGCAGATCAGAGGAGGTCTAAAAAGGTTAAACTTGATGGACTAAAGTAGTTTTTTAACCTTCATTACTATGTAACTATGTAACATGTTGAATATCTTTGTAGAATTGGACAACTTGAGACTCTTCAGCATCCATGGTTGGAGCATAGACTTGGATCATTGTGATGTTAAATGGCTTGCCTTGAATTTGAATTGAAATCATTCTGTCATTTATTGGGTAGTAACCATGCACTGCTTTTGCCACCCTTTGATTGACTATGAGGGCTACACCATTTCTTCTGTGGAATTCTTGACCACAGTAGAAGATCTGGTTGTTGTCTCATGTGAAACATCCCATTCCAGTCCATTTAAGTTTGATAATTCCCAGGATATTAATGTTTAACCTTGTTATCTCATTCTTGCTCACGTCTCGTTTGCTGTGATGCATTGTTCTAACATTCCAGGTTCAAATGCTGAATTGTTCTTTGCAGCATCAGACTTTCCTTTCCCCTCCAGACACATCCGCAGCTGGGTGTCCTCTCGGCTTTGGCCGAACCACTTCATTAGATCTGGTGCTACTTGTTCTTTCCCTTTGCTCTTCCTCAGTAATGTGGTAGGCACCTTCTGACCTGAGGCGCTCATCTTCCAGTGTCATATCTTTATGTCTTTGTTTGAGCATATCCATAAAGTTATCTTAGCAATGTTACTGGAGTGGTTTGCAGTTCCCTTCTCCAGTGGAGCGCAATTTGTTTGACCTCTCTGTCATGACCTGGGTATCCCTAGTTGATATAGCTCATAGCTTCATTGAAGTACACAAGCCCCTTCACCACAACAAGAAAGCAATCCAGAAGGGACTGTATTAACAAAAGTGGTAGCTGATTATCACCAGTGATGACAACCAATTACCTCTAACTTAGTTTCTGGTTCCCATAAGAGATGAATGAAAGAGATTAAACACACACACAATTTAGATTAAATAAAGTTTGCTTAGCTGTGGATGGTGACAATACTAAGATTACAATATACATTTTAGTAATAAATATAGTAAAACAGTATCTATACCCACTGAGAAGCCCTCTGCACTGTGTAAATGGAGAACTCTCTAAAAAGATTATCTGAAATCTGTGTTGCCTATCAGAAGTTCCAGATGGAGGTAGATATTCTTCTGAGTTTGCTAGGCAGAGCTGGCTTCTGATCAAACCATGGTATTTGCCAGATTATATACCTGTCCATCTTTAGCAAAAGAAAAAAAAGCAATAGTAGTACAGAAAGCACATGCAGATCATAAAAGATCTGAACCTTATGTCATTATTGACATAATTTCATGCAATAACTAGCAGCTATTAATATATCTGGTGGCAGACAAGTATATAAGTAGTAGCTTTTGAGACTGAGACCAGATCAGAATAAGAGACAAGCACCAGGCGGAAGGAGGCAGCTTAACTACCAGGGCCATAAAAAGAAACTACAACTGTCCTACTCAACCAAATTTAGAAAATCAATTTCAATAGAACACGGTGGGATATGTTTCAAATATGCTATTAACAATAGAAGTTCATTAAGTTAATCATTCTATAAATTAGCATAGTACGTTTATGAACAACAATTTTTCATTAGCATGGTGTGTTTGTAACAATGAAACGTCATTAAGATAAAAAAAAATGTATAATTAAGATATGCTATAGGAAAAGATAATATGGGCAAACAGTTACCTGTTTCTTTAAATTGTAATATGTGCATTGCAATAGTATGTATACTTAGAACTGATTTGTAGTACCTTATATAATGTTACCATTTCACATTTTCAGTGGTATATTTCTCAAAGGAAAAGGATATTTTTAAAATGTTATACTAAGTTGAAAACGAAGTGACAGTGACATTATGGTAACCCTTTTTCACATTCTTAAATTCAAATATACTTGTAAGGAATATTGTTACTCTTCCACACTCTTATTATATTCAGAGTGTGTGGGAATTGGGAGCTTATTAGAGTAATATACTGAATAAGCAAAGTCTCTCAGAAAAAGTTAATTTATCCCAACCATCTCTGATCTGTGATATACATGATATACATTTCTGTGTTGAAAATGGAATAGGCCCAATTTTCTAGATAAAGCTGTTTTTCCTCTTTAACAATATGCACCTCGTGAACTGAACTATCAGAATGAAAAATTGCTGAAACCTGCTATGACAATATACTATAAATATAAAAATTTATTTTTATGGTCAGTGTGGATGGAATCATAGATTGTCAGAGATAGATCTAATAGCTAAGAAAGAGACTAAGGGGTGAGAAAAGAATACATTTGATGGGAGATTATTTGAAGTTGACTATATCTGGGGAATAGCAGGTGGATAAGGGGTTAAAAAGGGTAATCTTAGGATCACAGGATCACCTGCCCTTAGACTTCTGGCATTGCTTGCTGCATTGAACCCATGCTACCTAAGTTATTGCCCTTCTATCAACTTGTGTTCCATAAGACTACTTTCCACATGTCAACTGATTTGCCCAATGGCCTAGCATTGCTAACTCTACTGTTACTAGTACAGTTACCCAAGTTCCACTTACTTGGTACATTTAGCCTATTTAGCCTATTTACATACATCAGTAGTTATAGGGGAGAAAGGGAGAGTGGGAAAGGAGACATGGGGAAAAAGGACAGGGGGTAAGGAGGAACAGGAGAGGGAGCGAGGGGGAAAGGAGACAGAGGGGAGGGAGAGGGAAGGAAATGAGATGCAGGGAAGGGAGCGGGGGAAAGGAGACATGGGGAAAGGAGAAAAAGGAGAGGGAGAGAGGAGGGAAGGGAGACACAGGGGAGGGAGATTGGGGGAAAAAAAAACACAAAGGAGGTACAGGAGAGGGAGAGGGGGAAAGAAGATACAGGGGAGGGAGAGGGGGGGAAAGGATACACAGGGGAGGGAGAGGGGGAAGGGAGAGGGGGAAAGGAGGCACAGGGGAGGGAGTTGGGGGAAAAGGAGACACCGGGAAGGTAGAGGGGGAAAAGGAGAGGGGTAAAGGAGGAACAAGAGAGGGAGAGGGGGAAAGACGATACAGGGGAGGGAGAGGGGGAAAGGATACACAGGGGAGGCAGAGGGGGGAAGGGAGAGGGGGAAAGGAGGCACAGGTGAGGGAAAGGGGAAAAGGAGACACAGGGTAGATATGGTGGGGGAAGGAGACACAGGGGAGAGAGGGGGAAAGGAGACATGGGGGAAGGAGACACAGGGGAGAGAGGGGGAAAGGAGACATGGGGGAAGGAGACACAAGGGAGGGGTGAATAAGACACAGGGGAGGGAGAGGTGGGGAAAACTTATTCACGTCATTTTTGACAGGCAAGTAGCTAGTCTTAGAAATAAAAAGCTGTATACTTATCACATCACATACAATAGTTGTGGTAAGTTGTAAATGTTGGTTATGCAATGTTAAATGTTACAGACTTGCGCATATGCAATGAGCGCCAAAGGTGCTCACTGCAGGCCTTGCGATGATTGCCGTAGGCGCTCATTGCGAGGCCCGCACAACTTTCTTGCAATAAACACCACAGGCACTTTGCTGCAATGAGCTCCAAAGGCGCTCATTGCAGGCCTCGCAAATATGGCCTTTCAGTGTCCTTCTAAGGGTAATGTGTCCCATCATAGTTGTTATTAGCCCGAGGCGCTCATGCCGATGCCCATGATGATAATTTTTAAAAATAACTTACAACCTCACACATTGAGTATACTCTAACACAAAGATAAAAGCAAGAGCTTAGTGAGAGAATCAGAAAGGCCAATTTGACAGGAAAAAATAAATAAAAATCAATTTTTAACTAAAAATTCTTGTCTCCTTGTGCTTTTAGATTGGTTAAAGGGTTTCATATTTTTGAGATGTAGCAACATGTTTAAGCACTCATGAACAATCCCTCAGTGCATGTTTACCAAAGTACACAGAACGCTTGTAGTGTTATTCTTTTCTTTCTGGTTGACATTGAAATTAAGCATCAAATATGGTAAAGGCTACACAAGGGGATTCTGCAAATGCATAAATAGTTGAAGAGAGAAAGATGTGAAGAGAAGGAAAGATCAGAAAAGATAGCCAAGAGACAGAAGGGAAATAAACAAATGTGATGGAAAGAAAACTGATTCTCTTAGATTCTCAAATGAGAATGAAAGACTCCTTTATGCAAATATACAGCCATGAATCGGACATCAGTTATCTAAATACAACAGTTATGGACACATTAGCTTAATACAAAACTACTGGACATAACTTGAACTTGCCAGTACCACTGTATGATATGAAGCACAGAACTCAAACCTTCACTTTACAGGCTTGGTATTGGGGTTTCAGATGCAAAACACATCTTGAGTGTCTTCTTATGGGAATTGGTTAAGATGTAAGCTCACAGCTAGAGATATTTGTAAGTTTTATGTTGCATTTTTCATAAGCCTTCTCCTTTAAAGGAGTGGTCTAGATACCTTAACCTAAATCCATCTGGATTTGTTTCATCTGTCCTGCTCATTCTTTTTTAGAGAGTGTTTGAAACTGGGAAGAGAGGGTGAAATAGATAAGATAGAGCTTGATAAAGAATTTCATAAGATGGGACAACACAGAAGTAGTCCTGTAGACATCAGTGGGATGAGTTAATGGGTAAAGAAAGTCATTGGCAGGTGGAATCTGATCTAGTGAAGTTTAATCAAAACTTTTCATGACGGATGAAGGGGTAAAGTTTCTGTGCCAAGCCGAATACACTTAAAATTACAGACACAGAGATTTGAGATTCAGTCTTCCCTGGAAAGCTATTTATAAGCCATCCTATACACAAACATCCACTAAATTGAACATGAAATTCTTGTTGGTCCTGCAGTGAAGAAAATAAACATTGCAATTACTGTATACGACACTTCATCCTAGGATTAAACCTTTTATCAGTCTTTGCACCTGGTAAGTATGGAGGATTTAGTGGAGACTAATGTTCATAAAATCTACAACAAAACATTCTTTACTAACCCAATAGTTTATGAGCTATTTAAAGAGCAGCACAAATATAGTTGATGGCTTGCATTAATCTTGTTATCAAGATGTTGGTGTGCTTATGGCGTATGTCTAATAATTTTGTTTATTATTATTAATATTTTTATTTCTCCGCATGTTCACTTTTTTAATTTTTACGAAAATGTGTCAAGAGTTTTTTTTCTGTTTGTTTTGTCACAAACATCTGCACAGCTTCAAGCTTCCCATTCATCTGCTTCCTAAAAATATGTTTGCTTTAAAGAACGTAAAAACACAAAATATTTTATTTATATTTAAAGAGTCACTGTGATCAAAAATGTAATATACACTATTTTAAAGTACAACATTTGCAAATATGCCATTTTTTTTTAGAATGGAAAACATATTACCTTTTATATGCAATTGCTGTTTGATTTGGCATTTTGTTTTCTGAGGTAGGAGGAGACATTGATTGAACCGGAAATTTCAATCTACACAATGTTAATTTGGAATTCAAGGCGTCAGAGCTTTCAGCAGCAGTAACAGAAAACTCATTAGTATATAAGCATATTTACATATAATGTACCTATTTTAGTCAGATACATTTTAGGGTAAAATATGTCTTGTTTTTGTACATTTTGATATTTCACAAAATCAACAAAGAGCAAAGAATTTATAACGTATTTTATTTATTACTGAAGATTGCGTAGGCAGGCATTAGCATAACATATTTTTTACAGTAACACATGTTACTGTTATATAGATTATTTAAATCATATAATATGCCCGTGTCAGTTATGAAGAGTTTGTGCAATTAACACAATCTACAAATATTACACAATTTACTGAAATTCCTATATTATAATGTTCTCTTCATTTTGATGTGATGGTCTAGTAGGTGTCTACCTAATAACATTGCCACTTTCCTAGATCAACATTTTAGTTTTTCCCATTGCTCATATGCCTCAATTTGTGTGAATAGGAATTAAGTAATGTGTGTGAATCAATGTAAATACTATTTGAATGAAAAATGCAAGAAAAATTATGCATATCTTTACAGCTGTATTATATTGGTTTTAATATCAATGTAACCTGATTTGGTAGAAGACGGGAATTAATAATATTTATAACTTTCAGATTCTATTAAAATAGGAATCATGCAGCATATGACAAAATAATTCTTGAATGTCTTGCAGTGAATAAAGCGTTATACATTTTTTTATAATTCTGGGAATAGGCACATCAAAAGACTTTAGGTCTCTGTCTGGAATTGCTGCTTTACAGGGGGAAAAGAGTAGATTAATAGGTTAGTAAATATGATTTTAGTGATAACAAACATAGTTGTACATATAACACCGTCTTACCATGCCATCACATGGCGCTATGGCTCTTGGTTTTGATATCTAGGATTTTCTGAGATGTTGGATTACTGTGCATCACAGCCCATTGAAGGAGTTCTTATGCCATATCTCATCTTTTATTGAGTGGTAAAATAAAACTGCAGTGCTATAGAGTTTGAGTGTATTGAAACAACTAATTTGTCTAAAATATTTATCATTTTTAAAAATATTACTAACCAGAAAGAAAAGAATTACACTTCAAGCACTCAGTGTTCTTTGTTATTGGATATAATGGGACTTAACTTAAATTCAAAATGAAAAGCAATTTTAACTGTTTAAAACATATGCTTTATTAAATAAACCATTAAAGGGCCATTGTAATGCATTAAAAAGTAAAGTTCATATAATTGTTTTGTTGCATAGTAATTGTAAGTTACCGGAGCCCGTAATGTAGGCCGTAAACTAATTTACTATTCAAGTGGCGTTTTTTGCTAGATACAAACGGTCTACAGGTTACGGACTTGTTACAGCCCATCTAAGCCTTTGATCTTTCAAGTCCACAAGAGTTACAATCGCTAAAATCGCAAATTGCTATTCAATTGCTACAATTCCTCAAGACCACAAACGCATTTAAGCCCGCAAATGGCAAATGTCTTAAGGGTTCCAAATAGGACCCGCAAACAGTTTACAGACTAGTTTGTAACACTGCAAAAGACAATAAAAACACACCAATGAACTTTAAAATATGGGTAAAGCAATGGAAGGCATTAGAATTCATTACACTAAAATTCCCAAATTAGCAAATATGTTGTTCATATGTTTAAATGGTCATGCATATGCCAATATAAAAGTCATGCTGCAAGATGCTGAAAGCATTTAAGAGACAGTATCTGATTAAATTGCAACACAAAAACATGAAACTGCCTGCCATAATATCCCTTTCTCACTCACAGAGGCTCTAATGTGGACCCTAAAAATACAAAGATCATCTTATATACATCTCACTCATTATATCTATATTGGAAAAACAAATAGTGGCCAAATTACACCGCCACATCACATATATCAAGTACCAGGGGAACATTTTATTTTTGGTTGTTCAGTCTCTCAGTTGTGTCCGAACTTTCTGTGACCCTATGGACTGCAGCACACTTACGTCTGTGTCTGTCTGTGTTTATTAACAAGGTTTGCATGGCAAACATACCGGAGTGGGTTGCCACTTCTTTCTCCAGTGGACTGTGATTTGTCTGACCTCTCTGCTATGACCTGCCAACCTACAGTGGCTATACATGGTATAGCTCACAGCTTCATTTAGGTATATAAGCCTCTTCATCCCCACAAGGTAGCAATCCAGAAGGGGACCAGGGGGACATACACCACACTAATCTACTGTAACCTATCAGGAATGGCTGCAAACACACATGGAGGCCAACTCACCTCCATCAGGGATAATCTTCGCTATGCCCATCCTGGTTAGTCCCACGCCATTGCTGGTGGCCATGTGCCAAGATGTATACCCATTATCATTTGGTGGCATCCCATTAAGTGTTTTTGCTATCAATCAATTTACATTATCAGCTGTCATATTGTTATCAGGCCTTCAGGGGAATGTTGATACTCTACACTATCACAAAGTGGACTTTGCATGTGTATTAACCCTGTTATATACAGTATATATTATATGCATTAATATCTTGCATAGTAACCAGGGCTCATTAGTTTACTGATATGGGTATGTGACAAAAATGTGATTTATGTGAATGTCCCAGAATCCCAACCATTGAAAACACACTGACACAGTGATAACAGTATAACAAAGCTTTAATTAATACAGGGAGCACAATCAGAACTGTACAAGACTGTGCATTAATATCATGGGTGTGGTGTGGGCGGATCCCGGAGGGGCAAGAGGCTTTTTTTGGCAAAAAGGGGATACCTAAAGGGGGTAGTTACATAGTCTAAAATAATCATGATGCATAGCACTTACCAGGTTCACATGTGGTCACTACACCACTGCAACCGGAATCTGAGGAAAAAAAGGATCATCAGAAATCACTCCATTTAATCAAAGAAACCAGTAATACCTCTGGACTGGGTAATGCAATCTAGTTTCACACATACAGTGTGTTCCCAAAACAAAAATTTGATAAGAAGGGGTAAAAAAAAAATAGCGCAGCAGGATAACAACACATAAAAACATGCATGTACAGTACAATGCTAAATACTGTAATTGTAATAATGTACCAACTCACCTGATTTCCATCTGCAAGCATTACTAACAATTAGCTAGTTCTCAGGATATCTCACTGACCATGACCATTAACAATGATGGGTTATCTCACAACAAATGCTTAGCTATGACCAGCGTCAGTGTTCAAGGAGCACTATCACCATCACAATATGATATTGTTAATCAACATTGATATCACATCCATCAGCTATACAGGTGTTAGCATGTTTTAAAAGATACTCATGATATCAGCAATACGGGAAAATACCCATTAATACGGAAAGGACACAAAGGTCAGCAGCCAGATTCTATGTTATTTACATCAGACACAAGGATCTGTTCTCAGACTGATATTGAGGTCAGGATCACATGCTTCACTAGTGCATGTATTAATGCTGGTTTTCATTAACATGTCATTGTGGGACTATGCAAGTCCACCGCCATAGCGATATTAGTGTACATTTATGGCTAACAACAATCTTGTCTTACATATCTGGATATATGATAGCTTTAATATTGTAAGAGCTACATGTTAGGGGGGGGGGGGGGGCAGGGTGCTGTCATTGAAGAAATGTCCACCTGAGAGGCACTAGAAATAGCTTACACGTTTTACATTTCTTTCACAATGCTTGCAGATGCAGAAGATGCCTTCATGGACCTGATTTGTGACTAAACAAAAAAAAAAGAAAACACACCTGCAAAATAAGGCCTTAAGAAAAAATAGGGACTGCAGCATATCTTCTCAACAGCATTCTTCAGTGACCATCATTTGGTAAAATGTTCAACAGAACCCAACGTGTCCACAGAGAAGAGGGTCATGGACCATGTGATGTACAAAGTATCACCATCTGTGTACAAAGTATCACCATCACATAAGTTAACATTTGGACCAATAGATTGTCACTGAGGAGTGCTGTTGAGAAGGCACAAAACATATATGTAGCCCCTATATCCTCCTCCGTCTAGCATCAGGGCCCCAATCCCCCCGTGGGTGGCCGGCGTTCCTTGGTGGTAGTGGTGGGGAGGCAGGGGGAGGCATTCCCCCAGGAGGCAGCGGCACATGCAGTGGTGGTGTTGGTGGCGGTGGTCGTGGCGGAGGCATGGGGGGAGGAGAGGAGCGGCCTGGCTGCAGGTGTGCGGGGGATGCTTCTGGGATGGAGAAGGCGGGGCTGGGGACTTCATCTGCAGTCACTTGCTGGATTGAGCTCTGGTGCACCCACATCCTGAGCAGTCCGACTATTATCAGATTCAGTCATCAGATAGTGCCTCCTGTCCTCCTAATTTTGCCTGGCCAGGCTGCACATGACCTCCGCTTGGCAGAAATGCTGGCCTGGATCCCCCGAAGACACCTCAGTTGTTGGTCCATGATGGCTAGCATCTCGGCCTGTGTAGCTTGACTTGGTGGTGGTGGTGCGGATGGACGTCCGTGGGGTGGTGCTAGGTGAGGAGGTGTTGGTGGTGGCCCAGTGGGGAGGGTCTGGGGCCCGACTGGAGCCTCACACCATAAGGGTGGTGGTGTTGCTGGGCCTTGTGGTGGTGGCCAGTCCGAAGCACTGCTGAGGGGAGGCAGAGGTGGGGTCAAGCCCCAATGGTTCCCCCAGTAGGAGGGTCCTGGTGATAGGCAAAATCTCTGGAGGAGGGGAACATTGGGATCAAATGCTGCTGTTGCGACTGATGGTCCTGCTGGTGAACCCACTAGATGATATCCTCCTTCTCTGAAACAGGGCCCTCAGCTCCTCTTCTTTCCTCCTCCCCATGAGCCAGTTCCTGCTGGGTGGGGACTCGCTCACCAACATCCTGTTGCGATGTAGCCGACGCCCCCGCCTCTTGCTCACCACTGGACCCAGACTTTCTTGAAGCTGAAAGAGAGAAATTAAAAGTATATGTGTTAGATATGATGAATAATACATTGTTTTGTGTTCACTCTGAACTATCTGACATCTAGCCTGAGACCTGGATACTTCTCTTAATTGCAACTAAGAGTAGCTATCATTTGATAGAGGAGATATATTCATTGGTTCTTGATCTTGATTGTTCTTGGCTCCTAACGACATCTTGATTCCGCCTGCAGTCTGTAACGGCATATGTTGCAGTGGGCACACCCATGAATGAACTCTCTATTGTTTGATTACTGTTGTTGTGCCCACGAATTCCAGAGGATATGTCAGTGTCCTTGTTGGTCAACATATACATATGTAGTGTGTGTGATGTAGATGTGGTGCCATGTTGATGTCGCGGTGCTCAACCAGCTCAATAAATACTCGGCGACCCTCTCCCACTCGTTGTAACTAAGTTTCACTTTGGGGCCACCACTTGGTGCTGCAGCTTGACTGTCCTCATGGGCTATCAGACTCCTCACCTTGGCCCTGATTTCATCAAACATGTGCTTCACAGACCTCACATTCCTTTCCGCTGTTCCAACTGCGGTTACTGTGGCCGCTACCTCGTTCCATGCCTGGGCCTAACCTTCCTCCCCCCACAAGGATAACAGCGCGTCCACGGATCACACCAAGAAGGACCACATTCTCCTGGTGCATGTAGTTTAGAGCCCTGTGCTTGGCTTTAGCCTCTTGGTCTCCTGACTGTGGATGGGGATCCTGTGCTCCCTCATCTGGCCCTGAGGCCTGTCCCTCCCCCAAACTACCAACCCCCCCTGTGATCAGGCCCATCCCCATCTGTCCCTTTTCCCAGATGTGCCTAACTCTATGGGCACCTTGTCACTAACCATCTCCTCTCCTCCACTCTCCTCCTCTCCTCCACTCTCCACCTCTACTCCACTCTCCACTACTTCACTCTCCGCTACTCTTCTCCTCTCCTCCACTCTCCACCTCCTCCACTCCTCCACTCTCCGACCACTTTCCTCCTCCTCTCCTCTACTCTCCACCTCTTCCACTCTCCTTTCTGCCACTCTCCTCCTCCTCTCCTCCACCACAAAATAAAAGTTAACATTGTCCTCAGGTAGAGTTGCCCCAACTCCCTGTATCTTATCAGGTGGCTAGCCAGCTCTGCTTGGAGGTTGGACCATCATTGAACTTGGAAACAGGCTGGGCTATGATGTCACTGGACCCACCCCATGACATTATTAGCCCCCCACAAGGACAACACAGATGTAATAGTTATATTGTAACCAGCTTCCAGCTGACATATACATATGAGCTTTACTTGTAAATGCACTTCAGTATTCCTTTAAAAAAACATTACTAAACTCTGATGAGCTGATGTCACTTCTTTTGACTAATTTCCAGTGGAGATAACAGTTTTTTTTCCTTGGCAGATCAGCTTATTTTACGTGTAGAAGACAGGTTATCGCTCTCTGCATAGTTCAGTAAGACAATAGGGAATTAAATGGATATAGAATGTTTATGGATATTAGTAGGTATATAATATATCTATTTATTTATTTACTTTATGTAGTTTATATTATTAAGAAGTGCTTGTAAGCCCTGTTTTTAATACTCACACATATATTACTCGTATGCCCTATGCAGGCCACAGGACACAAACTCCTCTGTAATTGATGTGCTGTATCTCATACTAACTAACTGTATTATGTGAGAATATATTTATTTCTAATTGTGAAGATCCCAGAAAGGGAGTCTATTTAGCTACAGACAATCCCTGCCTTTGATCACAGGAATTCCCCACTAAATAGGCGACCTTCGTTGAAGGAATGGGCGTCTCAGTGATCGGCATCATTTTTAATATGGGCTCTCTCACTTTTTTCTAAACAGCAACTGAACAACATACAAAAATATTTCCCTCCCCCAATTACATCACAGTGCGCTGAACACATTCAAATCCCCCGCCCATTCATATCAGTGGACAACTGGGGGCTTGGCTTGCCCACCTTAGGGGGTTAACCACTGGGCCAGTCTCACTCAGAGCAGCAAACAGAACAACAGGCCTGTAATTACCCCAATGTCCTGCAGTGAAATCTTGTGGACAAGAATTGGAATTACATGCCCTTTATACAAAATGGCTACAGGATCCAAAAGTCCCCTGGTCAGGAAAACAGATCTTGTAACATATACAGTATATATCAAGGTACAGCAATTATTAAGTATCAGTTATTGTGAAATTGTCCACATAATCATATATAAGACATGCACAATATGCTTACTATAATCAATATGGTAATTATGACATCAAAGATAGTTTTGATTATTTTGTAATGTTTACAAATATCTATTTACTAAGATATCATACCATTTTAATATCATATGTTTTTTATAGTCCAAATAAGATTATCTCTAATTCAAAAGAGAAAATGTTTTTCATTAAAATTATATATTAAAAATATATTGGATTGCTAAAGCAGCTGATATTTGTGATATTTATAAAATTAATCTGTAAGTTATACATCGGCATCGAAAGTTACAGAATTATGATGATATTGTATATAGCAATCTATTTTACAGTAAATTTACAAAATATTTCCATAATTGCAATGAAAAGAAAATTTATAGAAATATTAGGGACTTTTTTTGTAGATCTTGGAGAATGCATTTTGAATTAGCTATTGAATTAGCTCTCTAATGTTAGATGTTGGATGTTAGATCAGAGATGTGAGATCAGAGATCAAATTCTTTTGTCTCTCTCCTAATTGTTCTTAAATTTTTATTTGCTTATCAGAAATATTCAAATAAGACTACGTATTTGGTAACCAATCGGAAACCATGGTGATGTCAGAAATATTGAACCCATAAGGGAATGTATTCTTGTCCTAGACAGAAACTTATATTAATTAATATCTCAACATTGGATGGCACCCTTGTACCATCAAGTTACAATAAAAATATTTGTAATAAGCTAATAATCACCTTTGATTTACAAGTAATAATTAAAACTGATATCTCTTTAGATTTTGACATTTCAATTTAAAACTGTCATGCGTTACATACCATATATACATTTATTGAATATGATGTCAGACACTTATCTCTATATATGTATGAGAACTTAGGAAGGAGTATATATATTGTGACCGTTTGCCCCCTAGAGGATGGTGACAGGTACAGAAGGATGAAGAGTTCTTGACAGGAGTGGCGGAGTTAAACTCCTGGAGAACTCCTAATTGGCCCCAGCTGAAGCTTCACTTTAAAGCCTGGCAAGCAGACATGGGAAGGCCGGTTGATTAGGCTCTGGCTTAAGTGCTGTGCGGAGTCTGTGTGGAGCTGCAGTCTATGAAAAGCTGTGATGTGAGACAGTCAGGAAGACTGGATCCTGAGAGCTGAGCTGAGATTAGCTCTGAAGTAAGGCAGTGCTGAAGACTGCTTAAAGTACAGAGAGACACTAGCAAGTAAGTTGTATTGCCTGGAGAATACAGCGAGCAGCTTAAGAAGAGACACTGAGTGTTTCAGCATGACCTGGGAAGAGAAAGAGACAGAGCTCCTGAATAGGACCTGGCAGGACTTACAGAGCAGCACGGGAAGCTGCCAGAGGATCAGTCTGTATGACTGCAACAATATTTACTAGAGAGACTGTTTGCTCTAAAAGTAGAGGATCCATTGCAGCTGAAAAAGCTGGGAGAGAGAGACTGGACTTAAAGGGACCACCCCTCTGTGTGAAAAGGTACTTCTTTTACCTGCAGACCTCAGGGTTATTGAGGGTGTTCCTGCAGATAAGTAAGCCCATTTATTTAGATTTTTCTTTTCATGCTGAAATTAAGCTATTGTTTGTTTTGTATACTTTATTAAAAGCAAAGATAAAGTATATAGTGACTGAGCGGTTTATGTGAAAATCACAGGAGCAACCGGTAGCCAAAGGCCGGCCCTGTTACACTGGTGTCAGAAGTTGGGTTCCAAGTGTCTGAGTTTAAGAGGACAGCCCATGCCTCTGAAGATGGAGGAGGCAGTAGTGCCAAAGGGACAAGAAGAGTGCGGGCGTAAAGGATTCTTCACACGGCTACCTGCTGCAGCTGAATGCTGGCCGTAAAGAAAAGACGAATCCATGAGTGGCCCTACAGCCTCTACATGATGCCTTGATTCAGTTGGCATTGGAGAGGATGGATGTGCATGAAGGAAAGGTCTGGAGGGATGAACAGTTACACAGCATACAAAGGCTCCTGAATGACAGGTGCCGATCTTACGTTCTGGAACTGCAGTGCCTACTGCGTCATGTGATTGCCATGTACAACATATACGGCCTCTCGGCACAAGCCGCTCAAGACCCTGTCGTTGATCTGAGGGGGAGGGTGTGTGACAGGTTGCCCCCTAGAGGATGGTGTCAGGGGGAAGATGCTGGAAAGAGACACATGGCGCTCATTGTGAGCCCCATGATGGGGCTCACAATGAGCTCTGAAGGTGATCATTGCAAAGCAGGAAAGTTGAAGTACATGAGGGGAGAAGCTCGTAATGATCGCCCAAGGTGCTCAGAGGGCCAAAAGACTCACATTGTGTGACAAACAGCATTGCCAGGCTTCAATTTTTATTACCCTCATTTTTGATGGGCAAGTCGCCAGTATATATATATATATATATATATATATATATATATATATATATATATAAATGTAAAAAAGCATATACAATATTAATACATTGGATATAAAGAGAAGGATATAATAGGAATATAACATTAGATTATAATATTATAATAACCATATAAGTTTGGATTTTATTTATGGAAAATTCTGACAAGCAACATTCTGCAACATGGGGCTAAGACATGGTCCTTGATAGGCTAGGACACTACACTCATGGGCATAGCAGCCCCCAAAAATCTGGTGGTCATAAAGAGACAAAAAAAACTGTGGCCCTGAGTGGTGCAATTCAACTCTACTCCCTATCAAGTATAAAGATAACATACAATAGTGGTGCACTACACAATATAAACAAAATGTGCTAGAATATCAAAGGAATGGTACTTTTCCACCACCAATGGTAGCAGTGATCTGAGGCAATACTGATTATGCCTCATTTCTAATAGTGTCAGTCCATGTCCAAGTATGGATGAATAATGAGCAGCTTTCTTGAAAATTTCGAGAGACCTTCCTGCAGAGTTAGGGCCTCATTCTATTATCGGCCGTAAATCGGCCGTAAGGCTGCGATTCCTTGCGAGGGTTCAGTTAACTCGCGATTCTATTATACGGCCCCGCAAGGATCTCCTCTTACGGCCGGCCGCATATCTTGGAACCGGCCGTAAGCTCTGAAATATAAAAACTGAAAAATAAATTCAAGCCTGCACTGTACAGCTCTGTAAATGCTAGGGATCATATTGGGGGACATGAGGAATAAAAGGAACCCACTCTCAAGCTTGCACATCTGCCCAAACCCGAGTTCAAATTAACTGTTTATTTTCCGGCTGCGGCGTGGGTGTGTCTGAGGTGCTCCAAGCACTCTGGACTTTTTACATGGATATTTTACGGATATTAAAAATGAAATATTTTACGGATTTGAGTACAGGATAATTATGTGCTATTTTTTCTAACACCTAAAATCCCTTTATAGTCTTCTCAAAGTGCAGGATGGCTTTATTTGAGCTATTTTATGTGCTTAATTGGTGCTAGCGAGACCTTTTTCCTGCAAGTAACTGCGGCTCGTTTTTAGCCTTGCAGAGAGGTTTCCCGGAGCAATTGAATTGCAAATCTCTTGCGGCCGTTTTAGATCAAAGGCTTTCCTCCGGCGCGATCGGCCGCAAGAGATAGCAAGGCACCGGCCGCAAGCCTGCCGGAGCCTACGGCCGTAAGGGAATAGAATAGCAGAATAGCTTGCGGCCGGTCCTTGCGGCCCCGCAGCGGCTGCGGCCGATAATAGAATGAGGCCCCAAATCAGCTTGATGAAAAATAATTTGAAGGAGATGGCAAAAAAAAGTAAAATTACTGTATGTGTGCAGAGAGGCGATATCATTAGGAAGAGAGAGAGAAATGCAGCGTGGAGAGAGAAATGTAATAATTGAGAGAAAAAAGAAAATAAATAATTACTTTACAGAAAGTGTAATATATAAATGAAAAAGGGGGGAGTCAAATGTTTTCCTGGGTCAAAATTTTAATGGGAGAGCCATATTGCTTTATAGTCCATGTGCCCTCTAGGGACAAACTCCAGTAATGCATGATCACATTTAATTTTGCTTTTTTTGTGTGTCCCCTATATAATGTGGTGGGAGATGTCCCCCCCAATCCCCTAGTTCCTGCTCCCTGACTATGCTGGACATCAAGCCCTACTGAGTCTGTGTTTGCATATACTGCAGTAGGCAGTGGGCAGATGTATACAGTAACTATTTTATTTTACATTATTTTAGGCAGTACAAACACAGCTGTAATTGCTTCTTAATAAAAAAGTATGTAGAAGTAAATACATACATAGGCATGTTACATACCTAGTAAAATCCAGGATTCTTCAATTTCCCTTAAAATATACAAATAGCTAGTAAGTTGAAAGAATGAAATGCAGAAAGCTTTGGGAATAAAAAATAAGAACTAATTCTAAGAAGAAGATCATTATCGAGGATCAGGAAAACAATATTTCAAAACCCAATATATTTAGGAGGGTTAGATAAGCAAGATGGTGTTGTAACTTAATTTTAATGAACAAAATATAAGGGAAAAGATATATTGCAGACCAGAAGAGATCTTAAAAGGTTGAACTTGATGGACTGAAAGTCTTTTTTCAACCTTAGTTACCATGTAACTATGTAACGATATGTAATAATGTTACTGAATTTCTATGCCCCAAATAAAGAGCAGGAGAAATTTATAAGGAACGTTTTGGGATTGGTAAATAATATCAGAAAAGGTGCAGTGATAATTTGTGGGCACTTTAATCTGACGTTGGATCCATTGTTGGACAGATCCTCTGTTGTGGATAGGAAATCAGAGTACTCTTACTTGAATAGTTTTATAAAGGTAAAGAAGGAGAGAAGTAGAAGAGAACTATGTACCCCAAGAGATTACACTTTTTGTTTTCAAAATATTTCAAACATACTAGAGTTGATCATTTTTTGGGAGATACCTCAATAATGTATGATGTCATTGAGGTTAATCAATCTATCAATCTTTGTCAGTTCTATATCGGATCATGCTCCTATTGGTATAACTATTAGTAAAGAATAGGAGTATAAATTGGAGAATAGAGCCTTTTTTATCAAAAGAAGAAAAACAGGTGAAAGAACTGAGGAAGGAACTTCAGGAGATCTTTCATAGAAATGAAAGATCTGTTTCATCAACGTCCCTGCTATGGTGTACGCACAATGCTTATATTAAAGGGAGTTTGACTGCTAAAGCTATAAAATTTAAAAGACAGAGAGGAAAACATTTAAAAAAAAATGATATAGAATTGGAAAAATTACAAACGATAAATAAATTAGCCCCTAATGTGGAAAATTCTAAACCGATCAATGAATATAATTTGGAAATTTAAAAAAATTCACCAACTGCAGCAGGATAGAATGGTGGGGAAATTTCAACAATCCAATTTTTTATTATGAGATAGAATGGGAAAATTCATGGTTAAAAAAGTAAAAAACAGAGAAGTCCCAAGGAGATTGGTAAGATCTTCTTACAATTCTATTCAAAATTATATCATTTGGATAAAGAGGATCATTTTGAAAAGCCAGAAAGGGGCGATTAATCTTGCTCGAATAACCGATGAAGATTTAACAATTTTGAATGAACAAATAACAGCATCAGAGATAGAAGAGATGATAAACAACAGTAAAAATAATAAAGCTCCAGGGATGGATGGACTGGATAAATTATATTATAGTACTTTCTTAGATACTCTGAAAACCCACATAGTTATTATATTTAATGAAATTAAAAATAGTGGGGCAAAACGTCCAGAACTAACAGAAGCTAAAATATTTAATGTATTAAAGAAGGGTAAAGATCCTGAATATATCGACCAATCTCCCTGATAAATTATGACCTAAAAATGACTGGCTTTGGGAGTTTGCTTCAAAGGGTATAAATGCTTTATATACTAACCATAAGGCGAAAATTGTTGGTCCAAATACGGATACAGAGTTTTTTGATATAAGAAATGGGACACGCCAAGGTTGTCCTCAGTCACCCTTATTGTTTATATTATACTAGCGACTTGCCCGTCAAAAATGATAGAGCAAGAAAAAAAGTGTTGAAATGCTGTTTGTTACACAATGTGAGTGTACTAGGTGCCTCAACTATATAGACCCCTATAGCACACCAATGAACCCATGTTATAACACTATAAGTGCTATGAGGGTCATCCAGGTCCGTCATGACACAAAGTGTAAGCACTACACTATTATTATTATCGTTTATTTGTAACGCGCCAACATATTCCGTAGCGCTACACATAAGTTAAGTTACAGGCAATGACAAGTTCACTATTAACCCCAAATATACCCTATTAACCCCTGGGCCTATTTAATCCTAATAGTACACATTTAACCTTAACAGTACCTAGGTAACCCTAGCTGGGCCTATTGAACCCTTACTGGGCCTATTTAACCCCATTGAAGCCTATTTAAAACACTTATGGGTTTCTATACAGACCCTCATAAGCCTCTTTTTAACCCCATTTGTCCCATAAGGGTATATAAAGACCCTCATGGGACAGTTAGAATCCTTACATTAACCCTGTAATCCATATCCTCTGGGACACTCATGACACTAAGTACAAACACTACACTGCACTATACCCCCCCAATAAAACATTAAATCTAAACTACCCCCCCTCTACATTAACCTATTAACACCTACACTACATATCTACCTGCTAATAAACCCCCACCCCACTAAATACAGAAAATAATAAAACCTAACTCACAAAAAATAAAAAAACCTAAGTCACAGAAAATAAAAAAGCCTGTCACAGAAAATAAAAAAATTCTACATTACAATCCCCCCCACTACAGAAAAAAAAAATTACACACCTAAAAAGGAAATACATACAAAATATATACATTACAATACAATACAATACAAATAAAATGCAATACCCCCTATCTAAATACATTAAATCCTATCTAAAATACACACATAGCCCCTATCTAAAATACATTAAATCCTGTCTAAAATACATACATACTCCTCTATCTTACAATACATCCTATCTACATACAGAAATGCTAAATCTAACCCATAATAGAATAAATAAGACCACTTACCTTTGCAGATGTCCCTTCAGATCGCCACCTAGGAAAAAAAACAAAAAAACTAATTAGTACATAAAACTACATAGAATAAATAAGCATTCTAAATATTCTATTCACCTTTCCAGCATATCCCTGTCCTTCATATTTTCTTCTAAACATAATATACATTGAACTTACCTCGGCGCAATGACCCTGTGCTCCTCCTTTTCTGCCCCAGCAGGGCCTGGAAGAATCCGTGCTCTAAAAAAAACGAACGGAACTCCGTACTTGCAGAACCCCCGACGCTAATGAGGCCCCTAAAGCCTTTTCCAGAAGAAAATTGGTAATTCCAGTCAATCTGAAGGCACCAAGGTGTGAGCCAATCAGAATGGGATACACCCTGAGTTTACCATGAGTTTGTTTTGGAAGAAATGTGTGGATTGAATTTCAGATATTGTGGAGCTGGAATTGCCATACAATCCAAAGCTAATAATTCTCCATTTAAACATCAGTGTTTTGTTTCCACGCTGTAAATTCTTGATTTTTCACATACTACTAGTTATGAAGTGGTTTATAGTAAAATACTGGAAGTCAATTCAATTTCCTATTATTTTTTTCCAATAGAAAAAAATAATAGAATGGGAAAGTCAAGAGATCTCTTCAAGAAACTTGGGGATCTCAAAGGAACATTTCATGCCAAAGTGGGCATGATAAAAGACAAAAGTTGTAGGTACCTCACAGAAGCTGATAAGATAAAGAGGTGGCATAATACAATGAAGATCTTTAAAGGAAGGATCTTAACTGCAGCGATGACCTCATTAATTTGTCCAAGGAGCTGGAACCATACATCTTGGAGAGTGAAGTGATATGGGCCATAAAATGTCTTGCTGATAACAAGGCTGCAGGAGTTGATGGAATCCCACCTGAACTATTCAAAATCCTACAAGATGATGCTGTTAAAGTGTTGCTTGCCTTTAAACAAATTTTGAAAACTCAACAGTGGCCAATAGACTGAAAGAGATCAGTCTAAATCCTGATCGCAAATAATTCAGTGCCAAAGAATGCTCAAATTATCAATCAATTGCATTAATTTCACCTGCAAGCCAGGTAATGATTAAGATCCTACAAGCTTGGTTTCAACAATATATGGACTGTAAACTACCAAATATGCAAGCCAGGTTCCGTAGAGGAAGAGGTCCCACAGATTAAATTGCCACTGGAAAATAGAGAAAACAAGAGATTTCCAGAAAAACATTTGCTTCATAGACTATTCTAAAGCTTTAGACTGTGTGGATCACAACAAAATGTGGCAAGTTCTTAAAGAGATAGGAGTACTAGATCATCTAATCTAAAATCTAAAATTTGTATGTGAACTAAGAAGCCACGGCCAGAACCGAACATGGAACAAAAGAATGGTTCTAGATCGGGAAAGGAGTGCGACAAGGTTGTATACTGTCACCTTAGTTATTCAACTTATACACTGAGTACATCATGTGTAAGGCTGTGCTGTATAAATCCAAAGCAGGAAGAAATATTGCTGGAAAAAATATCAGCAACCAATGACACTACTTTGATGGCTGAAAGTGAGGAGGAACTAAATGACCTACTGACGAGGGTTAAAGAATAACATGCAAAAGCTGGCCTGCTGCTCAAAGTTAAAAAGATTAAGATCATGACAAATGGCAATCTCAGTTCCTGGCAAATAGATGGGGAAGAAGCGGAGACAGGAACAGATTTTAGTTTCATAGGATCCAAGATCTCTTCAGATGGTGAGTGTAGCCATGAGGAAATCTATGACAAGATTGGACAAGCTATTAAAAAGTAAAAATATAAACTTTTCAACAAAGGTCTGCATAGTAAAAAGTATGGTATTTCCATTAGTAACATACAAATGTGAAAGCTGGACCATAAAGAAGTCAGAGCACTGTATAATTAACACCTTTGAATTGTGGTGCTGGGCAAAACTGCTTAGACTTTTTGGACTGCAAGAAGAGCCAATAAATCAGTACTTCAGGAAATCAAGACAAACTGTTCACTGGAAGATATGATCAGGAAGCTGAAGCTCAATTATTTTTGCCATATAACGAGAGGACAGGATTTCCCAGAGAAAACTCTGCTGCTGGGAAAGATTGAAGGCTCAAAAATAATGGGTGACAGAGGTGGAGATGGATAGATTAGATCATTGAAACAATGAAGCTCAGAGGGCCAGTGGCTGACAGATGTTCCTAGTGTGCTGCGGTCCATAAGGTCACAGAGAGTAGTACATGACTAAACAACAACCATACAATTTAATTATAATTATTTTATATAGCTACTTTCTCCCAGTAGGGACTCAAAACAATTAGTGCTTTGAAGAGAAAAGAAAAAGAGAAAGTAAATTGTTACTTATTGAAAGGTCTGGGTGAATAGCATGGTCTTCAGTCTCTTTTTGAATGTTCAAATTAGTGGCCTCTCTGAGCCTTTTAAAGTTCCACAGTCTAGGTGGTGCATACAAAAGCTCACCACCCAGAGGCTTGTGAAGTGATTCTGGAATGATTTACTGTTTTTCACTTGCAGTGCACTAGTTGGAACATAAGGAGTGAGGATCTTTTCCAGGTAGTTGTGGCCTTCCTCTGTCTCTTTTTATAGTCTTTCACAGGGTGCTAGTGAAGGGCACAGAGCATGGGTGTTATGTGGCAGTGATGAGACCGTTTTGTTAATAGTCTTACAGTAGCATTCTGTACCAACTATACATAATGTTCCATTTTATTTAGTAGTCCAAGATAAAGGTAGT